>CM041636.1:6290778-6367724 GCA_023333625.1 Bothriochloa decipiens | reverse complement strand
ATAATTATTTTTATTATTATATTTTTCTTCGTGCTGCATGAGATAAAATGTGGTGAATTATAGATCCAAAACACTAGAATTCGGCAGCGGCCTCTATAAATATTTGTCTCCTAGGGCACGAGGGACCTTGTGGCAAAGTTTGGTACCGATACGGATATTTTCGGGGGTGGATGCAGTTCAACGTGTAATTACTTGGGGAAGTCATGCGGAAATTCAATTAAACTAAAAAAGGTACCAAACCATTTCAGAAAAATCTCAAACTTGGTGGTTGTTTCACACTGGGCATTTGCAAGCTTAAGAAAAAGTTTGAGACCAATACGAAACTTGGACCTCAAAATCTCTAAGAACCTAGGTGTATAGAGATGGTTTGATGAAAGGCTCCATATACCCTTGTGAAGAATGTAGAGTCCGCCTATGTCAAAATGACTTGAGATTTTTTTGGCCGTCATTTACACTCAAAATATGATTCCACGCAAGGTCTTAGATTTTTCTGATAATTATTTTTATTATTATATTTTTCTTCATGCTCCATGAGATAAAATGTGGTGAATTATGGATCTGAAACACTAGAAATTGGCAGCGACCTCTACATATATTTGTTTCCTTGGGCACAAGGGACCTTGTGGAAAAGTTGGGTACCGATCCAGATCTTTTCGGGGATGGACGCAGTTCAACGTATAATTACTCGGTGAAGTCACGTAGAAATTTAATTAAACTTAAAAAAGTACTAAACCAATTTAGAAAAATCTCAAACTTGGTGGTTGCTTCACACTAGGCATTTTTAAGCCTAAGAAAAAGTTTGAGATTAATACGAAACTTGGACCTCAAACTCCCTAAGAACCCAGGTGTATAGAGACGGTTTGATGAAAGGCTCCATATACCATTGTGAAGAATGTAGAGTCCGCCTATGTCAAAATGACTTGAGAATTTTTGGCAGTCATTTACACTCAAAATATGATCCCACACAAGATCTTAGCTTTTCTGATAATTATTTTTACTATTACAATTATCTTCGTGCTGCGTGAGACAAATACGATGAATTACAAGATTTATTATTATTATTATTATATTTTTATTACTAATTAAGATACTGTTATACTATTACTGATTATACTATTATACTAGCACTATTAATATTATTATAATGGTACTAGAAGATAACATATATGAGTTGTTAGAGTAACGTAAAAAGAATGATGGTTAGCTCGGGCTCTCGGAGGAAAAAGAGATAAAAGTTTATCATGAAAGATTTAATCCCCATTTCTATGACAAACCCGGAGTAAAGGTTGACATTTACTCCCGGTTGAAGACTCAAACTAGGAGTAAAGCTTTAGTCCTGGTTGGTGGCTTCAACGGGACTAAAGGACAATCTTACTCCTGGTTGGAGCCACCAACCGAGAGTAAAGGCCGCTTGCTGGGATGGAGAAGTTAGGCATGGACCTTTAGTCCCGGTTAGAGCCTCCAACCGGGACTAAATGTCCTTTTACTTCCGGTTGCAAAAAAATACGGGAATAACCCAGAAAAGGGTGTCGAGGCAAAAAGTATGTTCTCTACTGGTGTGCCATGCCAGTTGAGGGCGGGCCATAGCATGATAATTTGGCACCACGACTCCAAGCACGCCACGGTATGAAATATTTCGGACCATGCCAGCACGACAAGAATATAAGGGCCGTGTCGTGCCTATGATTTCAGCATTGCGGGCTTCACGGCCTGGCCCGCATTTTGGGTCGTGCTTTTTGACCAAAGTTCTACCTAGGTTCAAGTCCTCGACTTGGCGCGTGCTCATATTTATTTTAGAATTTTTTAGTGTTATGTTTTAAGCGATAAGCGACATTGCCATCTACAATGCGACGCCAGTGACAACTTTGGGAATCTCTAAATCCGCCGACTATTCTCATTGTGAGGTGCTAGAGTAGGGTTTGTGTATATGTATTCATATTGGTTAGTATTAGTGTGCGTGCGTGTTATGAGCGTAAGCGTTGTACTATATAATTCTAAAAAAAGTATGAGGAATCCCAATGGATTTTTTTTTTGTTTTTTCAAGACCTTTTACTTCGCTCCTACAAGAATCATAACTTAGGCCCACTCGATGCTATTCGGTTGCTATAACCTCTAGGATAGAGGCCCTTTGACATTGGCCATGCTTGGGCCTGCATAACACAAAAAATGATACGTAGGCATTTATACAACTCTATGATACAATTTTTTAGTATTTGCTATACTATCTATCATCTAATTTTTAAATAGATTATGAAAATGGCTCAAACTTCTATTAAAATAGTGCACAAAAATCCTAACAGAGATATATATTTTGAGGTCCGTGTTTGATCGGCATGACCCAGCGTGTAATGGACCATGCTCGGCCGAAGAAAACTTTTACGGTGCAAGACACAACCCGACCCAGCGTGTAATGGACCGTGCCTGGGCCGAAGAAAACTTTTACGGTACAAGACACAACCCGAAACAGCACAAAGCGCGCTGGCCAGGCATGGCCCAAGTCCCACCTCTAATAGACTTCCGATGTCATCACCTACTAACATTTAAGTATTCGCTCACTACTACAAGTGGTACTCTTCTACTCCATCGAAACTTGTTATCGATTACAACCCTGAGCTTCTCTGGCCGGCTCTTGGTAGCGAAAAGGCACTGCGAATGCAACAAGGAAGGGCGAAACTGTAATTCCAGGGACGGGCGTGATTGAGAAAAAAAAATTCCGGTTACGACTCGGCCTCGGCCCACCACATCGCGCCCTGTGTGCCAGCTCTCTACGCGATAAATGATGGTGCACCCACAAGCCACATTTTGGTAACATCTCTATATGCTTTTGTTCAACTACGTCAGCCTCACAGTACCAAAAAACAATTTTCATGGCTTTCAACAGATCGGCCTTGTTGACTTCTTTGGCACTCCCAAACCTTGCAGCTCCAGATTTCTGAAACAGAGCAAAAACACAGCAAATGTGTTGCTACTGGAAGCTATACCCAGATGAAGAACTGCGTCATCTGGAAGAGCAATAATACGGATCATTTTTCATATTGAAGTGTCGGCTGCTGCAAATACATATCATTCTTTCCTCTTCAGTTCAGTCCTCACACAGGAACTGAACCATGAAAACGTGAAAAAGATACACGAACTGCGGTTCCGGCTAAAACCTCAATAGCAGAGATGGCAATTAGCAATAGAAATCAAGATGTCAGACATGTCTTGATGTCATTTCTGCACTGTCATTTTGCGATTGCACTGATGTACTACTAGTACCGGATGAGTCTCAGATTCTTTAAACCTGTACAGTCACGCTTTTGGTTTCATTCCTCACCGGCGCTGTAGTGTAGACCACAGGCAGAAGCATTTTTCAAGATGCCTGTCAATGATAGCCACACGCGTTGTACACAGCATTTGTTCTTAATAAGATATAAATAAATTCTATGCTTTTTCTTGTTCTTGTTCATCTTGATCGCAAACTGGCGTGCCCAGTTCCCTCCGGTGACTCGTAATTATAATTATGCGGTAGTGTTTACTCAATGCATCTTGCGTTATAAATTCTTATCATTATAGGCCCACAATTTTTTTTTAAAAAAATTTTCTTTTAGGTTACTCAGCGTGAATATATGCAGACGGTTATTGGGAAAAAGCTGTCCATGGAGGATCAGAAAGAGATCAGACAAACCCCTGTAAATGCTGAAGCGATTCCAGAGCAAAATCCTGTCGATACAGGTAGTATTATTTGCTTCCTTTTTATTTGCTTTCTCTAGGAGCTGATAGTTGTATGTTGAGAAAGATCTGAAAACACCTCACATCATCAATTTGATGCTTGATTGCAAGCATAGTAACAAACCCTCAATGATGAGGGGAATTCTATCTAGTCATATACAAGATGTATAGCTATACAGACTCTAATACCCACCATAATCGTAGCAGGAGGGTCTCAGGCACAAACAATAAACTCAGAGTTTGTTAAGGTGTGGCATGCCAGACGAAGTAGGACCATCTTTGATTCTTCGATCGGTTCCCCAGATTATCTTAATACAGTAAACAATAATTTGGCCAGATAAAACTAATGCACCTTTATCTAGAAAAAAGATAAAACTAATGCACTATGATTTGTCATATTCCTAAAAGGAACCAATGCTAATTCTGAAATCAGTTGCTAAGTTTCTCAAATGTCTCCATTATACATTTTTTTTCATTTTCAGATAATGCATATATTCACTCCTGTTTCAGTCTTATTTTTTTCTGCATGTTTCTTTTTTGCGCTTTGTGCCTGTCACAGTTTTGACAATGTCCTTGCTCTAACATGCACAAACATATATATTTTTCAAGACATGACACTTGGATTTCTTCCACAAAATACTGTGAACGAAGGTTTCACAGATGGCAATCCACAAGATATTTATGCTGCGCAAATGAGGAGTGCAGCAGCAGCAATTTATGTTGATGCAACGGCATATTCAGAAGCAACAGAAGCCACCTATGCAACAACACATCAATCGCTGTTGCACCATCGAACATTTCCGCTATCAACACAGCAGCCTATAATTGTTTCGCGACAGCAGCAACAGCAATCAATTAGCCAGCAGTCAATTTTGCAGAATGGTTCAGTGAGAGGTGCATTGCAACAGGAAAGCACTTTGCCCAAGGAGCTACAATCATATCCTCGTTGGACGAGTACAATGCAACCTAATAACAGAAGCTGCTCATTGGAGCCGCTGCTGCGTCAGAAACAGGAGGAGCTTATTAGAATGAATGAAAGCATGCAGCAAAGGCAAAGGATACTCCGTGAAACGCAGCTCCAGCTCAAGGCGAAGCTGCAATCACAGAAACTGCGGCAAATACTAATGCAGGTTACACATCATCACTCTGAAAATGATGTGAACGAGCTAAAGGTTAGATGCTTCATTGCTGTGTATCTATTTTGTCATGGTATATCTTTGTCTGATACATCAAGATGTGTTGTACAAGTATATATATAGAAGTTGTGTGGTATAATATTTATGTGAAATACATTCTAATAATCTCTGTTGTGGTCTCTTGTCGATCTCTTGTATGCAGGACATGTACTGGGTGGTGTATCTGCTGCTTTCCATGGTCGTCTTGGTGGCAATGTTGTTCTTGGTTTATAACCACTGGTGGGATCTGTGGTGGGTGTCGGAATAAATATATAATAACTACCTACGTGGGTTCTGTTTCTTCATTGGAATGCTTCTGCTGACAACCATGATGAAGGACGTTTACTGGGTTCCATAAAAAAAAGGACGTTTACTGGGAAATGACAGAAATTTTACTATATATCGTTAAATTTGTTCCATAGTTGATTTACCACTACCATTAAATTTCTAAAAATCCGGTACCTTCCAACCATTAGTTGCTTTCAAATAGTCAAATGTTGAAGGACACGGCTTTATATACCTGTTCCTAGAAGTTTTAAGAGGAACACCTAAGCTATCTTCAAGAGACTTAGTAAATTCTTTTTCTAAACCAATTTAAAAGTTCATTCAAATCAGTAGAAGTAGAATTTATAGTAGATTCAAGAATAGGGGTCTGGCTAGGGGATTTTGGTGGATTTGGAAGGACGTTAAAGCCTTCCCGAAGCCCTTGATGCTTTATGATCGGTTCGTAATACTTGAGCCGACTGTTGAGCGCCACCTGCTATGCTTGTACCAACATAACCGCAACTGAGGAAGCCAGAGGAGCCAATTTCAATCTTGTGGCATGCCAAATTCAGGCTTTGATAAAACACCCGATTGATCCAAATCAGTTATCTTACCCTCTATTCTATCTATACGTTCTAAAATTGAAGTATGATATTTATTTATTTTATCCTCGGTTAAAGTGTTTTGCTCAAATAATTTTGGTACTTTAGCATGTGAGAGTGGAAAATCATCAAATTTAAGGGGACCGTTAGGGTTTACCTCGTTTGTTGATGATGTTGAGCCCATGATCTCCTCCTTGGGTTGCGTCACCTTGTCATGCCGACCTTTGGAGCAACCTTCCAAAAAGGTTTCAGTGAGTTCGGCAATCTTGGCTTATAGTTGTTGTTGCAATTCTTCAATAAGCTCCTCCTGTAGATTTGGGATTGATGATGTTGCCACCGTGGACTTTGCTCACGTCCTTCGTTTCATCTCCATCTGAACCCATGTCGCCGGTGGATGGAAACTTAAGCTTTCGCCTTGGTTTCCCAGTGGAGTCGCCAACACACTAGCGGGCTATGGATGCCCATAGAGGTTGTCTACAACCTGCAACACAACAACAACAGGCCGGTAGGGCTGATGTGGAGCTCGCGAATGGCTGAAAAGGCTCTCGAACCACCTCCGGAAAGATCCGTCAGTAGGAAGCCCGTGGAGTATCTCCTAGTACCATTAAGGGCGCTTAGGATGCCGATGAATCTCGCCGAGAGAACATCACCGAAGAGCAAGGTAGTGGGGTTGCAGAGAGAATTATGGTAAAAGAGAGATAATTGTGTTTTTTGTTCGATTGATTGGATGAGATCAATCGGCCATTATTCTTTCGTTTATATAAAGGGGGTGATCTTATCCTAGATGGAAGCAACTCCAGATCACTATCCTGGCCGGCTGACCAATTGGCTAAGCCAGCTGGGCTGGTTCGCTATGGCTCGCCATCTTCTCCACATGATTTCTTGCTTCATCAGTGATGCCACTTGACCTTCACCATATCTAGGGTTATTATAACTTGTTCATAGTGCCAATTCTACCCGTGGATATTTTATAGTGTCAACAGTTGTGTGACGTCGATTCGTGCAGCAAAGAGGTTTCTGTGTACGGCTAGCCAGGGGTTGTCCATGGAGGCCATTCAATGGTTTTGAATGATGCACACGTCATTTGCTAGACGTAAGGTTGCCTGACGTAAGCTAACTACCCAATAAATAAATCTAATGGTACTAGTACTATCTAGCTGTTAGGTCTGTTTGATCCAAACCTGCTAAATTTTAGTCAGCTAAATCAGCTACTAAACTTAGTCACCTTTTTGATTTGGTAGAAATAGACTTTGTAGTCCCTTTTAGTAATCAAGGTTTTTGGCTCCAAAATGAGTTAAAGGCCAGGCACCTTGGCCAAAAGATGGGCTTTAGTCCCATTTAGTAACAGTTGGGTAACTAGTTACCTAATGCACTTTTTAGTCCTATTTTAGTCATAGTGTTTGGATAAAACTGAGTAAATGAGACTAGATTTAGCTGACTAAACTTTAGCACCGCTAACCCAAACACTAGTCTAAAAAGCCGTTATTGCTAATAGATACGGGATCGGATGATACAATCACATTGCCACCATCGTCCCGATCGAAGTCTTCGCCTTGAGTCGTCGCTGAAGCTTCGCTGATGAGACCTGTCCTGCGAAGTCGTGAATAGTACTGAGCCCATACGTTGGCATTGAATAGCCGTGAAGGCACTCCACCATGCATTACAGTCATTAGAGAGTTATTACAGATACCAACCCCACGACCCCAGCCCGTCATAATAAAGTGATTGGCCATAGATTACCAAAACTTTGCGAGACAAGTTTTTAAGCCTAATCAAGTTCAAATTTTTTTAAGCCTAATTAGTTCATGATCTGATAATGTTGTGTTATAGTAAACACGTACTAATATTTGGTTAATTAGTTTAATAAATTGGTCTCACGGTTTGGAATCTGAATTTTGTAGCAAGATTGAAAAAACTACTCTCCAATAATTCCCTATCTCAACACCCAATCTTCCCCTATTGAGAAATCCACCCAGTCATGCGGAAGTATCCACGCACTGATATGGCCAATATTTTTTAATAAGAAAACAAAGTTCGAGCCTCTACCATTTTAGATTGGTACACAGGCAAACATCATGATACAAAAAGCCATAGGGAAAACAAATCCAAACATGGAAAAAACATAGTTCAGCCCAACTAGTGAGCACAATATATGTTAAAAAGGGCAATGCTAAACACCAATATAGTTTGTGAAGTTCCAACCAAACTTCGCCAAAATTGATATAATCAGCGTCTCCCATCACTTGCATCCATCCTTGAAATGCAGACATTAATCCTCCTTATGTAGCATGGACCACAAATGAATCTAGTACGTCGCTCAAAAGATTACTTGCATGAAAGTGTTAGCTTTAGCTTTATTAAACACATATCATTCCTACTCAACTATATCGCCTAATAGAGCATTGCAGCTCCTAACAAAATTTGGTTCTGAAGCTTTGGATTCAAGCCATGAAGCCAGGAACCAAACATGTTATCAATGCTAGTCTAGCCAATACGGAGGTCAAGAACATCGGGGAAAATAAATAGGAGCGGTATGGTTCCCCATTTAGATGTATAAGACAGAAGGAAAGAATACAAAGGTTTTTTTTAATATGTGAGCAAAGTTCAAGCCACTAGCATCCGGAGATAATGCACAACTATCAGTAAGGATACAAACCAAAGTTGTAAGCCTCACAAAAATATAAACCAACAAGATACAGAAAAACAAGGTTTAACCTAGCTAGTGAGCGCAATGAACAAAGAAAATAACTAATCCTCCATACGGTTACTGAAGTTCTATCCAAATTTAGCAAAGACAGCCAAAATGAAAGTCCCCCGGCTTGTGCAGCCTTCTTTGAACAATGGTCGCTCCTCCTCTCCATGCAGCATAGACCACTTTCAGAACCAAAATGTCATCTTGAAAATTGCCTATATAAAAGTATTAGATATGGCCTTGTTAAATAACATTTTGCCTATATAAAAGTATTAGATCTGGCCTTGTTTGAAAATTTTGGCCATGTAGTCTAGAACTAAAGAAATTAGCAAATCTAGTAGGTGGTTGAATTCCAAAAGTAAATGCGCTGTATTTCAAACAAGATCGCAAAGTGTCAATCAAAAATAAATAGAATAAAATTGGTTACCGTGATTTTGTAAATAGTCTGGGATTTCTGATATTCTAAGAGCAAGATTTTGTTAAAAAATTGCTGGAGAAAACTAACAAATATGCTCCTGATTTTTTAGCCACTTGGAAAACTCATTGACTTACCAATTATTTTTTGGAACTATTGGAGATTTATATGGCTTTTCTAGATAGACGTAATGTATATGTAAATACATAGCAATTAGAAAAGTCTAAATAATTTATAATTTAGAACGGATCTTCTCTCATGCATGTCCAAGGATATCAATGTGGACACTGCTGACGTCAAGCTTCAATCCGTGTTATTGATAGACCACGATATTCAATGGAGGCCGGTGGCAGAGACAGACATCCTGCCAGCTGGTATGTAGAATGATGGCAGATGAAGAATTAATTGCTACTACGACCTCGCTAGTGAGCTATGCTGTGGGTGATAGTACTAGAGTATACGAAGACGACCCTCACCTCAATTGTAGCGCATAGTTTTATAGGTAGTTTCCAGGAAAAATATAAGTGCTGATATTTGCCACTACAAACATTATATTTAAGAGAAATAAGTTATTCCATTTAATCATGGGTTCCGTAGAAATGTTTCACTAGTGTACGTGCTAGTCTTCTTGTAATAAAAGATTGGGAAACCGACGTGAGGAAGCACGTCGTCGTTGCATAACCTGTCAACTTAATTTGCTGCCATCCACTCAGAAGGAGCGTTCTCCAGTCAATTATCAATAAATCATGTGGCATGGTTACGACTGGAATATGTCCATGTTTGAATCTTCAGCCTATAAATAGCTATGCACAATACCCACAGATGCGTCGAGCTTGAATTTTCCTAAGAACCTAAGGCATCATGTCGCATCATTCCCACGACAGTGCTCATCGTTCCCAGCAATCATCCGACTCTGGAGGAGGTGATGGTAGTGGAGATGAAGACTTAGTGGTTAAATGTTGTCTTCTACGACCACTCCCTTCGCCTGCGCCGCCCCCACCACCACCCCCACAAAATTATCTCCCAGTACCAGTCCCTCCACCTGTGCCTCCCCCACCTCCGGCTCCAATATTCTGCGGACCTCCCCCGCCCCCATTCGGACATCCACCGCCCCCGTTTGGACATCCACCGCCTCCATTCGGACATCCTCCACCCCCTCCACCGCCCCCGTTTGGACATCCACCGCACCTGTTTGGACATCCGTGTGGACCTCCGCCGCCCCTGTGTGGACATCCGTCACCCCTTACGCCGCGCCCACCCCCTTTCTGCCGGAGGTGGTAACAGAGATATACAAGTTTATATACATGGTGTGCATGACATGTCAACATGTCAAGTGATTGTGTCAAGCTTCTCATGGTGTTTGTATTTCTGTCATCAACACAGATAAGAACGAAGCTTCACCCCTGGAACTGATAGAACACAAATATTCTTTGGACTTCCACACCCCCCACCCTTTGTCACTATTCATGTGCGAGAGGTGGTAATGGAGATACAAAGTTTGTATACATAGTGTGCGTGTGACATGTCAAGTGATTGTGCCAAGCTTCACATGGTTTGTGTTTCTGCCATCAATGAACACAAATAAGAACTATGCATCTCCCGGTGGAATTGATAGAGCAATCTTCACAGGGTTGTTGTCACTCCCTCCCTGGTCAAGAATGGCATCTTAGAAGGAAGCCCTGGGCGAGTCTAGCTTCACTATGGTAGTGTTTTATAAAGAATCCATTTCTAGTTCTAGTTCAAGTTCCCTATATGTGTTTGTTGATGCATGGATACATTTAATGGTTCTCTCGTGCTTTCCCTTGTTACGTTGTAATTGATTCATGTTTATGTTTAAATGTGTCTTCAGTTTAATGATATGTTGTGTATATGCTTTTCTACAAGTTCTTTATATATCCCAAGTTCTCTATCCCTCTGACGGAAGGAATTACAACACTGATGGGCCTTGGGGGCTTCCTACACCCAGCAGTGCGCTATACCTAGGAGCACTCAAGCTCAGCTCTCTCAAAAAGCGAAGTTTAACAAATGATAGAACACAAGGTCCAAAAGAAAAGGAAAAGAACCAAGGCCAAGCAATTCTGTTACGGAACTTTCATCCAAGCTTTTTTTTTGATCGGTCAACGTGGGGAGAGAATCCCCACCTGATTTTCATTGATCATGTGGCTTTTGAAGCTTGATAGTAAAAAACATGTTTTCAGGCATAGCTTTGCGTATACATCACACTGCCTGATGAAAAAAATGAAAAATTGAAAACACAAGGAGGAAACAAAAACACTCCCATGACAAGCAGGCAGTTGTACACCAATCAACAACACCATCAGCGGCTGAGCTTCGGCGACCTCCACTCCCATAGCAACTGAGAAGCTTCGAGTCAACTGATAGATGACAGTTGTGACTACAATGTCTTTGAAGCACATCCAGGCCCCAGTTGACACCCGCCAACGCCCATTACCAAATCCTTTGGAGGGGAATGGCGGCAGCGGTGAGAACCTTCCGGCATTTGATATTCTGGCATCACCAATTAATAGTGACATCCTCCAGTACATCTGGACCGGCATTTGATATTCTGCCACCATCAAGGAGTAACGGTGACATCCTATGGCACATCCGGGCTCACGTACCACCATCCAACACCATCCATGGAGGGCTAACAAAAGAGGCGTGAGGAGACACGAGAGAGGGGTTCATGGCCTCGTTACCGGCATTTGATGAAACAAGGCAATCAAGGATTATAGAGAATGGCAAAGCAAGGACACTGGCAGTGTATTGCTAGTTAGAACTTTTGTAGAATCATCTGGGAGGCGCAACAACGAGCAAGAAGGCAGGCATATGAGCTAGAAAGCACAAAAGGACGGAGGGACAGCCAGAGGGCCGGCCACGATGAAATCCAGGCGTGCTTTGCGTCAATGCCTTCGGGAAGGGAATGATGCCCACAGACGCCATCATCGATGTTCATAGCACCAGGCTCGTAAGGACCTTCGCCCCGAGACCTGCAAACGGCAAGCCAAAGGCGGATCAGGCCACCAACGGCGCTCCACAGATGCGCAGCCCTGCTGCCAGCAAGCCAACGGCCAAACGCTCCACGTCGCTGCTGGCCTTGCAAAGAAAAAAGAAGAACACAGGTACCCTGCCCCACCGCCGGCTTGCCTAGGGCCAAACTGCATTCCCCGCACCTTCTCCATTGCAGGGCCATCTTGCTGAAGGCCGCGTGCACTGCCAACAAGCTGCTCACCCTGAAGCCTCGCACCAGCACAATAGACAGGACGTCCATGGCGTCGGGGAGGATGCGGTACCTTGGAGACCATGGGCCTGGCACGGCGTCCACTCCACAGCACCTCAGGAGCAACCACACCCACCGCCTCGACGGGCAGGCCAAAAGGGCCGCTACTCGAGGCCACGGACCCTGACGACCCGTGCAGGGGCCGTGCGTTGCCGGCGGCGACTAGGAACCCCACATGCCGCGCCCATCGGTTCCGGCAGCGACGGATCCAGGGCGAGAAATGCCGGATCCAGGCCTAGGAACGATGGGGAGGAGGTCCCCGTGCCTCGCCGGCGGCGTTAGATCCGGACTGATGGGCACCGGATCCGCACGCATATGCCCTGGAGGCAGCCCGACGCCGGCCATCTTGCTCGTCTCCGGCCGTCCTCTCCGAAAGCAGAGTTCAACTAGAGGATGGGAGGGGGGAGGGGGAGGGGGTTGGAAAAGCTGCAAGCGGTTGCCTTGTTGGGCGCCGCGCGCTGGCCGCTGCCACCGCTCGCCGGTGAGCAGCGACGGCGGCCGTGGGGTGTGCTCTGGTTGGGTGGTTTAGTGGCAGCGCTGTTCCGCACCCAAGTCGCCCTGTACAGGACGACGTGGAGAACTCGGCTCCTGTTTGCGGAATCTCTTTCATCCAAACTTCACAAAACCAGCGAGCCTGCTATCTACTTGGCTTGTGGTAGCAACACAGAAATTGATGAAAGAGCTTGCACACACATGCTCCCACACGTTTGGCAAAGCTATTCAAATATTCATCCTTCAATTCATCCTGGCGAAGCAAGGAGAGACAAACCTTTACAACTGCCGGATGTATTTGTTCTGGCAATACCGATTAGCGTATTCGCATATGGCACAGAGAATATACTAGTTCAGGTACGGGTACCCTACATCCAGTTTGAAGTGGATCTTTCTGTATTCGTATGCTCGGTTACGTACAATGGTTGCTGATTGTAGCTATGCGCTAGGATGTAAAGGAATAGGATACGAATTGGGGTGTCCCTACCACTTATATTGCCTAGGTAAGGGTTACAGTAGATCCCATCAATGAATAGCTGTGTTTTCTAGCTATATAGTTTATTGCAGCAATAATAATGGCCTACACACCCCTTAATAAAGTCACACTGGCCTAAAGAATTACAGCCATTCCTGCTGTTTGGTTCGGCAGTTTTGGCCCGTAATCGGTTCACGTCGCTAATCAATAATTCCCATGCTTCGCGTTGGTTAGACACGTTAGAGTGGCCTACAATCAATTACACTGTTAATCGATACTCATGTGAACACTCTTGACATCAAGCTCGTATCCATACGAATGATACACCATCCACAGTATTCAATAGAAAAAAAAACTGAACAAGCATACCGACACATTTATCCAGGAGCTTGTTGGTCAAAAGCGTACACACATTATGAGTTTGCCTCGCCATAACATTTTGTACGTCTCGGATAGGACATCCTCCACACGTGCCCTCCCGTCATCCGATCAATCCGCCACCCACGTCAGCCTCTGCCGTTGCCTTGGACAGCCATAGCCCTACCTTTCGCTAACCTTTGCCTCAATTTTCGTCTATCCCCCTTCTCTCTGTGCTGGTCGATCCCACTGCCATTGCTTCGACGACCACCACCCTGCTGGTTGCCAGTGACTCGCTGGCGGTGACCTTCCGCCCACTTCTCATCACTGCCACCTCCACCTCAATCTTTGCTAGTCTCAATCGACTAATTTGCTAATAAGTTTCTCATATGACTTCATAATACATGTTTTTTCCTTTTCCAATAATGCATATATCCATTAATTGCTGTTTCAACCTTATTATCTGTATCATGTATATATCATGTTTCTTTTTTTGCGTGCTTCATGCCCGTCACAATGTTGAAGTATGCGGTCCCTGTTCTAACATACAACATTTTTTTCTAAACAGAATCTGGACTTCTTCCACAAGGCGGTAATCAAGGAGAGTGCCTCGGCAAACTGCTTCTCTCCCTATGCTTTGGTCAGGGCATGCTAAGTTTCTGTTACATATTTTGGGCCATGTGTCAAATAATTTCAAATAATTCCCAAAGGCCCATTCATACATGCATGTATATATGGAATGCTGAGGGACATTAGTCTCATATTGCTATTTCAAGAGAAGCGAGACCAACATAAATAGTTGAGCTATCTCTATCTTATTGAAGCTATTGGGGAGAGAAAAAGTAACAACCACATGCGCGGCGCTAACTCGCCTCGCCGGGCGGGGCTAATGGGCGCGCACGCATGACATGCGCGTGAATGGTCCGGCGATTTCCCACTTCGACCCTTGTGGGTGCACGGCTTCCTTTTGCCACTCGTTATTTTTGCATGCATGGAGAAAATTGCAGTGCTTATTTGGTGAGCAATTATTCTCGTATTATGGTAAGCAATTACGGCAGGTCAATTACCGTAATGCTGTGATTGAACGGCTAATTACTTTCCTTAGCTGCGACACATGTATAAATAAGGGTGAGATGTCATTCTCAGTACCGAGAGATTTATCTCTTCCTCGTCACAGTGCTGCGCTGCCACCATCTTCCCCATCCCGTCACCAATGTGCCATTGATGCCGGGAGAGCAGGCTCCGAAGCCTACGTCTACTCGTGTCCCTGCACGGGGTAGGGGGCGTATCACATACCTGTGCTACATGTTATTGATCTTTTCCTTACTGTCAGAATTAATTTATGGATCGCTGAATTGCTTTTATTTCTAACAATCCAAAACCTGATAGTCATTTAGCGATGACTAAGGGATATACTGATGCGATGAAACCGGAGAAGTTTACCGGTGTGAACTTTAAGAGATGGCAGACAAGGGCCCAGTTGTGGCTCACGGCTATTTGCGTGTTTTGAGTCATGGGTAATCATCCCACACTACCTCTCAGATCTGAGAAAGAGGCGCAGGAGTTTACTGTGGCTACGATAATTTTCGTCGGATGTGTCCTTAGCGTTCTCTCTGACCAGCGGTGTCATGTTTATATGAACATCAAAAGTGCTGCTGAACTGTGGGAGGCACTTGAACATAAGTTCGGTGCTGCAGACGCTGGTGATTCCAAAAGTTTGGTTATTTGTTTTTTATGTAGTGAGGAGATCAATGTTTCTGCAGCAGAAGCAATTTATGTTGATACAACAGCATGTTCAGAAGCAACAGAAGCCACCTATGCAACAACACATTCAGCAACAATCGCTGTTGCAGCATCCCATCAACCCATGATACTATAGAAGTTCACTACAAGAAACACCCCCCTCTAGGCACGTTTTCTTTGTGACACTGGTTGAAAGCGTCTCTAGATGGGCATGCAACGATGCTTCTAAACACGACTTTAGAAAGTGTGTCAACATGATACCACATTTGAAACGCTTTCACTGTCAAAAGGCATGTATAGACACTTCTTGAGATGATATTGGAAATGTACCAAAATGACATGGTGGTAGACACACTTTTAATCATTAATAGCATCTAGGCACGTTATAAAGTGTGTCATAACATCGTCATATATATCTAGACACACTTCTTGAGACGATATTGGAAATGTATCAAAATGATACGGTGCTAGACACGTGTTTAATCATCAATAGCATCTAGGCACGTTATAAAGCATGTCATAACATCGTCCATATATATCTAAACACACTTCTTGAGATGATATTGGAAATATATCAAAATGACACAATGTTCGACACACTTTTAATCGTCAATAGCATCTAGGCACGTCATAAAGCGTGTTATAACATAGTCCATATATATCTGAATACACTTCTTGAGACCATATATCTAAAGCGTGTCTATAGGTGAAGTTATTTTTTAAGAAACGATCCATTGTGCTTTGATTATTATGTATCAAATTACTCAACACAATAATGAGTATTTAAATATTTGGGCAAAAAAATAAAATAATTATAATTTCAAAGAAGAGGGAGTACTAAATAACGTGCAAGCAGGCATGGTTATACATGTGATTAGTAATCACTAATTTTTTTACCTAGCATCTTGTTCGAATGAGCCAACCAGAGTAAATAAAACAAATTGCTTTCTATTCCCGTTCCGTGAATCGGAACGAGGTTTTCCCAGTACGTGGAATGTGGCCATGTTCCCATTACCCGGCTGCTACACGTGCCCATGTTCCCGTTACCCGGCTGCTAAGGACTAGACACGGAGCTGTATGTGATTTCTCTCCATCCGGGGCCGTCAGATGGAGCCGGTGACACGCAGACGCGAGATGCAATACACCTAGGGCTCACCTGATTTTTTTCCTTCTTCCCCATATTTTTCCAAAACTTTCACACAATTCCATAGTTTTCACTCAAAGATTCCAACAAAAGAAAACACATGCTAATTTTTGAATCATATAACTGGTCTCAATTTCTCAATCATACGACCAATCTATAAATTACTGGCCTCAATATCTCAATAATTCAAGCATTTTGTGTGACTGACATTGACTTCTCACTTAGACCACCAAATATAAATGAAACTTCTTAAAAGAACATATTACAAAGAAAACACATGCTAGCAGCCTACAGAAACTAGGATGCTTGTTGATCCATCATGCAAGAACACATCCTTCACTTGCGTGAACAATATCGAGCAACACACACCCTCCTGCATAGACAAGAGTAACCTGAAACAAATATGACTTGTAATAAGTGCAACCTGAATCACTATTATTATATTTATGTATGTTAAAATTAGTGGCACCCAATTGTCCACTGTACTCTCAAAAATAAGCTTGATATATAGTACCTGAAAGCTAGTTAGTCTAATTTGCTTCATCTGATGGTAGTTCATCATCACCCATGTCAAAGGTATCTCGAGGCTTAACTCTTATGACAAAATGCCATCCTTCAGCTTTTGGGTGTTCAACATAAAAGACTTGCTCCACTTGTGAAGAAAAGACACAGGGATGATGCTCTAGTTTTTCCCCGGTGTGTATTTTCTGAGAAAAATTCACAAGTGATAATCCAAACACATCATTTCGTAAACCAGCACGATGATGGACATCATACCAATCACATTTAAAAAGAGCTACCTTGTACTCATTGTATGTCAATTCTATTATATTAGTTAATCTGCCATAATAATTAACCCCATCTTCTGCGATGTTCATTACACCACTATTTTGTGTCATCCTTGCAGCCTCACGACTCAGTGTGTGGAACCTGAAACCATTAATAATATAGCCGCTGTATCTCACACCATGCCTGCTTGGTTTTGCAGCCAATGCTCGGACCTTCTTAGTGATTCCTAGTTCACCTAGGATAACCTGCAATGAAAAAAATAATTATTGGATCAATTCATTCTATCACACTCATATCCTAATAAGTTATTTGAGATGTACTACACCTTTTGTTCCAACCATTCAGCAAAATGTTGGTCTATCAACTTCTGGATGGAATCCGGAGTCAAAGTAGTTGAAGGACACAATTTTGCTTTCTCCTCATCCGGAAGTCATACAGTGATGGCTTTAACATTCTAAAAGTTTAAAAGGAGTCAAGAGAAATTATAGTACACACTTGCGGAATTCTTCAAGTTCATCGGAGTGTCGTAACACGTATCGATGTGCCTGAATAAGAAGTTGGCTATCATGGCTTACGGTAGCCTTTCCAATTGGTTCTCCAGCACTCTCAAACATGTACATGTCTTTTATATTGCCTGAAGGTTCAGGATTTCTAGCTGGTCTGTTAAAACGAGTATTTGTATCAAGAAATCTGAAACAAAATGTCATGCACTCCTACATGCGATACCCTTCAGCAATCAAACCTTCTGGCTGAGCTCTATTCTTAACAAGAGCTTTAAGCCGGACGAAAAATCTAAATGAAATCATGAACATGCATGTGTTGTTACTTGAACAAATTATTGACAATAACCCTGCAATATGTAATTACATACCTCTCCATGGGGTACATCCACCAGTAGTGAACGGGGCCACCAAGTTTAACTTCTTCTACCAAGTGCACCATCAAGTGCACTGACACAGTAAAAAATGATGGTAGGAAAACCTTCTCCATATCACATAGCGTTTCCACAATACTCTCCTGAAGGTTTTCTAGCTCTTTGGCATCTATCACCTTGGAGCATAACTTCTTAAAGAAATTAGATAGTGCAATAACTATTTTCATGACTTCTTTGCTAGGGTAATAGGATTGAAGTGCCACTGGAAGGATGTCATGTAGTAAAACATGATTGTCATGAATTTTTTGTCCACTCAATGTACAATCTTTCATGTTAACACACCTAGAAATGTTTGATGCATAGCCATCAGGTGTTCTCAGGTTTTGTAATACTGAACAGAGAATCTCCTTTTTTCTCTAGACATGGTAAAAGGTGCATCAGGCATAGTTTGCTTTCCTTCATTATCTACCACAGGATGAAGATTGTGTCGAATTCCAAGTTCCACTAAATCTTGTTGTGCTTTAAGACCGTCCTTTGTTTTGGAAGGAATATCCAATAAAGTTCCAATTAAGTTGTCACAAAGATTTTTCTCTAAGTGCATCACATCTATATTGTACCTTATTTTGTTCGTTTCCCAGTATGGTAACTCAAAGAATATTGACCGCTTTTTCAACCAATCTTCTGGCTTCTTCTCCTTCTTGCTACTATCTCCATCCTTCTCCTTCTTGCTACTGTCTCAATCCTTCTCCTTCTTGCTACTATCTCCATCTTTCTGTTTCTTTTGTCCTCTTTTACGCTTGGATTTCTAATGGCTTTCATCTTGCTTTCCTTTCTTTTGTCCTTGCTTTCCTTTCTTTTTTCCTTGCTTTTTGTTCTTTTTTCCTTTGCTATTGTCCTTTGTATTATTTTTTGTCAGGTCTTTTTTCTCTAAAATAAATACTCTGCCTTCTAACATTTTCAAAATAGAAGTACCACTCATTGTTTTAGGAGCAAGTCCAACCTCTACCGTGCCATCAAACTGGTTCTTTTCACTTTGATATTCATGGTTCGCTGGGAGCCACCTACGATGTCTCATATAGCACATCTTTTTACCATTCTTCAGGTGAAATGATTTTGTTTTTGGACCACATGATGGGCATGCATAGGTACCACTTGTGCTCTAGCCATATAGGTAAGCTAATGCAGGAAAATCTTTTATAGTCCACAATAATGTAGCTCTCAGAGGAAATTTCTTTCGAGATGAGGCATCACATGTTTTCACTCCTTTCCATAATTCCAAGAGCTCATCGATCAAGGGCTGTAAGTATATATCAACATCATTCCCCGAAGAATTTGGTCTAGGAATGATCATTGACAACAGTAAGGATGTTTGCTTCATGTAGATCCAAGGTGGCAAGTTGTAAGGAACCAGCATTACAGGCCATGTACCGTGCTTTGAACTCATATTCCCAAACGGGTTAAATCCATCACTTGCAAGACCAAGGCGTACATTACGAGCATCTTCTGCAAATTTAGGATATCTACGATTAAAATCTTCCCAAGCTTCACCATCTGCTGGATGTCGCATTTTTCCATCTTTTGTTCGTCCGTCCTTATGCCATCTCATGTCTTCAGAAGTTTTGGTAGTTGAAAATAACCTTTGCAGCCTCGGTATCAATGGAAAATAACACAACACTTTTGCTGGTTTCTTTTTCTTCTTAGGTTTAACTGTAGAATCATTCTTCTCTGCATCTTTCCAACGAGGGTTTCTTTTTCTTCTTAGGTTTAACTGTAGAATCATTCTTCTCTGCATCTTTCCAATGAGAGCTCTGGCACACATCACAAAAATCTTTCTTATCTGAACTTCCTCGGAATAGCATGCAATCTTTGGGGCAAGCATGTATTTTCACATAGTTAAGGCCTAAAGCACGGATGATTTTCTTCACTTGATAATATGTCTTAGGTAGGTCTACCTGAGGAGGATATGAATCAGATAGCACCACCAAAAGTCCTGTAAATGATTTTTGTGTCCAGCCATTTAAGAATTTTAAGTGATATAAATTGACCAAAAATGACAACTTAGAAACTTTACACCCAGGATATAAGCTTGTGTCCGCATCCTTCATGTATCTTTCATATAGATTCTGTTCACTCTCCTTAGCATTGTCATCCGCAGGATGCACATCCTCAGCTACAGTTTGTTCCATATCTGCAAATCCTGATTCAACATCATCTACTACACCTTCAGACATACTTGGTAGTGACTCAAATATTTCAATCCTGAAAAAGGCAGCTTGAAGTAGGTCTTTCATGTTATCTTGTACTGCAGGAGCCCTTGAGACACCCAAAGTAGGCAAGTTTGTAGTGTCAGTTGGCACGTCAACAAATGCAGGTTGTGGACTTTCATACATCTCTCCATGATGAACCCAGGTTTTATAACCTTGTATAATATCATCACATCTCAAATGTGTCCTGACTTCATCATGGCTCTGGTTTAATCTGTTTTTGCATTTTTTGCAAGGACAAAGTATCTCACTGTCACGTGGAATTTCCTGGTAAGCAAAAGTCAAAAATTGGTCAACACCATTATGATATGCAGTATCCTGCCTTGGCTTACTCATCCAACTTTGATCCATGACCCTAACAAGGAGTAAGAATGAAATGGAATCAATCAGTTTTTTTTCTTTTGCAAGACATAATTGTTTGACTATGAAAAATAGTACTTGACTGGCACCAGCAAAATATTAGCTTCTTATGGATTTCTTTCCCTGATCAACATAATTCCATTACAGACCCTGTGTTACAGAGTGCCCTTGTTTGATAAAAGCACTAGGCGTGTATAATTTTCCAATGTACTACAACTGAGCTCCTGAAGGTAAAATGAGAATCTAAATCGATCAGACAGAGTTGGTCTGTATAGTAAAAAAAATCTATTGGAGCCTCCAACAAACTTACTGGCTGCATTCAGATTTGCAGGTATAAATGACTCATTCAGAAATTTAAAACTTGATTAACTGGTTCATTTTTTGATCCAATCAAGGCCATGGCACATATTTCATTAAAAACGCCATCAAACCAATCAAGGCTGGTTCATTTATTGATCTACTCACCAGTCTTTTAGTCAAGAACTATTACTGCTACAATTTCTAACAAGATGGAATGAAATTAGGTGCTATAGCTGTCTCGGGAATGTTCAGACATTAATAGGCCACAATCCAATAGTCATTTAATTTCTCGAAACAGCATGATTGGGAAACAAATTTTGTAATCAACATCATATGAACCATGTTGTTTATTATTTACCATTCTGCAAAAACATACCAGATCGACCATTTCTAACGTCATTCAATCCAACCACCAAAACATCCTGAACATACGCGATCGAGTGAGGGTAAACCTGAAGAACGGTGCCGCAAGCCTCCGATTGATCCTCCACTCCTCTGGGCGGCGCGAGATGATGGCGGCGTCGATTCAAGGAACCCACGAAGGGTGTTGGCAGCGTGACTGGTGGTGGAGGCGCAGACGATGGAGGCTGGTGCCCTGCGCTCGGTGGAGCCATGCAAGGAACACCGGAGGACGGAGGGCAGAGGCCGGATCGGGGCTAGCGCCGTGGGCGTCAGGCGAAGGCCGGATCGTGGCTAGCGGCATGGGCGCCAGAGGTCGTTAGGCAGATTGGGGGCAGCGCCGTGCCTTTAGGATCTAGCGAGTCATGACTCTGAGAGAGTCGCGACGACCGACGATCAAGCAGCGGTCAACACGGTCAGCCTTGTACTACTTGATTTTCATGAGAAATAGGATCTTACGCAACCATAGGAACAAATACAACTTGATAGCCCTGTGACGAGCCCTCCGCTCTTGTGATGTATTGGTCGCTAGTTCCACTGCTTGCACCTGCAAGATTTTTTTTCATTCTGCATTTTTTTATTTTTCATTTTGTTTATGAAATTTAATTCATATAGTTTACTGAATTGGTCTATAAGGGATTTTTTATGGCATTCAATAAGCTAAAACCATAGGTCGGCCCCTAGTTACATAGTTTTTGAGTTACGAGAGTTTAAACTCATGATGATGAGAGTTTCTGCTCGATCATTCGACAAGCGTAATTCATCTTATTCCCAATATTCATGGTGGCGTTAGGAGATCGGCACTGCAACATATCTCCATTGCATCGAGATGGACGACTAACAATGATGAAAGTAATGAAAAAGGATGTGGCATCTCATCCTCCCATTGTGTCCTCTCTCTCTGTCTCCCGCCTCTGACCTTTTATGGCTATAGCTCGTGTGCCTGTTTGGTTTCCTGGATGCAAGATAAAAAGGAAGACTCATTCAACATTAATCTAATTTCGGTCTCAGGCACAAACGCATCCACTTCTTCTACTATGGCCAAGTCTTCCCGTCCTGATTTCTGCTTAGGTGAAGGCTGGCCATCAAGTTTTTTAGGGGGTGACTACAAGACTGCTCGATGTCTCGACAAACATCACTTATCTTCTTCCTGATATTCGTGGGTGGCAGTGGGAGTTCGGCACTAGAACTTCTCTCCAGTACATCGAGAAGGATGACTACTCCAACAGACGCTATGTCAACTAGCGCAAGCGGCTCTGGTGACATTGAGTATGTACATCCCTATCTTCGATGATTAAAACCATAATTATTAGGCGATTTTTGCCCTGGGACATCACTAAAATGCGTATTATGCTGGACACACCGCCAACGGGAGATTTCACCCAAAGACATTGTAAAAACGTGTATGTTTGCCATGACAAACCGTGATGATTATTTTATTCATTTATCAGTTTTGAAGAGAAAGAAGGTAGAAGAAATGTCCTAATTGCCCCCGTCTTCAACCTCAGGTTGTTCACTAAAATTTGCCGCAACAAACTATTACGAGCTCGTCCCTGGGCTGGCCGCGCCGCCGGAGAGCTCGCCCTGGGCAAGCCGCGCCGCTGGGGAGCTCCAGCCTAGGCTGGCCGCGCCGCCGGGGAGCTCGCCCATGGGCTGGGCATGCCACCGGGGAGCTCCGCCCCATGGGCTAGCACGGCGTGCGGGCAAGTTCCCGTAGCGGCGGCGCGGGTGAGAGCACGCGGCAGCCGGGCAGGAGGGCGTGCACGGCGGACAGCAGGTGAGCGAGCACGCATGGGCGCGGCGGCGCGAGGCAAGTTCCTGCGGCTGGCGGCGCTCGGTGGTGTGAGGCCGTGGGCTCAGCACCAGCGGCAGCGCGGATGGGCGAGTACGGTAGGTGGCACGCAAGCACGGCACGCCAGCAGGTGCAGATGGCGGGGGCGACGAGCACGGCGCTGACGAGCGCCCTCGGCGCCGGCAAACGATGTGTCACAGCAAAAATGAGTGACCGGCCTGAGAAATGAATAAAATAATCGCCGCGGAGTGTCACAGCAAAAACGAGGACAATTAGGACATTTTCCCTACCTTCTCTCTCTTCAAAACTAAAAAATAAATAAAATAATCGCCGCGGTGTGTCCTGGCAAACATACACGATTTTACGATGTCTTTGGGCAAACTCTCCCGTTGGTGGTGTGTTCTAGCATATTACGTGTTTTCATGATGTCCTAGGGCAAAAATCGCCTAATTATTATAATCATCTGCATGTTCATGTCACTTAGATCACATGTGCCCATATATGAGGGCACAAACTTGTTTTTAATCATTTTATGGATTAAATCAATACACAAATTTTAGGCATGCTAGAAGGGAACTGGAGTGGTAATATGCCATAGTTTATAATTTTTTAAACCTCTGAGCATATACTCATTTAAGGTCGAGGTTAAAGCAAATAAACACCCATGTCGGAAGGATTCAAATTACTTCTAGTTTTTTTAGTTTTAATAAATGACCTGCAAGTTAATTTTTGTTTTTTAAGGATGCAAGTTTTAGTAATACAAGTTTTAAGTGAATTTTAAGTAAAACGATCGGTTGTTATTCTATTAAATACATATTTTCTCAAAAAATGTTTTGCTATTTTTTAAAAAAATTGTTTGAAAACAATCTGAATATTGGTGGATCGGAGATTGAAACAAATTTGGTCCTACTTCCATAGATATGTACAAGACAATTCCAATTAGAATTACGTATCAACATATTTTGTTTGCCGCCAGGGCAGCGTACAATTGAAAATTTGCCACGTAATGATAGTCCTTTTATTTTATTTTCGCGCCTAAACCTTCCCGCATGGCCTAAACCACCCCCACGCCGCGAGATTATGGAACAACCGCATCTATTACCCTCCCCACCTCCGTCCCCGTTTCCTCCATCCCCCATTTCCACATCTGAGTCCGCAGCACACAACACCCCCGCACCACCCATTGCCTCGATGCCGACGCATCAACCGCCTAACGCTTGGCCTCTCCTCGGCGGACGGCGTCCTCGGCGAACGGCGGAGGCTATCCACCGCTCGTCGACTCGTCCACCTCTGTCATCGGTGAGCAGACTTCACCCTTTCCCTCTGCTCCCCTAGATCGATGTCAAGAAATCCATGGATGGCTGAACCTCTCCCCTCCCGGCCTTGGCCTCGCCTCCGCCTGCGTGCCTGTGCGGCCTCGGTCATCGTGTGTTGTGTGAGTGCATTATGAGTTCAGGTGGCTCCGGTTGCCATTTCATGTTTCAGAGCATTTTCTGAAGGCATCTACTGTGCAGCTCGATTTATGGGATCAGGCTGCTCGTCCTGCCTGCGGTTGTTTCCTAACCTCATAGGCCTCTAGAATGATATGAAGATACAAACAATAGGAATTGGCTTATTATTTGTTTCCGTAAAACTTTTCCTTCACTGAATCTCCTTGTAGTGGTCATCTTTATTACTGGGGATCGTTTTGCTGTCCAGAGTAAACAGTAGGTAAAGGTTCTTTTTCCCTCCTCAACTCTGTGCATCCATTTTTCTGCTCTGGAAGGGAATATATTCTAATCCAAATGCCTATATCCTGAATTGCCAGGACAAGGGCTGTTGTGGACATGACTTATTGCACTTTGGGCTATTTTGTTCCCATGAATTTCTGGTGTTTCCTGTATAATCTGCACTCATTTTATTTCACTGTTACATTACACAAGTCACTGCCCAAATGGCCAGATCACCTTATAAGTCTCTCTATGTTCTATGATGAGTATATGATTCTGAATGTATTTTAGTGTCAAATGATTTTGTACAAAAATCATGGCATACCTGTACTCTTTGAAACATCTATTGACTATAGCTAATTATTTGGCTCTACAATTTCTCTGCATTTGTATGGTGTAATTATTTGGCTCCAGGATTTTGTATGTAGTAATTATTTGGCTCTGACTTCTCTTTAATTGGTTCTGTCATTCTGTGAAAATCTAATGAGCCCATTTTGTAGATTACTAGAGCGCAGCCAGCACTGGAAATTTACACATATCCATATCCTTTTCCTGTCACATTGGTTCATTTTCTCCATTTTTCCTTCTGTATGTATGGTTCTGACTGTGTTTTAGCATAAATGATATTTTAAAGTTTTCATCTAGAAGTAATTATTTGGCTCTAGGATTTCTTGATTACATTCACCTTATTTGGTTGCGTGTGCAACATCTTATGAGTGCACTATGTACTTTACAATCAGCATTGAAACTTTTCTTGGTTATCTGTTTGTTGAGCAGAAAACTAAAACTACTCTTTTGCAGTAGAAATCATGGCAAGAGGACCTCAAAGATTAAGAAACTTGGATCTTCAAGAACATGATGGAGACAGGAGCAGCAGGAGCCTGATGATGATTTGGTAGACAATGAGACTGAGGAGAATTTACAAGGTCCTCCAGATATTGACAATATACTAGCCCACATGCCAAGCCAACGTGCAAGTCCAATCAAGATAATATGTAAGTTTGATATTTGTTTTGGTGACACGTCTAAATACAATGTCAAATAACATAATTTCATACATGTAGGGCCTAATGGACAGATGCGACAAGTTTTAGGAGATTTTAGAGTTGCAGACTTAGAGAAACTAAAAGGAGGAAAGGTAATTGTAGGGACCGATGAAAATGGTGTACCAAATGAAAGGTCAGCCTCTGTTCTTGGACAACACCTTGGGGATCTAGCACAAAACTCAACATTTGCCCCATTAAGCATTCAAAGATGGGACCATGTTCTGTTCAATAAAAATAAGGAACATATAATTATGAACATTGAGGTAAATGTAATCTGTACAATGCTAGAAAAGTACACTATTGCTTGTTCCAGTCATCAACTATTTATCTTTTCTTTGTATAGTCAAAATTTGTCTTTTCTAGACAAACGCTACAACTTATAAGAGATTGGATATTAAGAACTGTAAACAATAGGTGGCGAGCCTACAAATCTAAGTTGAAGAAAGAACATTTCAATCGTGAACAGAGATCTCTAGAACAAATTATACAGGGGAGACCAAGAATTGTTAATCAATATCAGTGGAGACCTCTTGTTAGCCATTGGCGTGAAGAAAGACACAAGGTGATATCTTTTTATCTAACATTTACAAGAAACTTGAAATAAAGTTATGTAACATTTGTGCTTTATAATTTTGCTATGTTTACAGAAATTGTGTGCAACAAACTCCCGGTGTGCAAAAGAACAGAAAAATACACACACAACAGGGAGGAAAGGCCATGCTAGACTGAAGAAAGAGATGGTGACATATATTCTAACTGTGTTATCTATCAAATTTAATGATCATGTAACAGAAGTGATTGGATCTTCAAATTTAATATCTTGTGCAGGAAGATCAAAGGAAAGGAAAGGTTCATAGGATAGAATTATGGGATGCCGCTTATAAGAAAAAGAGTGGGACATACAGCACCAACAAAGTGAAGTTAGTGATGGCATATTTTCCTGCTACTTATGGATTGGATTTGAAATTATTGTTATGATTATGTAACATTGCTATATGCTTATTTCGATAGGATGCATCATTTGAGGAAATAGAAAAAAGAAAAAAGCAGAACAATGGTAGTCTTTCAGCTAATGATTTTGATGAGGTGTTCAATGAGATTGTTGCTAAACTATGATGATAAGTACTGGAGTCAAGTGCAAGTTTCTAAAGGTATTACTTTTGTTTCTGAAACTGAAGAAGAAAGAAGGTACCGTGACAAAGTAAATACAATGGACAATAAGATGCATTGCATGAGTGGTGCTATGAAACTTTGGCTTGCTTTTATGTCACAAAAGTACCCAAATGATGAGTTGATAAAAGGAATGGAAAGAACACTACATGATGAAGTAAGGCTCCATGGGTCCCTGTCTATGTCACCCTCTCTTAGGAATGAGTTTATTCATATCTTGTAACTTATTAAGTGTATGTTGTTTCATTTTTCTGTAGGTTGTTGATATTGAAATAGATGGTCATACAGATACTGAGCAAGACTGTAGTGATGATGGTACCGATGGTGCATGTAGTGATAATGGTATTGAGATAGACAATGATGATGTGCACTCTCCAGAAAAATCTGTTCAGGTAACACTATACCTTTCTTCACCCTACTTGTTTGTGATTCTAAATTATTGTAGCTATGAGTTGCAGCTACCCTTATTTCTAATTTCTAAGCTATAATATACCATGTAAGTGCATTCTAATATCCTAAATTCTAAGGTTATAAATATGCAGGGGGCACATACCCAGAATGGTAGTCAAGTCAACAAGGATTGTTCCGCGTCAGCGTTACCACGTGAGCCAATAGTTGCAAAAGTATGTTAGAAATATACAGGGGGCAAGAAAATTAAGGTCTTCTCCATTTGAATATCCAGGTAGCTTCAACAGTGGTTACTCCTGATTGCTTCTTAGCCAGCCCACATTTGTGATTTTCCTGTGATAGTTCTGGCCAAACTCTGCTTACTGATCTGCACTTAGAAAATAAAACCTTGCATATTTCAATTCACAAAAACTAGAGACAAACATGAAAATTAAAATATTACAGATTTGAACCACATATTATACTCTATTATTCAGTGTAAAATTGTCTCACTGGATGTTTTGTCGTGAAAGAAAGCACAAAATAAATATTCCCATGTATTTCTATTTTATGGTCACATGCAGCGACAATTATTTTGTTATTTTGTTGTTATCCTTACTCATAGCAACTAAATAAGAATGTGACTAAAAGTGATTTTACTTAGCAAGTAAATATTCCTGTAGCTAAGTGTTGTGCTCCCTTCTTATTCCTGTAGCGGCATCATAAACACATTTCAAGGGAAATATGCTTCTTCCTTAGTTCCATCTAGTACGTATGATATTTTTTGGAGGGGGTCTTATTGTGAGATTTGGTTTACAGTCTTTCTATAGCTCCCAATATGAAGTTGAAAACAATAATCTAATTAAGAACTATTGTATGGGATGTGCTAAGATTATGAACTATTCTAGTCATGTACATCTATTTTGATTATCAAAATCCGAATTGAGTGCATCATAGACCATGTTACATGTCACAATTGAGAGTGCAACTACGACTGCAGGTGGCACATATTGAGAATCATGGTCAAGCAGATAAGGGTTCTGCAGGTCTAACTTTTCCACGTGCTGCTACAATGACCAATATTGTATGTCTATATTTTATATTATTGCAACCGTTCAAAGTATTGCTGAACTTGTGGACCAATGACATGGTTTGATTGTGTCTATTGCAGAGGTCTCAAAGAACTGAAGCTCCAGTTCGTAAACAATCAAGATCGGTATGTGCTTGTTTCCCTTGTTTTGAAGCTAAATTAATAACAAGTTTGATGATCATGGCTTTATGTTTTATAAAATGGTAGAGCCCACTAGAAATCTATCTTATTTCACTAAGAAACCATAACAAAGTCCTGGCCAAAGGAAAGCTAGTGACTACTGATAGCACTGAAAGCATTGCTGGCACTGTGCTTGGAAAAGAATTTGTTGGGGTTTATATTGAGGCCATTGAAAATAATGGCAATGTATATGAGATGTTACCTAGACCACTCCTTTCTGTCAAAACTATAAGAGATGCTATTGGCTTTCTTGTTGCTTGGCCTCGTTCACATGTAAGTTCTCCACAAATTCTTTACACTTTTGTATTTCTAAAACAATATACTACATATCCCTCTAAGCACATGTCTCATTGTAGGTTAAACAACATAAGAGTTCAACTCAAGCCGGTACAACCTTGTTATCTTTCATTCTTGCTATATTGGTTTGATTACAATTCATTTCTGTCAACTCAATCTCCTCTTATTTTGCAGAATGATGGAAACATGGAACTTGATGTGGATGGAAATACAAGCTACAAGTTTTGTATTGAACAAGATAGACTTTAGATGCTAGTGAAAAATATAAATATTTGCATGATATTGCCACTTTTGCTATTCTTCTTTGTGAATATGGTTTGCCTAGAGTGCACTTTAATGAGTTATTAAACATTATCTTGTTTTGTAAAGACCATGGATTTTTTAATGCAATGTCTTCATGATTCACTTTCTCATTTTCTAATCATTCTAGTTCATGTGTGTCTAAATCTGTAAAAGTCTATTTATAGTAAATAAGAATATGTATAAAATTATTTTTATATTTTCTTGAAACGCTAAATGATGTTATTAGACAATGTATCTATATTGTTAGACATGTAATATGAATGTATCTACTCAAACATCTCTATACTTGTTGATACACAATTTGACGTCATTACGAAATGTGACAACATTAGTACACACATAATATAAATGTATCTATGAGAACATCTCTAAATTCTGAGCACATAATGAAGTGTTTCTATATAACGTAACTACACAAATAGACACGTTATATAAATGTATCTATAAAAGTGTATCAATATTTGTACACACATAATATAAATGTAGCTACGAGAATGTCTCTAAATTTCTTAGTACATAATGAAGCGCTGCTATATAGCGTAACAACACAAATAGACACGCTATATAAATGTATCTATACAAGTGTATCAATATTTATAGGCATACAACCAATGTCTCTACAGAACGTCTCTTTATCACCTTGACACGCTCTGAGAACCCGTCTCTACAAGTTCTGACACGGTCCATGCGAAGACGTTTCTAACACGCTTTATAAAACATGCCTACAATCATGTAGAGACGAAATAAAACGTGTCTAATGTATAAATAAAGCGTCACTATAGGGGGTATTTTTAGTAGTGGTTCTCTGGCCTTCAGCCTAGATAGTGCACAGTCCCATATTTTCCAACTAAGCAGCCTATAATTATTTCACGGCCAGCAGCCAAATTTTGATCATGGTTCAGTGAGTGGTGCTTTGCAACAGGAAAGCACTTTGCCCATCAAGCTACAATCATATCCCCATTGGATGAGTACAATGGGCCTTGTTTAGATGGCAAATTGCCTAAAAAATATTGTATCACTTTCATTTGTATTTTGTAAATATTATCCAATCATGGACTAACTTTGCTTAAAAGATTTATCTCGTGATGCACAACTAATATGTGTAATTAGTTATTTATTTTACCTATATATTTAATGCTCCATGCATGCCTCACAATATCCCATGTTATAGGGAATCTTGAAAAATTTTAACTTTTCATGGGAACTAAACAAAGCCTTTGCGGCAGAAACAGGAGTAGCTCATTAGAATGAATGAAGATATGCAGCGCAGGCGAAGTCTACTCCTTGAAATGCAGCAGATCCAGCTCAAAGCAAAGATACAATCACATAAATTGCAGCAAGCACCGATGCCAGTTACACATCATCATTCTGAAAATGATTGGAACGAGCTAAAGGTTAGATGCTTTATTGGTACGTATCTATTCTCTCATGGTAAATCCTTATCTGATACATCAATTATGTGGTAGAAGTACATATAGAATGGTCCTTATTTAATTGACATCTGAACCTTTTCCTGCATCTATATTCTAGCTATCGGTCGAAAATATATACTCCATCCATACAATTTGTGTATTCATAGCTGTTCCCATCTCCTTTTGCATGCAAGATCAAGCATAGTATTTAATTGTGGTACATTCTATTAATCTCTGTTGTGGTCACTTGTCGATCTCTTGTATGTTAGGGCATGTACTTGGTGGTGTATCTACTGCTTTCCATGGGCGTCTTTTGTCACAGTCCAACAGGTGACCAAGGCCCAGAAGAGAAAGCGGGCTAGGAAGCCAACCAGAAGTTCTCTGGTCCAGACTAGAAGAAGTAAATTGAAGCCCATTTCCCTTACCAACCAGCTGCGTCTGGCAATTGCTGTCGAATCATAGCTGTAACCATTTAAAAGGGGAGGAGAGATATTGTGTGAGACTTGTCTTGGTACACGCCGGTGAAACCATAAGAGGCTAGCTGCGGCTAGAACTCGCCGGTGATTTACCAATTCCATCTTGTATCGAACTCGAATTTGTGATCCAAACCCGTTATCCGTAGCAGCATAATCCGTGTTGTTACATTTGGTATTGGATTTCACATCGATCCATCTCCGCCGCCGTCCTCTCCGATTCGATTTCACGAATTCAAGTCGTCTTCCCCAATCTCAAGTTGTGGCACAAGGCACCCGTTGGCAAATTACCATGAAGGTGGAGGACCAGCTCGCGCTCATCCTTGGCAAGCTCGATGAGCAGACGAAGGGCATCAATGAAGGAAACTGTCGTGTCAATGAGGTTCAAGTCTCCATCGACGACTTCCGTGCTGCGAAGACGGAGTTCGACAAGTGGCATCCCGAGGTCGACTCCAAGGTTGCTGATCTGAGCTCCGGCTTGGAAAAGCTTCGCAGCTAGTTCGACGAACTCAAGACCACTCCGAAGCTTCAGCAACCTGCTGCTTGCAAGGGGTCTGTCTACATCAAGTCACCGGGATCCACCCATCTGGATCCATCCTGTTCACAGGCGACGTAAGGGCTGATAAGCCATGGTGTTGAAACTAATCATCGGGGGTCTGGTTTTGGGGGCGAAAATACCCTCGAACCACCTCCGGTCAAAGGTGAGCCCCATAGTTCCAGTCCCCAGTTTCATACTAGCTGTATGCATTATCAGCCTGCTTGTTGTTCAGCTCATCAGTATCGTGCTTATCCACCACCCATACCTCAGCAAGAGTTCCCTAAATTTGATGGCTCTAATCCAAAATTGTGGATCAAACATGTTGAGTCCTACTTTGATCTGTTTTTTGTTCCTCCAGGCAATTGGGGAAAGCTAGCAACTATCAATTTCACTAGTTCTGTAGCCTTTTGGATGCAAACCATTGAACTCAACCTTAAACAGTGCCAGCATGTTATAGATCGCTTTGATAAAAATCACTTTAATCACTTTATCAGGCAATTTTTCCATGTTAAGCAAACTGCTACTGTTACAGAGTATATCACTGTTTTTGATGATCTTATGCATCAGTTGCTAGCTCATGATCCATTTGTCAATCCTGCCTTCCTTACTGGCCATTTTGTTGACGGTCCTATTCATGAGATCAAATGTGTAGTCACGTTGCCACGCCCAAAAGACCTTGATACTGCTAGTTGTCTGGCTCTTATACAGGAAGAAGTTCTGCTGGGGGAATCTCCTCAGTTTTACAAGAAGTATGGGAGCAATTCTTCTTCAGCCAAGAGCTATAGCAAGTTTCCAAGCTTTTACAGTGGCAATTCTGTAAGTCCACTATGCAGTCCTGACAGGACACATGAACAATCTCCAGCTACCAAGACAAAGCCTCCAATGAATGAGAAATTGTCAACACTGATGACTTATCACAAGGCTAGATGTTTATGCTTCAAATGTGGTGCCAAATGGGGTCCCTAACACAAGTGTCAACCCAATGTTCCTCTGAATATGGTTGAAGAATTATGGCAACTCTTATCAGAATATTCTCTAGTTCCTGATGTTCAAACTAAACCTATTGATGATGATTCTGATGACCTTATGGAAATCTCAGGTCATGCTGGTAGAGGTACTGTTGTTGTACACACTTTCAAGTTCTCTACATTTGTTCATAACATTCTTGCGGTTGTTGATTCTGGTAGTTCTCATAATTTCATAAGTGAGTGTCTAGCTGCTAAGTCACTACCATGGACCAAGTTAGAAAGGCCTATGACAATTAGAGTTTCTAGTGGTGCTACTTTACCGTGTACACATAAAATTGTTAATTGTTCATGGTCAGTTCAAGGGCATTTGTTTACCACAACTTTCAAGATCCTGCCATTAACCACTGTGATGCTATTTTGGGCATGACATTGTTAGAGGTCTTCAGTCCTATGCAACTAGACTTGAAAGAAAAGTGCTTGAGTTTTACTGCTTTGGGTCAGCAAGTAAAAATACATGGCACGCCTGATCTTGTTCCGTCTTCTTTTTGAAATTACTTTGAACTAACTCTTGGCTATGGAAAGAGAAGAGTCAGTTTGGACGATGGTTCAAGTTTATTTAGTTGAGTCTGATGATACTTCCAAGCCTGTTGTACCTCCTGAGATTACTGAATTGGTACAAGAGTTTGTGAAATCTTTGTTGAGCCATCAAGTGTACCTCCAACCAGGTCTCATACTCATACAATTCCTCTTCTACCTGGTGTTCAGCCATTTAGACTAAGGCCTTATAGATATACTCCTCCCCAGAAAGATGAAATTGAGAAGCAAGTAACCCATCTGCTCAAGACAAATATGATCAAAGAGAGCAGTAGTCCTTTTGCTTCACGAGCCTTATTGGTCAAGAAGAAGACAGGTGATTGGAGACTTTGTGTAGACTATAGAAGATTAAATGCTCATACAGTGAAAAATAAATTTCCCTTGCTTGTTATTGAAGAGATCTTTGAAGAATTGCTAGGAGCCAAATGGTTTACTACTCTTGACTGAGATTTGGCTTTCATCAAATTATGGTAGCTCCAGAGGATCAGTACAAAACTGCTTTCCAAACACACCATGGTCACTTTGAATATAAAGTTATGCCATATGGGTTAACTGGTGTACCTGCTACCTTCCAGTTCATCATGAATCGCATTCTAGCTTCTTTTCTCAGAAAGTTTGTGGTTGTGCTCATCGATGATATCCTTAACTACAACAAGACTTATGAAGAGCATATCCAACATGTTAAGCTAGTTTTTGAGTTATTGCAACAAAACCAGTTTAAGGTTAAGCTTTCTAAGTGCACCTTTGCTCAACAGAAACTCCATTACTTGGGCCATGTTCTCAATGCTCAAGGGGTGTCTACAGATCTAGCTAAGATCTCTGATGTCCTCAACTGGCCAAGACCTTCTTCCGTAAAAGAATTGAGAGGCTTTCTTGGCTTAGCTGGGTATTATAGACGTTTTGTGAGAAACTTTGGAATTCTAGCTAAACCATTGACAGAGCTACTGAAGAAAGGAATTTTGTTTGTATGGACTCAACCTACAGAACAAGCATTTGAACTATTAAAGCAATCTCTAGTCTCTGCACCAGTGCTAGCCCTGCCTAATTTCACAAAACCTTTCATTGTGGAAATAGATGCTTCTGATAATGGAATTAGAGTAGTTCTTCACCAGGAAGGTCATCCCATTGCCTTTGTGAGTAAAGCCTTGGGACTCAAGAATCAGGGTCTATCTACTTATGAAAAAGAAATTCTAGCTATTCTGCTTGCTGTTGAAAAATGGAAGGCCCATTTGCTTCCCAATGAGTTCACTATTCGTACTGATCAAAGAAGTTTAATTCACCTTCAAGATCAAAAACTCAATTCTTATTGGCATCATAAAGTTATGACTAAACTGATGGGATTTTAGTATAAAATTGTCTACAAAAAAGGCTCTACCAACTGTGCTACTGATGCATTATCTAGAGTGGACCATGCTGTTAGTCATCTTGATGCATTATCTGTAGCCTTACCAACTTGGTTACAAAAGCTTCAAGCTAGCTATAATGAAAGTACAACTGTTCAAAAACTCCTTACATCTTTGGCCTTACAAGCTGCTGCTAGTCATTTTTCTCTGGACCAGGGCATTATCAAGTACAAGTTTAGAATATGGCTAGGACATTCTGAGGAGTTTCAGACTAAGGTAACTAAACAGTTACATTCAAGCCCTATTGGTGGTCATTCTGGTTTTCTTGTAACTTACCAAAGGATCAAGAAACTCTTCTATTGGCCTCACAAGAAGAAAACTATCAAAGAATTTGTTGATGCTTGTCTAGTATGCCAACAAGCTAAAGCTGAACATGTACCATATCCTGGTCTTCTTAAACCCCGGCTAGTACCTGATCAGGCATGGAAAGTGGTTACCATGGATTTTATAGAAGGGTTGCCATCTTCCAACCACTTCAGTTGCATTTTAGTTGCTGTTGATAAGTTTTCTATGTATACCCATTTTATCAAATTGAAGCACCCATTTTCTGCTCTGGATATTGCTAAAACCTTTATAGAGCAATTGTACAAATTTTGTGGTATGCCCTTGGCCATAGTGTCTGATCGAGATAAAGTATTCACCAGCTTGCTGTGGAAGGAGCTCTTTGATCTTTCTAGTACTGATCTATGTATGAGTTCTGCATATCATCCATAGAGTGATGGGCAAACTAAACGTGTTAATCAATGCATTGAAGCTTTCCTAAGGTGTTTCATCAATTCATGTCCAAAGAAATGGTCTAAATGGCTTCACCTAGCAGAATTCTGGTATAATACTTCTTTTCACTCTGCTTACAAGCATACTCCCTTTGAAGTCTTGTATGGGCACTCTCCATGCCATTTTGGCATTGATCCTAAGCAAGATTGCATCAATCCTGATCTGGATGATTGGCTAAAGCACAGACAGACTGTTAATGCCTTGATCCAGCAGCAACTTTTGAAGGCTCAGCAGTATATGAAGAAACAAGCTGACAAACATCGTTATGTCAGAGAGTTCAGTGTGGGTGAAATGGTCTGGCTGAAACTACAACCTTATGCTCAGTCTTCACTGGTTACCAGAATTTGTACCAAGTTAGCTTACAGGTACTTTGGACCTTATGAAATTGAAGCTAAAGTGGGACTGGTGGCATACAAATTGCAGCTTCCTCCTGGTGCTCGTCTTCACCCAGTATTTCATGTCTCATTATTAAAGAAGGTAATAGGCTCCAACCCTGTCCCATTCTCTCCTTTGCCATTGGATGATGTGGTCCTTTAGGAGCCCGAGATGGCGCTTGATCATCGTGTATACAACAAGAACAGTCGTACCTCTTATCAGTTATTGATTAAATGGAAAGATGATCCTGCTGAATTGGCTACATGGGAAGAAGAGGATGAAATCATCAAGCGCTACCCTGACTTCACGGCATGGGGACAAGCCGTTGCATATGGGGGGGAATGTCACAGTCCAACAGGTGACCAAGGCTTAGAGCAAGCAAGCTAGGAAGCCCAATTAGAAATTCTCTGGCCCAGGCTGGAAGAAGTAAATTGAAGCTCATTTTCCTTACCAACCAGCTGTGTCTGGCAATTGCTGTCGAAGCAACCGTTTAAAAGGGGAGGAGAGATATCGTGTGAGACTTGTCTTGGTACACGCCAGTGAAACCATAGGAGGCTAGCTGCGGCTAGAGCTCGCCGGCGATTTACCGATTCTATCTTATATCGAACTCGAATTCGTAATCCAAACCAGTTATCCGTAGCCGCATAATCTGTGTTGTTACATCTTGGTGGCAATGTTGTTTCTGGTTTATTACCACACTACCTACATGGATCCTGTATCTTCGTTGGAATGCTGCAGCTGACACCCATGATGAAGGACGTTTATCAGGAAATTGGAGAAATTTTACAATATATACCGATGTCTAATAAACTGGTTTGGTTACTGGTTGTTTGGTAGTATTAGCATTTGACTGGCCGGTTTATGCACATCATTGTTCGTGTCGTTAGGCTACCTCTGCTCCTGCCTTGTGCGCCTATGTGAACAATGGATGGGCCCTAGATGCATATGGATTTCATGTCGAGTGGATTGATAATATGAATGAACGGTGTGTCCGTGAACATGCCTATGTATTTCTCATGCCAATTTATTTTGTGTCGTCCTATGTTGCCTTCGTTCTTGATGAGGGTCTCATTAGGATGTATCGCAGCGGGTTGATAGACAATTTTAAAACAACAGAGACGGAGGTATAACGGCCGGTTGGTAAACTAGGCCTATCACTACCTACCAGATTTTAAAATCAATCGACAGTGATAGATAATTAACATTGCCGGTTGGTAATAGTACCCCAACAATAATATTTAGCATTGCCTGATTGTATTACCAATTGGCAGTGATCCCTCTATCCTCGACTCGAAATTTCTTTTCAATACAACTAAGGTTGTCTCTCACTTCATTTCGGCACCCTTATACCATCATCCTCTTTCCCTCCCTCCCAGCATATCCTCTCTCTCTCCCCCCGTCCCTAGATCCCATCTCCTCACTTCAAGTCTCCCTCCCTGCCCCCTCCTCTCTGAACTCAGGCGTTCTGATGCAAGTATGAAAAAAGTATCATGGCGCTCAACAACGCTAGTGATGACGCTGAACATCCAGCCTCAGTGAGTCAGTACGTGCTCCACCTTTACTTGCAAGCTGCACATCTAACGTTGCTCCACCTCAATAACCATGACGCTGCAAGCTGCTACAGGTAAAGGTTCCCTTGCTTTTACTTGCCTGCATCGTCTGCCATTCAGTGACTACGCTTGATTACTGCTGCATTAGTTAGCTTTTAAATCCCTCCGATCCTTTGGATTATGCAAGGGACAACCGTGATGGTCTCATTTACATCTATTTTCGATGAGCAAGTTTCAAACTCTATTTAATTTGTATATTGCCTGATGTATGCCATCGTAGGGTGCACGTCGACAGAGTCCGGTGACCCATCCGCATATGCAGAGGCCCTCAAAGATGATTGCAGACATGGCCCATGCGATTCAGAGGCCCTCAGCGATGTTGTCACAGCAGCATCAGAAACATGGCCCAAGCGAATCCGAGGCCCATACAGCCTTCAGAGGCCCAGCCGTTGAGTATATGGGGCTGTGGAGCATGCACGTCGGAGGCCCGAGGAGTCCAACTGGCAATTCTGCTCAAAAAAAAAAAAAAAAAGACCTGACCAAGGCACTAGTATCCGTTAGATTTGGAGCCACGGTTCAATCAATATATGAGTTTATTAGGGCTAACCGAGATGGCATGCTAAAATACCAAGGCATAGAGCATGGAAGTAGACAAAGTGTGCTCTTGAAGCGCTTTGGTTATTTTGTTTTTATGTGCGTCTGACAAGATGCAACACCTATCATAGACATTCCAGGTAGCCTCCTTGTATTTTATTATTACCATTATTACAAAAATATAGTTTCAAAATTAATTGAATTCATAGTGACATGTTTTCACTCTCGTAATATCTGTATTTCATTCTTTATTTTTATCGTTTTGGATATGCCTTGTCTATTACAATCAATCTATGCATAGGATAGAGATGGCATTTTCCTTTTATCTATAGTAAACAATAAATTATCTATTTTGGGTGTATTTTCAAACATATGGAAATTAAAATATTATTTTTAGATAATTTAAATTATTACTTTTCATAATTTTAATTCAAATACTTACCTTTTCAATTGTGATTTTCATGGATACTTTATTTAGGCAATGTTATTTCAAACATGTGTAAATTAAATTTCTATTTTATCTTAATTTATTTTTTTATAATTTAGTATTTATAATTGTATGAATATGAGATCTTTAGTTTAATCTATAAGTATATAAGCTATATATTATTATTTTTTATCATCTTATAATTTTCTACACCCTTATTAACGTCTTCATTTTATTCTTCATGCTAGTATTTGAACACAGTTCTTATTTTCTCCATGGGGTAGCACTCTGTATTTCTGAGATTATTGAATCATGACAATGAATGCTGTTATGTTCAAACAGAGTAATAAAGAGTTCAGTGCAAATTAAATTAGACGCACAGTTATGCATTCAATCATGAAGCATAGATATTGAGACTAGCAAGCTCCTTAATTGGTCAGTTGATTCACTGGTTTGACCCATAGGACCTCTGGTTTGCCGCTTCAATATTTGTAGTCCAAAATGAACACAATATAATTCTAGTCTTCTTCCTAAACACATGCTTTCAATGCACGTTCGGTAGTCATTTTAGCCAGGCAGGTTTCAACAAACACTGACACCACGGCGGCGAGCTATATGCGGATTGCAAAAGACACAAAAAACACATGGCTGATCAGAGAGTGTCATTTTAACATGCAGCAGAGAATGCATTTAAGTGCCCAGCTTACATACCAGCACTGATCGATCAAATATAATAGCCGATGACAAAAGGAAAGCTTTGTGGACACGATGGCTTCTGCTTGGAACCACGATGGTATCTTCCCTATCATGCTGAGTGCACAGCAGGCCTACCTCCACACACCTCTTCATCTCCGAAAGCTGAGACCCATCAAACAACGAAGGATCAAACTCCTCCTCAATTCGTCCAGCTTTCCAAGCCTTCCAAGCCTGACAAATTAGATCAGATGTAATTAAGCATTATTATCCCAAGATTACAAGCTCAGATTCATGTGCGAACACATCGAATGCAAGTGCTTACCCACAGCCACCGGTCAGAAGAACTGTAATGATGATAATCTGAAGGTGATCTAGATACGCGGAGACTGCAGACAGTCTCAATGAGGGTCTTGCCAAAACCGAATACATCGTTCTTCGTTGACAAAGTATTTTGTACAAATAAACATATGGTTAAACATATGGATCTATATACTCCCTGAATCCACATGGTTAAATAAACATATTCATGCATGTCATGTACACACTCCAGTGGAAGTGGTAACGATATATTTATATGTGCAAGAAGCGAAATGATGTCTTACAGTGTGCCTATAAGGTAGTCCATAGTCATTTCGTCATCATCATCCAATGCTAACGATATGCTAAAGTCAGAAATGATAGCATTCATATCATAATCTAACAGGATATTCTGTGGTTTCACGTCCATATGGACAATCCGCTGTTCATGTAGGTACTGTAAGCCTTGTGCCACCCCCTCAATTATCCGGAAGAGGTAAGATGACAAAAGATGATATCACGGCCGGAAAGCAACAATAATACCTCATCATTATATTCAACACAGACAATTAATTAAGAGAAAAGTCGGCCGACTGAAATATGTTCAGTACTAGTATTTCTTATTGCAAACATGTATAAATACCACGTAGGAGGCCATCTAAGGTTCCATTCGGCAAATATTCTTCAACCCAAATAAACCCACTTTTTTCAGCTTGGTCCTTTTTGTGTTTGAACAATCGCATGACTGAGGTTCTCAAGTCTTCATGGCCATATCCAACAAATTTCACTATATTTTTGTGCTGAAGCTTTGAAACAAGACTAAGTTTATCAAAATCGATGATGCGTGTACTCATTGAAGAATCAATGCATTTATAAGTCTTGATGGCGACAATGCTTCCATCTTTTAATACACCCTGTAAAATAAAAAAAATTACATGATGAGTCTATGCTCGAACTTATAGGATATTTTTCATTTGTACTACCATTTCCAGTGAACTTCTCTTCATCAACGAAGTCACACGTAAGAGGGACCCTTCTCTTATTTGTGAGCCTCCAAAGCAGCCCGCTAAGCCAGTGTTCCCGTGGTGGAGCATGCAGTTAGCGGCTGAGCCCTCTCTCGAGTACCCGCTTGCGGAGAGGTGCTGACCATGCAGCGTATGGGCTTTGTTACCGGTCCATCGGCGCCATCCACATCGGGGCTGGCGGCGTATGACAAGCTCTACAGTGGTGAACTGACTGTGGACGATGCCGATGCACTGCATGAGCTTTTCCCGGCTGTTTGGCCGCGAAGACACAAGGCCACCTCCTAGGTCACACCGTTGCGTTGGTATGGGTTGTTCCTTGTGCTCTGTACACATGTAACCAAACGTTTGAGCGTGTATTGTTGGTATTATTGTCAGACGTCAACACTTTGTGATTTTTTATGTGTCCTGCTTTGGCCACTCGAGGTCGAGTACTCCATCGAGCACACTGGTCCCTCTCATGATGGTACTTTGAAAATATTAATGAGAACTTTGATCACTTGAGGCCGAGTACTCCGTTGAGCACAATGGAACCCCTTGTGATGGTGCTTCAAATTAGTGAGTACTTCGATCACTTGAGGTCTAGCACTTCGTCGAGCACAATGGACCCTTGCATGATGGTACTTCGAGGCTAATGAATTCTTCGATCAATTGAGGTCGAGCATCCCGTCGAGCGCAATGGTCGACCCTCGCATGATGAGAATTTCGATATCAATGAGTGCTTCGATCATTTGAGGTCGAGCACCCCGTCGAGCACAATGGACCCTTGCACTTGCATGATAAGCACTTTGGTGCACTTTGGACTCATTCGAGATCTAGTACTCCGTCGAGCACAATAGACTATCTTACGATCAAGCACAACAGAGGATATACCATGTGTCATGAACATGTGTAAAGTAGTAGCTCCAGATCCTACAGTTTGGAACCAATATATCTAGCCAAGAAGATTTGGATAAATATCTGTATACAAAGAGAAAATACATAATTGAATACATGACACGTAGATGCTTCACAGGATTCAAATACAAAATACAATCACCATATGGAGGGTTCTGATGTTTTAAACATACAACTGTATAAAGTTGCATTGAGATTAAAGGTTTGGCTCGATGTACTTATTTTTCTTTTGACAACACACACAAACATGGTTTGGTCATAAAGGTAAACATAGACACAGCTTCCTCACCATCCCAAAACGATTGAAGCAGAACCAACCTCCTGGGCGGTGATGAGGGCAGCAACAAGGAGCATAACAAAGCAACTTAGTTTCGTCCACCTCCACCACCACCACCACCGCCACTGCCACCGCCACCTCCACCGCCACCGCCACCGCCACCACCTCCACCTCCACCGCCGCCTCCACCTCCATGAGACTGGTGGAGCTCCTGAGTGTACATCATTGAAGAAGCCATTTGCTTAATCTGTTGGAATATCAGACACACCAACTGATGGCCATAAGGTGGACTATTTATAGTATTTTGTCAATGTATAGGAAGCTATGTTACAGGTTGCCAATGACACACTGTGGCGTCACGGAAGAGGGAGGACAGCATCAAGGCTGGGAAGAATGAATGCATTCATCACTAAGATAGGGACCAACGATATCGATGTGAACACTCTTGACGTCAAGGTCCGATGCATGTTAACTATAGACCATGATAGAATGGAGAACAGTGCTAGAGTTCCAGGCAGGCCTGTACAGAATGAAGGGGCAGGTGAAGAATTAATCGCTACTAAATCGCTGGTGCTCCATGCGCTGGAAGATGTACTCCAATTTGAGGACTCTCTCTGCAATTCTAGCACATAGTTGTCCTTTAGCATCTTCAGTATGTCGCTGCTTGCCAACTAGTGCTGAACATGGTTGATTTCTTGAACAATACAAAGTTGTGCAAAACAAGTGTCTTGTCACTTTAGTTTTGTTGTCGCATCTTGAGTTTCCCACCAATGACTGCTTACTCCACCTATCGTGTGCTTGAGTATTAGAACACTCAAATACAATATGTCATCCACAATTCATCTTGGCCAGACAAGGAGAGACAAAATGTGCCAATAAAATGAACGTGTGCCACCATTAATATTTTTGTCACTCGGTGACTCACTGATTTACCAACTAATTTTTGTGGAACCATTAGAGATACTCTAGGTTGTTCTGACTTTTGTAGATACACAAACTTTTTACTATGTATCTAGATATGTATCTAGATACATGGTAAAAAGTTATGTATCAACAATAGTTTTGTCTACATAACGTATATCTAGATACATAGCACAAGACATGGATTTTGACCTGTGTGACCAACAGTTTTTTTTTTTGGTTGTCCTGAAGAAGACTGATGCGTGTAGCAAAGAGGTTTCTGTGTGCAGCTAGCCACGACTTTCCCCTGCTTACCATCCAAAGCTTTTAAACTCGCTGGACCCGTACATGAATGCATACGTCATCTGCTAGACGTAAGCTTCCATGACGTAAGCTAATAAACCCAAACAAAATAAATCCAACGGTACTGGTCCTAATTACACAAAGTGTTCATGGCACGGTAGGAGGTCCATAATGGTCCCAGCTGTAGAGTCCCGCTGTCACGTCCTGCCCCGGTCCCAACTAAGATGCCTTGGTCCCAACTGTCCAAAAATCCATTAGCTAGACATGGCTGAAGTGGAAGGCCAAAAAGAGCATACATTGAAATCCCATAGCCACAACTGATCTCTTGGTTGCAGCGTATTTTCTACATTTGTAACACTAGTACAAAGTAATAAATTTGAGACATCTGGTGAGTGCGCTTAGTGATAATGTCCTAGGAAGCACCTCAAAATTTGAGTCTCTGATAATGCCCTGGAAGTGACGAGTAAACAACCATCTCAAACATATACAAAAAAGAGACGGCTCGAACGAGGCATCCGTCTCTGATACTGTGACGGCTGGTAAAAGCTTCGGCCTCTCTCAACCTGTTTCAAACAGTGGGAGGACTCGTTGATATTCTATCTTGCCAGTGACGGCTAAATAATATGACCATCTTAGTTTTCTATCTCTACTTGCGACCGGTAAAACAACCGTCTCAAGTAGAAGTAATATCATACGACATAACAACTGTTACTGATTTTCTACCCATTTCTGATATGTGTTATATTCGAGATGGGTAACAAAAACCCATCTATGATGATGTTTGTAAGATAGATGAGCTTGAATATCGCGTGACGCTGGTATATCTAAGATGGTTCTAAGTAGCACCCGTCTCTAGTATGGAGCTGTCACAGACGGTTGTCATGTGGACTATTATATCGGAGATGGTGATTATATTAACCCGTCTCAAATGTACGTTTTTGCGACGGGTGATAATAATTGTCTCTGAAAGACCTATCATCTTTGTTTTAGTCAGTAGTAGTGAAAACTCATAGGTCATTTTGGCATTGCATACCATGCAGCTTTAAGGGCTACCATATAGCTTAGCTTTTATGTGAGGCGGGCACTGAGACCACTCCTAGCCCCCTGGTCCCGATCAGCAAAGCTACTGCCACCGCCCCGGCCCCTGCCACACCCATTGATAGGGCCACCATGACCCACCAGTGATCCACTGGTTGAGCATACTGTTAGATCTAGGACCACTCAAGCTCAGCTCTCTCAAAACTGAGGTTAAACAAAGACAGAATACAAGGTCCAAATGACAGGAATGGAACAATGATTAAGCAATTCAGTTACGAAACTTTCATCCAAACGTTGCATAGTCCATCAAGCCGATCTACTTGGCAAGTGATAGCAACATCGAATGTGCTAAAACGGCTTCACACACAAACTCCCGTACGTTTTGCAAAGCTATTCGAATATTCATTATCAATTCTTCCAGGTCAGACAAGGAGAGGCAAACCTTGATGACTGTCTCCATTTCGTTAATACCGATCAGCATATTCAAGTACTGGAATCGGATGGATAGCACACAAGACGTATGGATTACTACTGGTTCAGGTACGTGGTACCTTATGTCTAGTTTGAAGATTCGATTCCATTTCTTGAGATTCGATTTCATTGCTAGATGTTACCTGTCCTATAATGTGAAATTATACCACACCGACAAACTGTGTGTGCAAGTATTAGAGTTAACCTTGTTAAATACTATAATGTTTTTCTTCAACCAATGAGGTGTTGTAGCTCCTAGCAAAATTTGGTTTCTGTGCTTAAGATTTAATTAATATAGACAAGGACCAAATAAGTTGACAAAGCTAGTCAGTGGTTGAATTCCAAACGTGATCTACATAGTATTTCAGTCATTAGAGATACTGTAAGTTGTTCTAGCTTTTGTAGATGCATAACTTTTTTTATTAAATATCTAGATATAACATATATATAAATGCATAACAGAAGTTGTGCGTGTAGAAGAGTATGAACAACATATAATTTAGAGCGGCCCAATGTTTCTTGCATGTGCAACGATATTGATGTGAACACTCTTGAAATCAAGCCCTCGACCATGTTAATGATAGACCACAGTATTCATTAGAGGACGGTAGTAGGCATCTTGCCAGGCCTCACTATACAACAGCCTATCTACAGCAGCCTACAGTTGGTCGCTATAAGTCAGTTTAGTGGCCTATGGACGGTTGCTATAAACATATAGCGACCAACTTGAACGGACGCTATAAGTGGCGTCGGTATGAGTACGGTCGGACGCTATAACTTATAGCGACCGACCATTGGATGATACGTTAAACATATAGCGGCCGGCCGTTGGACGCCAGTTACAAACTTATAGCGTCCAACCATTAGACGCGATATATTATATAGCGTCCACCTATCAGACGCCCTCAATGCAAGATATTAACAGCATAATTATCCTTTAATTAACACTAGGATTAGCACTATTCATACAATCAAACATACCATCAACGAGCCATAAAATCACCAATTCCATTTTGGACAACACATAATCATGACAATGAAGCTCATCATAGCTCACAATTAGATTGTATTATATTATATCCATAAACATTTGTCTTGTGTCATTTTTCACAACTCTTGCCTAAAACAAGTTGCATCAAGCAGTTTGGCCATCATGCTAGAATACTGCTTAGCTCAAAGATGTTTGCACAGGTTGCACATCTCACATCTCATATGATTTGGTTGCATCATTACAAAATGATTTATCACTACTGAGTCTTAACAAAAGTATTCATCTCTGGTTAGCTTTCGTGACGTAAGCTAACCACCAAATAATTAAATCCAAGGGTCCCAGCTGTAGAGTAGGGGCTGTCACGTCTGGCCCCGGTCCCAGCTAAAAGAGGCCTTGGTCCCAGCTGTCCAAAAATCCATTAGCTAGACATGGCTGAAGAGGAAGGAGCATATATTCATTCAAATCCCACAGGTGATCTCTAGGCAGGCACTGAGACCACTCCTAGCCCCTCTGGTCCAGGTCAGCAATGAAAGTGATTGAACTGTTATCCATTGATCAATGTTTGTGTGTACATATACATTACACACGCATGTTGTGCATGCAGATGGTTGTGCAAGCGGCTACAACGGGTGCGCTATGTCTATGAGGACTAAGCCAAGCCACTACTATAATTACATTGTCTAACACTCCCCCCAGTCTAATCAGAAGCATCGCTAACGGTCAGGCTGGACCGAAACTCCTAGATGGGGAGACCCTTGGTGAAGACGTTGGCCTACTGCGATGTCATAGGAACATGAAGAACTTGAACGTGACCGAGGGCGACCTTCTCTCGAACAAAATGGAGATCGATCTCAACATGCTTCGTCCATTGATGCTGCACTGGATCGCTAGGGAGATATACAGCACTGACGTTGTCACAATAGACCAGGGTGGCACGACGAGGTGGGTGGCGAAGCTCAATAAGTAACCGACGTAACCAAGTAACTTTAGCAACACCATTCACCACAGCACAATATTCATCCTCGGCGCTAGACCGGGAAACTGTGTGCTGGCGCATGGAGGACCATGACCCCAGGTTGTCTCCGAGGAACACTGCGTAGCCAGAGGTTGACCGGCGAGTGTCGGGACATCCAGCCCAGTCGACATCTGTGTAGACAACAAGCTTCGTAGGGAAAGATCGGCGCATAGTCAGTCCAAGGGTCATAGTGCCCTGCAGGTAGCGCAAGATGCGCTTGAGAGCTACGAGGTGTAGCTCTCGAGGATCATGCATATAGAGGCAAATCTGCTAAACAGCAAAGGCAATGTCTGGACGGGTGAAAGTCAAATACTATAGAGCACCTATCAGACTGTGGTACCGAGTAGAGTCATCAATAGGAGGTCCATCTGCAGATAATTTGGAGTGGATATCAACAGGTGTGTGCACGATTTGCACGCACTCATTCCAACGCGCTCCAAAATATCCTGAGTGTAGTACCGTTGAGAGAGAAACAGACCATTGGCAGAGCGTGTCACAGAAATGCCCAAAAAATGGTGAAGTTGGCCCATGTCCTCATAGCAAACTCACACTAGAGAGCCTCAATAACATGCTTGAGAAACTCGGCGGAGGAGGCAGTGAGAACAATGTCGTCCATATACAGTAACAAATAGGCAGTGTCTGACCCTCTATGATAGATGAATAGTGACCTATCTGACTTGGTTTCAATAAATCCAAGGGAGAAAAGATGTGAGGTGAACCTGTGATGCCAAGTACGAGGAGCCTGCTTCAAGCCATATAAAGATTTGTTGAGCCGACAGACAAGAGAAAACAACATGAACTATCGCAGGCTTGACAACCGGACTAAAAGTCTCATAATAATCCACACCGGGGTGTTGGATAAAACCTCGAAGGACCCAACGAGCCTTGTAGCAATCAAGAGACCCATCTGCAAGCAGTTTGTGTTGAAAAATCCACTTGCCAGTTACCAGATTGACGCCAGGAAGGCCGCGGTACTAGACTCCAGGTGTCATTGGCGATCAGAGCATCATACTCAACTTGCATAGCAGAGTGCCAATTGGGGTCTGACAATGCGTCACGAACAGAGCAAGGCAGTGGTGACATAGGCATTTCATGGAGGTTGAGGCAATCCATGGGTTGTGCAATGCCGGCTTTGCCACGCATGCGCATTGGCGATTAGGGTGATGGAGATCGGGCAGGTGTCGAACGTGTGACCGGTGGCCATGGTGCTACTAGAAACGGCCTGTGCAGGATGCACAGGGGTAGCAGCACCCGGTGACATGGTCGGCAAGGTGGCGCTGCTAGGGTGCACAGAGGTAGCAGCGCCGATCGATGCGATGGAGGGCTTATGCCAGGGACTCGGTGTCCCCAGCCTAGTGCTCGATGGCGCAGGACTCCCCTTCCCATTGTTTGTCTACGTAGGGGAGGAAGTCGAGTACCTATAGCCATAGCTCTTGGCCCACCGGGCAAAGAGGAATCATCATCATCACTCAAAAACTCTAGTGCAGTGGGATACTAAGGGTTGGTGGACATCTCAGAAAAAGAGTCTCATCGACTACAGCGTGTCGAGAGATGATGATCCAACTGGAATGGAGATCAAGACACTAGTATGCTTTGTGATCCGAGGAATACCCAAGAAAAACACGTAAGGAGGAGCGAGGTGATAATTTTTGTGGAGCTGTAGAGGACAGGTTCGGATAGCAGGCACAACCAAATACTCTAAGATGAGCGTAAGAGGGTTGGGTGCCATAGAGTGCAAGAAAAGGAGTGCGGCCATCTAGAGTTTTGGTTGGGTGAGGATTTAGGAGGTAGGTGGTGTTGTGAAGAGTGTCAGCCCAATAAACTGGAGGAAGACTGGCCTAAAAAAGAAGGGATCGCACGATGTTGTTAACTGTGCGAAGAGTGCGCTCAGCACGTCCATTCTATTGTGAGGTGTAAGGGCATGACAGATGGAGAACTACACCGCGGGTGAGGAAGAACGTGCGGGCCGAGGTGTTATCAAACTCTCGGCCATTATCGCACTAGACTGCCTTGATAGGGGAGTCAAACCATGTGCACACAAAGGAGAAAAAGTTAGACAAAATGCCGAAGGTGTCGGACTTGAGGCATAAAGGAAATGTCCAGGTGTAGTAGATGCAATCATTAAGAATCACCAGATAATATTTGTAGCCGAACACAATAACAATTGGAGATGTCCAAAGATCAGAATGTATTAAATCAAAAGGATACAGCGCTCAAGAATTTGACATGCTAAAAGGAAGACGCACATGGTGACCTAATTGGCCAGCATGGAAAATATGATCAGGTTGGCGCTTACTATAGGAAATAGCATTGGAACTAATCAGTTTGGACAATGCCTCATGATCGATGTGACCAAGGCGGTGATGCCAGAGGGTGGTGGAGGACGAGACAGCTGTAAGGGTGGTGGTGCTGGTAGCTGTTGGTGAAAAGAACGGGTAGAGATCACCCGTGCTATTGCACTTGGCGATCACTCTCTGTGTTTGTAGGTCGTTCACAGATAGACCAAAGGGGTCAAACTCGATGGAACAATTATTATCAGTAGTAAAACGATGAACAAAAATCAAATTCTTAATAATGCTAGCTGAGACTAGAACATTAAAAAGAAAAAGAGGACATTGTGAAGTGGAAAAGGAGTGTGACCGAACAGAGATAACAGGAAGCAAAGATCCATTACCGACAATGATAGATGAAGGACTTGATGACGAAGGAGGATGAGAGGAAGATAGTATACCAGTGTTGTTGACTATGTGAGAGCCGGCGCCAGAATCAGCGTACCACTCAGATGACGGCGGGTTTAGCGTCGTGGTGCTAAAGTTGTGTGTAACAACCCAAAATCCGAGCTACAAATTTTTTTCGAAAAACCTAAGAGTGATGAATGTAACATGCCATCATCTACCCCTAACCATGCATCAAACATGTCATGTCATAGCATCCATGTGATCAGGGCATGATCAATGTCTCGTAGTAATATGTTTGATCAATGTTTCACATGTTGTTTTCCAATGTTGCAATAGCTATACCTTCTATGTTTCATTAGTTAACATGTCATGTTGCATTAATATGTGATTTGGTTTTTATTTGATTTATGTAATGTTTAATAAAAACGGACCTACAATATTTATTTATATGATAAGTAAATATATTCTATGGGAATTATACCCCAACATGGCCTATGACCTCTAAGTATACCATGAAGTATTTTACAACATGTTATACACACAAGTATTTGAAAAATGGAAAAGAGAAAGAAATTAAAAGAGAAAAGGAGAAAGCCTTCGGCCCGTGGCCGCTTGCCAGCCCAGCCCCGGCCCAATCTCTCTCTCCCTCTTTCTTCTCTCCACGCCAGGCCGGCCTAGCAAGCCAGCCCAGCCGGCTGACCGCCCGCTCTCTCTTTCTCTCTCGCGCGTAGGCTGGCCCAGCAAGGCCAACGACCTAGCATGGACCCGTCGCCCGCGTCCGCGCACCGGAGTCGGTCACTGTCGCTGACGTGCGGGACCCGGCTTTCATACCTTTCCCACGGTCCCTCCACCGTCTGGTCACAAGTGATGTCGCCGGTGTCAGGCGCTGCTCCCCGCGTCGCCCCTAAGCAACCTACCCCGGCCGCTCGATCCGTCCCTCCGCCTCATCGACGCGCGCCCGCTCGCCACCTGGCCAGACCACCCGACACCAAGATGCCCACGGCGCGGGCGAAATTCTCCGCATGTGCGCGCACACATGCACTGCCGCCGCGATGAAGCTACACCGCTACAACACTTCGGCTCACCCAGCACCCGCTAGCCCCCTCTCGCTGACCCCTGGACCTAGCCAAGCTCCCCAGCGGTGACCTGGACCGCTCCCTGGCCGCCTGATCAAGCTTCCTCGCTCGATCACCATCCGCCGGCCACCTACCTCTGCCGCTTCCATATAAGAGCAAGGCCGCGGTGCCCTAGGGCTTCCCAGCCGCCGCCACCACTCTGGTGGTGTCCAATTTCGCCATTAGCCTGCTCAATTTGGGGAAGAAGTGGAGGAAGAAGTAGAAGGGGGCGGGGAAGAGGAAGAAGAAGCTCCGCCGCCGCCAGAGAAGAAGCAGGAGCTCCGCTATGGAGCTGCTGCTGCTATGGAGCCATCGGGGATGAAAGACCAGAGCTGAACCACGAGCCGAAGCTGGAGTTGGACCTGTACCGCACCTTCTATCATCGTCAACGCCGGTGAGCACCACCGCCATCACCGCTCTCCCAACCTTTCCCTTTTCTTTTTGGCCATGGCACTCGTACCGAGCGCATAGGACAAGACCTCACCCGGCCTACTTGGACACACACACATGCATAGACAGACTGGCCAAAGCCCCAAGGACCACAGCATCATGAGGATGCTGGACGAGAACGCTGCCATGACTGTAGCCGCGCTGCACGCCATCGCGGCGAGGCCACCTTGCTGCCTCATCCCCAAGACCCAAGCCGCTTTGACGTCGGATCCATGACCGCCTCGGCGAGGCGCACTCATTGTGCCCGCTGGCCCCTTGGAAGCCGCACCAGGAAGCCACGAGCGTGAAGCCATGCTAGCACACCGCTGCTCTGGAGCACCGCCTTGCACCGCCGTGTCCCCGCCATCTTCGACAGCTGCCGGGAACAAGAGGACGATGAGCGTCTCCGCTGTGACATGCCGCTTTGGAATATGGAGAAGATGGAGGCCGGGGAGCCTCCCAAGGTGCCGTGCCGCGCACTGCAGTCATGCTGTAGATCTGTCGTGCGTGTTGCTGCCCGTGTGGACTCCGCCGTGAGTTGAGGTCGCCGCCAACGCTGTGGGAGTGTATTGGGTGACCCCAATCGCGCTTCCGTGCCCAGCCTCAGTTTGGATTTGGACGCAGTTGGGCTGCAGCTGTGCGCCATCGCCGTCGAGCCACCGTCCATCGTGGAGCACGCCACCGGGAGCCAGGCTACCGCCTTGAAGACCACCTCCGTGTTCGCCATGACGTCCTGGAGCCGATGGGCAAGAAGATGAAGCTGGAGGACCACCGTAGCGCCAGGAATCGAGGATTCCTCGCCACTGTTGAGCCCCGCCGTCGGGCGAAGGAGACAGAGGAAGGGGATGGCTCGGCTCGAGGACGGTGGACGTGGTCTATGTGGAGCGGAGTCGCTGCACGTGGGGCCATAAGGAGTTGGTGCACCGTGGAACCAAGCTGTGGACCGTGTCGACCCGTGGACATGTCCGTGCACCCGACGCATATCGACTGGAGCCGCTGCCAATGGACCCCAAGGGAGCCGGTGCACCGTGGACCGAGAGCCATGAACTGAGCCCGGTTTGAATCCAGAGCAGTGACGTGGCAACACCAGAGCGTGCCACATGGCAGGCCCGGCCCGGCCCAGATCCGGCCTACTCGGCCCATTAGCGGCCCATTAATGGCCTGTTAACAGCCCAGTGGGGCCCACCTGTCAGTTGACCATTGACTGTTGACCGTTAACCGATGACGTCAGCAGTGACGTCACCCCCGGCCCACCTGTCAGTCGACCGTTGACCCAGTCAATGCTGACGTCAGCATGATGTCACCTGCCACGTCAGCATCTGATCTGTCTCTGTTGGACCCGCACGCGACACGTGGACCAATCTCGTGATGCCACGTGTCAGCACCAGATTAAACCAGTCCTTTTCTTTTTTTAGAAAATGGATAAATCTTTGAAAAATCATAACTAATTCATACGAGCTCTGAAAATTATGATCCATATATCCAAATTTTCTATAAATCGAGCTCTACCTATTTTTGCTATGTTTGAGTGCATTTGGATCTTCTATTTGGCATTCCTTCTTTGTGCTATTCTATAGGGGTCGCTCCCGTGACCATTAATTCTCGTTTACAGGCTTGAGCGAGGACAAGTCTAACGACAGTGACTACCAGGAGAAGTCCGATAGCTACATCAGTGAAGGTGCCACATCTCACCCAAACCTCGTAGATCCCATTACGCATGGCAAATGTAGTATGGCTAGTGCTTTAATTTCTATTGCTATATAATGGATTGCCTGTGCTAGGATTGCATGGTAGATAATACTTGATGAGCCCTACCTTGTTGTAACCTATCACCTGCTTACCCGCTGTTATGTTAGCCACTTGCTTATCTACTATATATATATGTATACTTCACTCACTTACATCTTGATGCGACGTGATGAACCCTGGGAGGCCCTGGAGGGTGCCAGGCTTGATGTGTGTGTTGATGGAACAGATGGGCTTGTGAGCTGATGATGCTATATCTGGGTTTGGGGTGGAACTTACGGCAGGGAGTAGGGTGAGGGTTGAGTCGATCGAGCTGGGATCTACGACGAGCTTTTGGAGCAATTCTTGCCGGGGAATTTATCTAGACATTCCCACAAATAGTAGTTTGTGGCGGACAAACTGGGATGGGATGGTGGTCCTTGGGTGTGAGCCTCTGAGGGGTGGAGCCCGGGACGAATGTGCCATGGTAGTACGTTAAAGATCAACCCTGGAGAAGACATCTTGGCTTGGTCACACCTAGGAACTGCTGCGCTGGTATCTGAACCTTAGGAATCTCTTGCTTTCCACTCGCTCTCCATGGGGGGGGAGACGGCCGAACCGTTGGATAGATCGATGCCACTACTGCTAGGCGAGTAGTGTTAGGAAGGTATATGCTCGAGATGGGGCTAATACCCTACCAAGACGATCATGGCACCCTCTTTGGGAGCAGATACATGCCATGGCGTTCTCTTCGGGAGCGGACACATGGGCTCTTCACAGTTTCAGCGATCCAGAGCTGGATGGTAGAGTGACATCGTTCTATGGCAGTAGGCGCCCGGAATCTACCTAGGTGGTGATCAACACCGATGATGGTTATCTAGTGGATTAGTGAAACCTCTGCAGAGTGTATGGTTGATCGATCGATACATAAGCCAATTCTTTGGCTATGGACCTTTCCTTCGAAGGATGCACCGAACTAGTGAGTGCAGTGTTCTACCTTCCCTCTGAGTGTGATTTCCGGCCGTGAGTCAGGTTGAGGGCTGCGGGCCGCTGAGGCAAGCCGAGAGGGAGTTGGCTTGTCGACTTGAGTCTGAGATGGTGTTGGAGGAGTTGGGATGGTGATTCAGAGATGGATGGTGAAGGATGGTGTGGATTGGGAATGTGTATAAAACTTGGCTATATTATTTATATACTTGATTACTCGCTTAGGAAAACCCCAGCCTTTATAGGTTCCTTTTGATATATCCATGATTTGCATCTAATTACAACAAAGCAATCCATAGGGTGGGAGTGGCCAGTACAAATCGTACTGAAAATTTGGTTTTAGGTTCAAGGAGTGGGAACTCTTCTAGGGAGTACAGCGATTGAGGGTTTCGTGCCTATGCTCAAGTTGAATCGGAGATGATAGCTTCCGCACCTCAAGCTTTTATTTTATGCTGTATGAACTCTGACTCCGCCAAGTGGCGATGTAATAAATTATATAAAACTTTCTATTGCACTCTTTTGTTCGATGTATGGATTATGGTATTCAACTATTATCGGGTAATATGATTTAAATGGTCATATTACACTTCGACTCTGTAGATTTCTCTTCGCGGGAATCGAGGTCGTTTCACTGTGGACGAGCGATGGTGTATTCCAGGACCCCCCGTGCATCGAAGGCCATGACTGCAGCTGCTGCTGCACAGTGTACGGTCCGAGCTGGAGACCCCCATCGCCGAACCCTGAAGGGGGTGCGCCAAATATAGGAGAATATGCGCCGGTGCCGTACTGCGAGTAAGGTATCGAGTACTTCTGTAGCTGTGCAACGTAGGACATCATCGGGCGCTGCATCTCGTGGCAAACTGGTGGGAGTCCACAAGAGGCAACGCTGCGTGTCGAGGTGCCTGCACGTGTGGGCAAGGGACCGGCTCAGAGATCCTGCCCCCCTTTTTTTTTCTTTTTTTGGTCCCTTGTTTTCTCTTTTTCTTGCGCACCGCACACGGTCGTGCGGACCAAATCACGCGGCACCGAAAGTCGCGGATCCAACCGCACGGCCTCGCGGCACTCGCGGCTGGAAGCCTCGCGATCGGCCGGTCTGGCTGCACGCAGACTTCACCGGCCACGCGATTGGCCGGGCTTCACGCGGACTTCACACGCAGCATGGAAGCAGGCCACCGGCGATGCAGTTGTCGGAGAAGGTGAGCCGCGTGAGGTTCCGCAGCTGCGGGAACCCCTCCGGCGACGTGACCGAGCGACGCCTGCTCGGCCTCCTGTCCGCTCGACAGAGAGGGGACGGAGGCGATGTCCTCCTGCTCGACGGGGCGGGTAGCGGGACGCGTCGATCGGCTCGCTCGCGCGATGACGAAGTCTCGCGCCCGACGCCTGGCCTCGTCGCACGTGACGGAGAGGGACGCGGGCCGCGCAGTTGACGAGATCGAGTGAAGTAGCGACGCGAGTAACGGATCGCTTCGCTCGACACGGCGCGTGGATCCGCGGATCGCCTGGTCGTGCAGGATGAGATCGGGGACGGTGATAGATCGGCCGGCAAACGTGGGTTCTGCAGCGGCGCAATTACTGTTTGTGGAAGCGGTGAGAGGCCGCAGGAGCGAACCTCGGTGATACCATGAAAGTGATTGAACAGTTATCCATTCTTCAATGTTTGTGTGCACATATACATTACACACGCATGCTGTGCATGCGGATGGTTGTGCGAGCGGCTACAACGGGCGCGCTACGTCTATGAGGATTAAGCCAAGCCGCTACTATAATTACATTGTCTAACAAGCAAGCTACTGCTGCTGGTGGGTATGGCAATGGCATCAGCGTGGATGGCGCTGGTGACGTTGAGGCTCATGGCGAGCTCGCGCGAGCTTGGCACCCAGCTCTCGCGGCGTTTGAATGCCTGCGGCACGTTCGATGAAGTCGAGCACGAGAGTGGCACCACCACCCTCGCATGTCACCATGCCTGGGTTGTCTTGTGCAGGGCGTGGGAGAAAGAGGGCTTCTGGGGCTTGACGTGCAACGAGGCAGACAGTGATGGGGATGGCGGCACCCGCTGTGGCAGAGCCGACGGGAGCCGCCATGACAATAATTGAGACGAGGGGATAGACTATTATGTGCGGAATGTCAAATATCCTTTTCTTTTGTGCTTTATATCATACAACGTCTACATATTCTAGCAAAATGGGACACTCAGTGACCATAAGTTTTTTGAAGGCACACCCAGAGACCATAATTGAAAAGAGAGGACAGTATAATAGACTGAGTATATGACACATAGATGCTTCACAGGATTCAAATACAAAATACAATCACTACATCGAGGGTTCTGATGTTTTAAACATGCACCTGTATGTAATGAGTTTTACAGATTTGGCTCGATGTACTTATTTATCGTTGGACTACACACATAAACATTGCTTGGTCATAAAGGTAAACATACACACATCTTCCGCACCATCCCAAAACGATTGAAACAGAGCCAACCTCCCGGGCTGTGACAAGGGAAGCAACAAGGCAAATAATAAAGCAACCTAGTATCTTCCACCTCCACCACCTCCTCCACAACCACAACAGCCGCAGCCGCCAAAACCGCCACCCGCTCCAGGAACACCTCCCGTGCCGCCACCAAGAACACCGCTAATGCCTCCTCCCACGTCACCACCAAGACCACCGCCTCCACCGGCACCCCCACCAAGGCCACCACCAGTACCTCCTCCTGCGCCACCACCAAGACCATTGCCTCCACTAGCACCGCCCCCAATGCCACTGCCAGTACCTCCTCCCGCACCACCACCACCAAGACCACTGCCTCCATGAGCGCCGCCTCCAAGGCCACCGCCAGCCCCTCCTCCCGCGCCAACACCAAGCCCTCCACCAACACCACCACCATGGCCTCCTGCACTGCCGGCACCACCTCCAGCACCACCGCCCCAACCATCGCCGCCGCCACCAAGCCCACCACCAGCACCACCACCATGGCCTCCTGCTCCGCCGGCACCACCTCCAAGACCACCACACCAACTGCCGCCGCTGCCACCAAGCCCACGACCAGCACCACCACCATGGCCTCCTGCTCCACCGGCACCACCTCCAAGACCACCACACCAACCGCCGCCGCTACCGCCAAGCCCACCACCAGCACCACCACCATGGCCTCCTACTCCGCCGGCACCACCTCCAAGACCATAGCCCCAACTACCGCCGCCGCCACCACCATGGCCTCCTGCTCCGCCGGTATCACCTCCAGGACCACCGCCCCAACCGCCGCCACCACCACCAAGCCCACCACCATGGCCTCCTGCTCCACCAGCACCACCTCCAGGACCACCGCCCCAACCGCCGCCGCCGCCGCCGCCGCCGCCTCCACCTCCACCTCCGCCACCTCCTCCACTTATGTTTGAAGAAGCCATTTGCTTATACTGTTGGAATGTGGCGCACCAACTGATACTCATATGGTTGAGTACTTATAGCATTCAGTCAATGTATAGGAAGCTATGTTGCAGGCCGGTGGGCAAGGACATTGTGGCATCACAACCGAGGGAGGCCAGAAAGCAGCAAGGCTGGCAAGACTGAAATCCAATAATCACAAGGATAGGGACCACCGATATTAATGTGAGCACTCTTGACGTAAGGTTGCGTGAAAGGGTTTTGAATGCATACGTCATGTGCTAGACGTAAGGTTGCGTGACGTAAGCTAACTGACAAGTAAATAAATCTAAGTCTAACGGCACTAGTTCATAGCACGGTAAGCTAGGGTTAATATATAATGGTCCTGCAAGTTTGGCACTAGGCTCGTTGTGGTCTGCAACGATGTCTATGTATGTGAACACTCCCGACGTCAAGCTCCGATCCATTTTAATGATGGACTCCAATATTCATTGGAGAACAGCGCGCTGTAAACAAGCAGGCCTGCAGAATGAAGCTGCAGATGAAGAATTAATTGCTACTAGCTCGCCGGTGAGCCATGCGCTGGAAGATATTACTCCAGTATTATGGAGAAAACGCTCACCTGAATTCTAGCGCATAAGTTTCATATATAAGTGGTAGTTTCTAAAAAAAAGTGATGATATTTGCCGTACGAACATTTTATTTAAATATGTTATTTGATCTAATCATGGATTCTGTAGAAATATATGTACGTGCTAATCTTCTAATAAAAGGTTGAGAAACCGTCCAATTCATTTGGTGATTCTGTAAGGACAATGACGTGAGGAAGCACGTAGTTGTTGCATAACATGTCAAGATCCAGCCAGAAGACCGGTGTTCCATCAATTACTAATGAAAAAGGTGGATTTTCAAAAAAAAAAGTGGCAAGTTACATGTTTGAATCTTTATCAGCCTATAAATAGCTATGCACAATACAGTCATATTGTCATGCGTGCAACGCGGACAAACTCCCAAACGTAGGAAAATGGGCCAAACGAGGCCCAAACAGAGGATGCCGCCAACGGTGGCTCGTGGCACGCCCTAGGAGGGGCGCACGCACCGCCAGGCACCGTCATCGACTCTTCCGCCCTCGTAACCTGATTGCTTAGCATATAACTCTGGTCAGGACTTTATATTAAGGTGGTGTAAACATATCTAATCAAGCAATAAAGAAAACTCCTTTCCCCCTCTCTTTCACCCTCTCTCCCTGTGCCTCTCTCCCTCACTCTGCCTCGCGCCGCCAGCTCCAGCCTCACCGCCACCAGACACACCGTCGCCCTACACCGCCAATGACCACCACCTGATGTCGCTGTAGTGCCGCCCTGGGCTAGGTTCTCCACACGTATGCATCGAGCTTGAGTTTTCCATGGAACCGAAGGGCATCACGCCACATCATTAACATCACAATGCTGATTCCAATGATGATTCCAACCAAAGTGCTCATTCGACTATCATTCCCACCACAATGCTCATTCCGATAATCATTCCGACCACCATGATAATTGCTGCCATCATTCTGACCACCATGCTCATTCCTGCCATTATTCCGGCCACAACGCTCCTACCCAGCACTCGTCCCACTCTAGAGAAGATGGTGGAGGCAGCGGCGGTGGGGGCGGCGGTGGAGGTACTGTCATTGTGATTGTTTGTGCCATTATTCATCCCTAAGGTGAAAAGACTTCCTGGCATCGGTTATACTTCTAGCACGTTTCCTTCATCACTAATTTATCTTCCATGACCATTCCTTCCGCCTGTGCCACCCCACTTAAACCATCAATATGCTTTGGACCTACGTCCCTCCCTCCCCTTCACCCGCCACCATTCATGTGCCTGAGGTGGTAGTAGATATCTGAAAGTTTATATGCACGACATGTCAAGTGATTGTGCCAAGCTTCTCGTGGTGTTTGTTTATTGTCGTCAACAAAATAAGAACCTGGCTTCTCCAGGTCGAACTGATAGAACAATCTTCATAGGGTTGTTGTAACTCCCTGATAAAGGATGCCATATATCATAGAAGGAATGAAGCCCTAGGGGAGTTTTGAAAGAAGCCGTTTCTCATTCTAGTTTCCACCCGTGCCCCTCCTATCTCTCTCTTTCCGGTAGCAACACCAGCTAGCCACCGTGCCTCCCTCACTCCTCTCCCTCTCTAGAAGTGTATGCTAGGATCTAGCCAAAACCTAGCCACCTCCAATCCCTCACTCCTCTCCCTCTCAACCAGCGATGACGGGCTCTCAGCCACACCTCAGCCTCCACCCATTTCAACCCTCCTCTCCCTCTAGTAGCCGCAGATCTGGTAGGGAGGAGCACATCGATAGTGGATCAGGCGAGTAGCAGAGCTCTCTGATGGAGGAACCGATGGGAAAAAGTGCACCGATGGCAGATCTGGTGGCGAGGAGGCATGGCTCCAGATCCCACATCAAGGAGCGCACAGCGATGACAAAGCGAGGTCCAGATGCATGCCCCGATATGGCTAGCCTATAGACTATTTTTTTTGCTGTTTTTATTTGGCTAATTGAGGCGTGCATACAGCACTTCATGTGTAAAACTTGATTAAGACGCCTTTGAATGGAGGAGGTTGAGATGACCACCAAGGATGACATCTACAAGTTCGAGGACCGGCCTTGAACTTTGCTCATTTTTTGGTTGTCTTGAAAAAGACTGATGCATGCAGGAAACGGAATTTCTGTATGGCATGTCGGTAATATTTTAGACACTTACAAGTGTAAATTCATGTGCGTAGCAAAGCACCTGTAAACTTTTCCGTCTGCAAACTTTGTTTGGAAAACCCTGCGACGATCAAAATTGACAGCAGCTAAATGCGACATCGGACCCCGCGCCGCTCCTCGGAGTGACTACGTCGGTAGCTAGCTGAACATTGCCGCGGCCCACATCCCTCGAGCACCTCAAGCACCTAGAGAAAGATGCGGTGCCGGCTCCTTTTGTGGGAATTGGCGGTGGCGAAATCTGCAGCGACGATGAATAATGCCTGCCTCGCATGCTAGAGTTGTGCCTTGGCAGCCGCGACCCCTTCGGCACCGCCAATGGTGGCATCTGCCACCTCTTCCCATCTCCTTGACCTTCTGCTTCTCGCCCGCTCGTGTCCCCATCCCTGTAGGTCGTCGATGCCGCTTCGCGACCCGGCCAAACATGGCCTCCCACTGGGCCGCGTATTCCGGTGGCTACCGGCGTCCGGCAGCCCCCAGCGGTGCCACCTTTGCTTCCGCACTGTTGTCGTGTCGCCCACCCCTGTCTTCTCAGCCTGTCCACTCGTCATTAAAACATGGCCTGAGGAGCACCTCCAGGAGGACACGGCGCCAACACTACCTTTCGGTGGGCCACAGCCCACAGTATTCAATCACTGGACAATTATACTGTCAGTGATAACATGCGTTGGTACACATCCAGCTAGGACATGCAGAAAGAAAGGGCAGATGAAGAATTAGTTGCTACTATCTCGCCGGTGGGCCATGCCATGTGCCGGATGATAGTGTACTACAGTGTATGGAGAAGACCCTCACCTTAATTCTAACGCATAAGTTTTGTAGGTAGTTTGATCAAGCCCTGTCAATGTATGTTTTTCCAAAATATTTTTGATGTGAAAGAAAATTTTATTGAGCACTCGCATGCAACACAACCAGAAATAATCAATATACATGGTAAGCAGCCATGTTTCTATCTGAATGAGCTCATGTGGGGCCACCTATGTAGAAACGACTGGTTTTATCCAAACGCGAAAACCGTCACTTATTCGTTGGAGACGTGGTTTTCGTTAGACGAAACGGTTTGCTCTGATTTCATTCTCTTTCCTAATTAATTGGGATGCCATATGAGCACTTTGCTGAGGTCGTATTGTCATTAACAAAGATAGAAACCACAATTAATGCTCCATTGGCACTCTGCCTAAAATAATGACCTCAGAGCATTATCGAGCTCAAAGCTGCAGAAAGATACCTAAACCCTAAAGGCCACGGAGGCTGCAAGCCCCAGACACAGCAGCCACGTATTGCATGCCATGCCGTAGACACCCGGTTTCCGTAATTTCAGTACAGATTAACTTGCAGACAGAAATAGGTGGAGATCCTACATCGAGACCAATATCTAGTCAACAAAAATTTTGGATGAATTTGGATTAACACACAAGACACATCATATATAAAGAAAGAATGAGTACATGACACGTAGATGCTTCACAAGATTCAAATACAAAATACAATCATTACATCGAGGGTTCTGATGTTTTAAACATGGCAACTATTCAAAGTTGCATTGAGTTTAGAGCTTTGGCTCGATGTGCTTATTTATCTTTGCACTACACACACAAACATAGCATGATCATAAAGGTAAACAACACACAACTTCTTCAGCATCCCAATATGATTGAAACAGAGCTAGCCAACCTCATGGGCTGTCACGAGGACAGCAACAAGGCACATAACAAAGCAACCTAGTTTCCTCCACCTCCACCTCCTCCTCCTCCACAACCTCCACCGCCACCGCCGCCACCACCCCCACCGCCGCCACCTCCACCTCCACCTCCTCCTCCTCCACCTCCACGAGACTGGTGGAGCTCCTGAGTATGTATCATCGAAGAAGCCATTTGGTTAAACTGTTGGAATATGGCACACCAAGTGTTGGTCATAAGGAGTATTTATAGTAGTTAGTCAGTGCATAGGAAGCTATGATACAGATGGCCAGCGGCACGACAGCAGAGAGAGCATCAAGGCTGGGAAGATTGAATGCACCCACATCACGAGGATATGGACTATGCACCCGGCCACATCACGAGGATAGGGACCAACGATATCGATGTGAACACTATTGACGCCAATCTGGATTTGAAGTCCCTCGACCCGTACATGAATGCATACGTCATGTTCTTGACGTAAGTTTGTGTGACGTAAGCCAACAACCAAATAAATAATTATATTTTTGTGCGAAAACCAATAAGTACACGAATAGTTAATGCACGGTAACAGGTTCATAGGGGGTCCTCCGAACTTTGGCACTAGGGTCGTTGTATATGGTGGTCCATCAACTCTTCCAAGATAGAACATGAAGTCATAGCTTGAATGCGAGCAATCATTAGGACAACTATAATGTTAGTGACAAAAACGGTGGTACACATGCAGCTCTTTATCCCAAGTGAAAAATCAAACTTCGACCAAGGGTTCACGAAACATATTAAAATCGACGGGTATTAAAAATGCACTGTGCTGATAGGTTTAATACAAGAATATGATGAAGTTAGGGCAGTCCCAATGGTGAATTTATGGTGGTTTCTATCCCTATTAATTAGCTTAACACTTCGGCTTTTTGCTAATATGGCAAAAGAATTAATGAAGGGAGAGCACAAAACAAAGAAACGGTTTTTACACCAAGAAACGGAGTCGACGCTAGCAACGATGCACGAAGAAACGACCCAAACGCCACCGGGGAGAAACTAGCTGTTTCGATCGGATCCTGTGCGCCGCCGCCGCCGAGCAGAAGCCCGCACTCGCCTTCCCGCCTCCGCGTGCTCTTGCCCTCCCGCCTCTACCCGCTCCGCCACGGCAAGTCGCGTGTCCGCTCCCGCCTCGGCCATGCCGATTTCCTCCGTGCTGCTCCCGCTGCCGCCGCGTTGGCCGGCCGCGCTCGAGCCATGCGCTCCACCGTGCTGCCGTCGCGCCGGTTCGCTTCGCTCCGGCCTCACGCTCGCCCGCGCTGCCATCGCGCAGGTCCGCCACGCTCGCGTGCGCCACTCCGGCAGCTGGTCGCCCGCCGGCCACCGCGTTAGCCCGCCCCGCCACGCTCCGTCCATGTGCTCGCCCGCGCTGCCATCGCACAAGTCGGCCTCGCTCCGGCCGCTGATCGCCCTCCAGCTGCTGTGCTCCCGTGCGCCTTGCTCCGGCAGCGCGCGGCCGTCGTGCCGTCTCATGTCATGTGGAGGCCACGCTCTACTTGTTTGCGCAAGTGGGGGCATCCGGCATGGAAGCCAGGGACGGACGGATGGGCAACCGAGCATGACGGACGGACGGGGCAAGCGAGAGCTTGCCGTGGCTGCTGGACTGGTCCCTTCCCTCGCTGCGTCCGCGCGGCTATGCCGTGTCCTGTTGCTCACACATGGTGGTGTCTGCTGAGAACTTCTGAACCTATCTGGTCGACGATGTTACCTATTATCTTTGTGGGTTCTGAGCCTGACAGGTTTGCAACATGTTTGCAACATCTTTGTGGGTTCTGACAAAATTGTCAGTCTTTTTTTGCAAACAGCACTACCGGAAAACTGATCTTTGGCAAGTGCCTGAAGGTTTGTCGAGGGGCAAAACTCGGACACTCGACAAAGTTAGACTTTGTCAAGTTCCTCAGCCTGGCACTCGACAAAGGCCAGTCGAGTGTCTGAAGGTTTGTCGAGTGGCAAAGCTCGGGCACGAATTTGCCGAGTTCCTTAGCCTGGCACTCGGCAAAGAGAGACTTTACCGAGTGCTAGGCTGAGGCACTCGGTAAAGCAAGCCCCTTTGCCGAGTGCCACTGCCTGGCACTCCGCAAAGGCCATCTATGCCAAGTGTCAGGTTAGGCACTCGGCAAAGATTTATTTTTTTAATCTTGATTTCAAACCTTTTCTGTAGTCCTTATATATTGTATTGAATTATATGTTTGAATTTAAATTTTTTTTAACTTTTCTATATTTCTTAAATTAATTTTGTTTACTTGTATTTTTCTCAAAAAAGTAAATTTGAACTGCAGCTGCATAAAATAATGAAATATAGCCACTGAAAAAATGATATTCATATTGGAGAGTGTATTTTGAGGCCGTATCTAAGAACTCACCCAAAATTTTGAACGACTTGTTCACAAAACATAATCATCTAGTTACGGGAGAAGTGTTTTATAATTATATAAAATAGAAACGAACTCCAAAAATCACGAAACTTGTCGAGGTGTAATGTTATCGTATGTGTAGGCTATGATAAAACATTGAAAATATGTTCATACAAGTTGTGACATATGTTGCTTTCAAACTAGAACATCTTCACACAAGTTTAAAGAGAAATGAGAAGGATCCAGTAAGGTTTCTAAGCAATGTATGTGACACTTGCATGAAATCTTCTCAATTTTTTTCGCAGCCTCCACATATGATGTCATGACCTTCTGACAAGTTTAATGATTTTCAGACTTCGTTTGGCTTTTATAGAATTTTAAAATAATTCAGGGGCAAGTTCATGGTCATGTTTCATGAAAAAATATGCTTAAAATTTTTGGTGTATTCATGGATACGACCTCACTTTAGACTCAATAACACGAATATAATTTTTTATTCACTAAATTCCATTGTTTGATCCACGTACAGTTCAAATTTTCTTTATCCAAAAAATTCAATTAAATAAAATAAATTAAAAAATATAGCAAACATCCTAGAAATAAGCCAAATTTAAACATGTTGTTACTGGTACTATAGAAAGACTACACAAAAAATTGTGTGGTTAAAATAAAAAACATAAAACTAGTTTGTCTAGTGCCAAGTTTGACACTCGACAAAGAGCATCTTTGCCGAGTGTTAACCTGCTAACACTCGGCAAAGCTTTGAAACACGGCTGATGCATGTAAAAACCATGGTTGGTGGGGCCAAAAAAATAGCAGCATGTGGCGGTGGAGACCCGGCTGTTGTGAGAAAAAAAGAGCTGCTGTTGCATGGCATTGGGGCCAATATTGAGTGGTGGTGGGAGGCGATCCGTGTGACATCCACGTCAGCGATCCCAATGCAAGGCTGCTGGCCATTCCTAGCTTGTCACATGTCCATGGGGTCTACTTGTCATTGACACAAAAGAAACACAACCAACCAAAGAAGCACAAAGACTCTCTCTGCATCTTCTCTCCATCTTATCCTCCCCACGTCAGTCTCTCTCTCCCTCTCTGACACACAACAAGTCGACCGCGAGCATGAGGGGACGAGCAGTGGCGGAGCTCGCCACCGCGGCCATGGCTCGCACGGCGGAGCTCGCCACCCCGGCCGTGGCCTGCTCGGCAGAGCTGGCCACCGCGGCCGTGGCCCGTGCGGCGGAGCTCGCCACCGCGGCCGTGGCCCTCTTGACGGAGCTCGCCCCTGCGGCCACGGCCCGTGCGGCGGAGCTTGCCCCTGCGGCTGGAGGAGGAGTGGCGGGGCAAGGACGGAGGCGGAGCTCACCACCGTGACCTAGACGGACGGCAGCGGAGCTCACCACCTTGGCCATGGCCCTTGCGCCTGGAGGAGGGGTGGCGGGGCACGGACGGCCGTGGAGCTCACCACCATGACCTTGACGAACAGCGGCGGGGCACAAACGACGGCGGAGCTCGCCACCGCGACCTTGACGGACGGCGGCGGAGCAAGGATGGTGGGGCATGAGCGGCGGCTACGAGGCCTCAAGCGCCACCCAAGAGGGCCACCAGTGGTGGTTTTTTTATTTTAACGAAAATTCTTTGTCGACGGCCAGCCAGGCCAGCGCTCGGTGAAGCTGTCGTGACTGACGTCGGCGCAGTAACGGCACCTTTTCTTTGCCGAGTGCTTACCTAGCACTCGGCAAAGTCTTTGCTGAGTGCCTAGAACATGGCACTCGGCAACGACGTCTTTGCCATCAAATTCTTTGCCGACGCCTCTTCGCCGAGTGCGGCACTTGGCAAAGGCTTTGCCAAGTGCGTATAAACCTTTGCTGAGTACCTCAGGCACTCGGCAAAGAAGGCGAGTCCGGTAGTGCAGGTCGTGTGGCCATGTTGGCTATAGAGAAATTTGCCACAGCTGATCTATCTTCATTTTGTGTTGTATTTAAGTTTATTCATTGTATGGCCATTAATATAGAAACTATGGGTTGGAGAGGATGGTTTCTATGAGACACCAATGAGTCTAGGATATTGCATGTGGTTTCTATCATTGGGACTGCCCTTACAAATTTGATGTTGTAGAAATTTGAAAGGGGAGGTATTAAGTATCACATCAGCAGCGATTATATGTCAAATCAAATAATCCAGTTCCATCCCATGCAAGTAGAAATTCTTCTACATATGCACTTTATAGGAGATCAAGAACCAGCCAAGTAGAAATATACACTACTACAAGAATAATTTTGTGAGGCACTACCTAATCATTATAACCGAGGCATTTTCAAAATCTAACTGTGGCGATTAACACAGTTGTGTTATTTACCTAGGAACAAAAAAATGTTGCCTCGAAAAATAGATTTACATATTTGATAATTTCATTTATGGAGTCGGTTGGAAAAATGCCCATCTCCGCCGCCAAAGATGATATATTTTTAGAGATGGTTGCCTTAAGATATCTGCCTCTCCTTAAATCCATTTCAAAAGGCATGCACACAATATGGCGTGCATGCAAAAAATGGTTGTGCAGTTGTTAGGGCACCAAGCCTAGGCAAAGCCCATTCTACTGGTCTCCCATACAAACACAGAAGCTAGGGTTTACATCACCTCCCTCACCTCCCACCGGTGCTCCTTCTCTCACTCTTTCCAGTAGCAACCCTAGCCTCCTTGCCTCCCTCACTCCTCTCACTCTCTAGTAGTAGTGCTAGGCTCTAGCAAAACCCTAGCCACCTCCCATCCCTCACTTCTCTCCCTCAGCACTAGCGGGGACAGGCTCACAGCCATGCCCCGGCATCCACCACTTTTGTCCCTCCTCTCCCTCCAGTAGCAGCAGATCTGGTAGGAACGAGCACACCGACAGTGGATCAGGCGGGTAGCAGAGCTCTCCGATGGAGGAACCGACGGGAAAAAGTGCACCGCTAGTAGGTTTGGTGGAGTGGCGTCGGCGGGGAGGCGTGGCTCTAGATCCCACGTCAAGGAGCGCACAGGGACGTCAGCATGAGGTCTAGATCCAAGCCCTCTCGTATAGCTAGGCTGTAGGCTTTTTCTCTTATTCGTTGTTTTTATTTGTTAATTGAGGCATACATACAGCAATGGCTATGTAAATCCTGATTAACTGAGGCCATTGAATGGAGCCGGTTCAGATGACTGCCTAGGATGACACGCTACTACAAGTTCGAGGACTGGCCATGAATTTTGCTCATTTTTTTTATTGTCTCATAGAAGAGTGATGCGTGTTATGATTAGGACGAATAAACGATGAAGAACACAAGATTAAATCATATAGAGACATAAGATTTAACATGGGCGCCAGCCAATGCGAAGGGGAAAAACCATGGGCGCCAGCCAGCAAACACTCCTCACTATAATCAAGAGTTTTGGGTTACAACGCCGTAACGGCGGCTTACAAGAGAGAATATATCTCAGTGAAACTCTAGCAAGGGTATATGTACCGTACCGTGGGGGGCTTCGCCCCCCGCACCCCTAAAGTGAACTGGTGGCCACTGTGATGGCGTATATGGGCCCGGCCTTCGGCTTCTACAGGCCTCTACTTCGCTCCGTCAGAAGTCGGCCTTTATCTTAGGGAATGAATTTGGAACATATTCAACAAACTCCACCTTGAGACAAATTCATCTTGTAGCATGAATCAACACCTGCATCCTCAACATAGCAACAGGACAAATACCACTGGCGTCAAATAGTCTCTTGGACTATTCTACTAAGCCAACTAAGCTTGAGCACAACTCAAATTTAGCAACAGGAACAGGCTTAGTCATCATATCAGCAGGATTATCATAAGTACTGATCATGCATACCTTTAGCTTACCATCTTTGATCACATCACGAACAAAATAATACTTGATGTCAATATGTTTAGTCCTCTCATGGAACATCTGATCTTTGGTAAGATAAATGGCACTTTGACTGTCACAAAATAAATTAATGGAAGAATCATCTCCACATAGCTCAGCGTACAAACCTTTCAGCCAAATTAATTCCTTGGACGCTTCACAAACAGCCATGTATTCTGCTTCAGTAGTAGACAATGCAACAACAGACTGTAAAGTGGCCCTCCAACTCACAGCACAACTGCCAATAGTGAACACATAACCAGTGAGAGACCTTCGTCTGTCCAGATCAGCCGCATAACCTAAATCCACATAACCAATAAGTCCCTTATTAGTTTTGCCAAATTTCAAACAATAATCCGCTGTGCCTCTGAGGTACCTGAGAATCCACTGAACTGCCCCCCAATGTTCTTTACCAGGATTAGACATATACCTGCTGACCAAATTCATAGCATATGATAAATCTGGATGAGAGCAAACCATGGCATACATCAAAGACCCAACAGCACTAGAATAAGGAACCTTTGACATGTACTCAATCTCTTGATCTGTACTAGGACACTGATCAACTGACTATTTAAAATGAGGTGCAATAGGAGTACTAACAGCCTTAGCATGATGCATGTTGAAACACTGAAGAACCTTTTTTATGTAATTTTGCTGACTAAAAAATAACAAACCAGATTCTCTGTCTCTAGTAATTTCCATACCGAGTATCTTCTTAGCAGCACCAAGATCTTTCATGTCAAACTCACTACTCAATAATTTTTTTAATTTAATGATTTCAACAGTACTCTTGGCAGCAATCAACATATCATCAACATATAACAGCAGATATATAGGTGATCTATTAACATGCTTAATGTAAACACAACTATCAAATTTTGACCTCTTAAAACCATGCGACAGCATAAATGAATCAAACCTTTTATTCCACTGACGAGGGGACTGCTTCAAACCATACAAGGACCTCTTCAACTTGTACACAAATTTCTCTTTGCCTGGCACTATGAACCCTTCTGGTTGATCCATGTATATATCCTCCTCAATAACACCATGCAAAAATACAGTCTTCACATCTAATTGCTCAAGCTCAAGATTATGTGAAGCAACAATACTAAAGAAAGTACGGATAGTGCTATGCTTTACAATGGGAGAAAAGACATCATTATAGTCAACACTAGAAACTTGACTATAGCCTTTTGCTACTAACCTTGCCTTATACTTTGGAGGCTCTCCTGGAGTTAAAACCTCCTTTCTTTTGAAGATCCACTTGCAGCGAACAGTCTTCTTTTTCTTAGGCAAAGGAACAATCTCCCAAGTGCAGTTCTTCTCTAGAGACTGCATCTCATGATGCATAGCTAAAATCCACTTCTCACGATCAGCAGAAACAATAACATCTTTATAAGTTTCAGGCTCATGAGAATTCTCCACATGTTCAGCACAACTCAAAGCATAATAAGTCAAATTACATTCCTCAATTAGACGCTTTGGAGCACCACAATTCCTCTTGGACCTGCGATGAGCAATAGAAGCATCCTCCTCTAGCTGCAACTCAGGAGGTGAGTTTTGTTGAACAACATCATGAGCACTATCAGCAGCAACTTCATCATCATTACCATCAACTGGCTCCACCTGCACACCTGCCTCACCATCATCATGCTCCACCTGCACACTGATATACTACAGATCCTTTTCAGAATTATCTGAAACATGATCTGAGGACAAATTATCATTGAACATCACAGATTCATTGAAAACAACACTCCTGCTCATAAAAGTCTTTCCTGTTTCGGGATTCCACAATTTATATCCTTTAACTCCCAAACCATAACCAAGAAAAAGACATTTAATAGCTCTAGGCTTTAATTTTCCATTATCAACATGAGCATAAGCAGTGCAGCCAAAAACTTTCAACTGTGAATAATCTGCATGTGTACCAGACCATACCTCAATGGGAGTTTTCTTATTTAGTGAAATAGAAGGCGACCTGTTTATCAAATAACATGCGGTATTTGCAGCTTCAGCCTAAAAATGCTTGTTCATCCTGGCATTGGACAGCATGCAATGAGCCTTTGAAATGATGGTCCTGTTCATATGCTCAGCCACACCATTTTGCTACGGAGTCTGTGGTATGGTATGATGCCAAACAATACCTTCTTGCCTGCAATAATCATTAAAAGCATCCAAATAGAACTCTCCACCATTATCTGTACGAAGAAATTTCACCTTTCGTTCATTTTGCCTTTCTATCATAACTTTCGAATTCTTAAAAGCAGTAAAGGTATCATCTTTATTTTTCAGAAAATAAGGCCAAATTTTTCTAGAGTAATCATCAATAATTGTAAGCATGTAACGAGCACCATCAAGAGAAGGCTTACAGAAAGGACCCCATAAATCAGCATGTACATAATCAAGAGTACCTTTGGTGGTATGAACTGAGGTGTTGAACTTTACCCTCTTGTGCTTACCAAAAATACAATGCTCATAGAACTTCATGTTACTCGAAGTACAGCCATCAAGCAAGTTTCTCTTCATCAATTTTGCCATACCAAGTTGACTCATATGTCCCAAACACATGTGCCAAAGGTTAGTTTTACTAGGTTCACCATTACTAACAGCAGTAGTAGTAGAGACAGAACCATGCAAAGAACTTCTTCTAAGAACATACAACTTTGCAGAATTAAGATCACCTTTTAAGCAAACAAGAGAACCTTTTGATACCTTAAGAGTGCCATATGAACCGGAATAATGAAAACCTTCTACATCAAGCGTGCTAAGTGAAATCAGATTCTTGGACATCCCTGGTATGTACCTGACATTCTTCAGCGTGCATGTCATGCCATCATGTGCCTTGATCTGAACAGAGCCGATCCCCACAATATCACACGGGTTGTCGTCTCCCATCCGCACCACATCTCCTTTCTGCAAAGGCTTATATGAACTAAACCAATTTCTGTTAGTGCAAATATGAAATGAACATGCAGAATCAAGTATCCATTCATCATGACCAGAAACACAGCCAGCAAAAATGACCAAGCAATCTCCAGAATCAGAATTTTCAACACCAGAGACAACGGAAGCATTACCATCATGATTGCCTTTTCTCTTCTCCTTATTCTCAAGTTTCAGACAATCGTCAATAAAATGGTTTTTCTTTTTGCAATATTTATAGAACATCTTGGGCGGTTTGGACTTTGAACGACCTCTGTTGTTTTGACTCTTGTCACGACTGTTGCCATCATTGGAGGATCTATGCTCAGATCTGCCCCTCACATGTAGTGCTTCGCCCTTGGAGGACGATGATCCGGCGGTCTGCACCATGCCCCTCATCTTCTCCTTGGACTGGAGGGCCTCATAAACTTTCGCAAGGGTTAGTTCATCATGGATTAAGAGTATGGTGTCACAAAAATTAGCATACGAACTGGGCAAAGAACATAACAGTAAAAGCCCTAAGTCCTCATCATCATACTTAACCTCCATCGACACAAGGTCGGCAACGATCTCCTTGAACACGGACAAATGGCTCATCACTGAATCACTCTCCTTCATTTTGAGAGTGAACAGCTTTATCTTCATATGCATCTTACTGGTTAGATCCTTGGACATACAGATCGATTCGAGTTTCAACCAGAGTTCTGCAGCACTCTTTTCCTGCAGCACCTCTTGCAAAATATCATTATACAAATGAAGCTGAATAAGAGACATGGCCTTACGATCCCTGCGTTTTTCCTCAGGAGTCCAATCGGCCTTGTTCGCCTTCCCAAAACCTTCTAGCGCCTCGTCATAGTCATCCTTCTGCGCCAGAACAGCCCGCATCTTGACTTGCCATAGCGAGAACCGCGTCTTGTAGTCCAGTAGCGGTAGATCAAACATCATCAACGTCGCCACAGAACCCTAATTAGAAAATGATTGCTCCGATACCACTTGTTATGATTAGGATGAATAAACGATGAAGAACACAAGATCAAACCACAGAGAGATATAAGATTTAATGTGAAAAACTCCTCCAATGCGAAGGGGAAAAACCATGAGCGCCAGCCAGCAAAAACTCCTCACTATAATCAAGAGTTTTGGGTTACAACGCCATAAGGGCGGCTTACAAGAGAGAATATATCTCAGTGAAACCCTAGCAAGGGTATATGTACCGTACCGCGGGGGGCTTCACCCCCTGCACCCCCAAAGTGAACTGGTGGCCACCGTGATGGCGTATATGGGCCCGGCCTTTGGCTTCTACGGGGCTCCGCTTCGCTTCGTCAGAAGTCGGCCTTTATCTTGGGGAATGAATTTGGAACATATTCAACAATGCGTGCTGGGAAATGAATTTCATATGGCATGTCGGTAATATTTTAGACCTATAATTCTTGTGCATAACAAAACACCTGTAAATTTTTCCTATATGCAAACTTTGTTTGGAAAGCCCTGCGGCGATCGCTAAAAGCGACACCAGACACCGCATCACTCCTCCATGGGGCGACTCAGGCAGTAGCTAGCCGAACCTCGCCGCAGCCTAGGTCCCTCCCTTCCCCTGACATGCTGCTGCCTGAGTAGGTCACCGGAGCCCTTTGCAACCGCAAGGAAGAAGGGGGTGGGGCTTCATCGAGAGCAATGTCCATGCCCAGTGCATGCACAGTGCCATTGACAGACAGGAGGCGGTCTTCAGAAGATGCAGAACAAGGACGCTTGGGAGAGCCGGGGCACAAAGGAGCACCTTGAGTAGGATGCCCTGCCGGCTACTCTTGTGGGAAATGGGGGTGGCGAAACCCGCAGCAACGAAGAATGCCCGCCTTGCACGCTAGAGCTGCATCTTAGCAGTAGCGTCTCCTTCGTCGCCGCCAGTGAGGGCATCTATCACCTCTTCCCCACCTCCTTGTCCTTTGCCTTCTCCGCCACTTGTGTCCCCATCCCTGTAGGTCGTCGATGCCGCTTTGCAGCCTGGCTGAACACTGCCTACCATGGCGCAACGTATGCCGTTGGCTATCGGTGTCCGGCAGCTCCCCAGCGGCCGCTACCATACTGTTGCGGTGTCGTCCACCCATATCATCTCAGCCTGTCCACTCCTCCATGAACTAGGGTGCAAAGGAGCACCTCCAGTAGGAACTAGCTCCCTCCACAAGAACGGCGGTAGCAAAGTTGGAGCAGCAGAAGCACCGAGGACAGAAAGAGGAAGCGGGCGATGCGACATGAGATCGTGCTCGACTTCTGTCGTAAAATTAGTGTGGTCAACGGAGGTAACATTTTTCCAACATGTATCACATAATACAGGTGTAAAATAACTATGTTTACCACCCATCCAAACAACTATTTTGAGCATGGCTTTCAAAATAATTCGGATACATATTTTATAGTGGTTTTGAGGATTAAAACTAGCAATCCAAACATAGCCTTAGCCCAGACTTTCCACTGCTGACCATCCAAGGTTTCCTCCTCCTTTCTCCATGCGGGAGCAACAATGCGGGGCCAAGGCGGCACTCATGGTAATCGTGGTGGCACTCAGGGCGACCGCGGCGGCACTAGAGCTGACCGCGGTGGCACTCGGCGTCAGGCCTGCGCGGGGTTGAGGGCCAAAGTGGGGAGCTATGGTGCACAGATCTAGCCAGTGCAGGGAGCTGTGGCCTCCCTTCCTCCAGCCGGTGTGGATCTAGCCGCGATGAAGGAGTCAGCTCTGGTGTGCCTCTCGCCTGCTCTCTCTTCCCTACCCATTGTCCTGTACTATTCTCTCTCCCTCAATCTTTCATCGCAACCGTGCAGATCCAGTGGAGGGAGCAGGGCTCGACGGTGGCGAGTGGATCAAGCGGCGCAGGTCGACGGCGGCTCAAGCAGGTCTAGATGCGGCTCCACTGCGTAGATCCATAGTTAGCACCCCTCTCCCAGCGGCTGGTGGGCCTCTTGACGGCGGCGCTAGGGTTTCAGACTATTGGGATCGAAATGAGCTCGCCAGTGGGCTCAAGAATGGGCTCGCTAGCGGGCTACTAGTTTTTTCTTGTTTTTCAAAATATTTACAGCAGCAGATATCCTAATATGTCCACTGCGGTAAATTGATTTACCAGTGCCACGATTTACCGAGGTGTGGTAGCTGCAGCGGACGCATTTGCCCGCTGCATTAAGTCAAAATTGCCCGCTGCGGAAAAGAATTTTGGTAGCAGTGTAGAGATCTAGCTAGTTGCTAACAGCACAGCTCCAGCCTCAACGAATATAGTGGGAAAGGTGTTTCTATATATATCGGCCATGACTTGACCGTGCAGGCCATCCATGGTTCTGAATGCATACGTCATGTGCTCAAAGTAAGGTTGAGTGACGTAAGCTTACTGCCAAATATTTAAATCTAACGGTACTAGTACTAATTACGTACTCGCACAGCTCATACCACGGTAAGCTAAGGTTAATAATGGTCCTGCAACTTTGGCACTAGGCTCGTTGTGGTCCGCAACGATGTCTGTGTGAACGCTCCCGACGTCAAGCTCCGATCCGTTTTAATGATAGACCACAATATTCACTGGAGAACAAATCGCGCAGTAAAGATATGCTGTCAGCAGGCCTGCAGAATGAAGCTTCAGATGACGAATTCATTGCTACTAGCTCGCCGGTGAGCCATGCGCTGGAAGATATTACTTCAGTATTATGGAGAAGACGCTCACCTATATTCTAGCCTTCTAAGGCATAGGTTTCATCTTATGTGGTAGTTTCTAGAAAAAAATAATAATAAGTAATGATATTTTCCCTACAAACATTGTATAATGTTATTTGATTGAATTAATCATGGGTTCTATAGAAATATATAGCCACTAGTATAGTAGTACGTGCTAGTCTTCTAATAAAAGATTGGGAAACCATCCAATTCATTTGATGATTCTGTAAGGACAATGATGTGAGGAAGCACACGTAGTCGTTGCATAACCTGTCAAGTTCCAGCCATATATCCACCCAGAAGAGCGGTGTCCCATCAATTGTCAATATAAAAGGTGGCATGTCACGACTGAAATATGTCCATGTTTGAATCTTCATCATACTATAAATAGCTATGCACAGTACACTCATATGCATGGAGCTTGATTTTTCCAAAGAACCAAAGGTATCATGTCATCACAATACTCTGAAGGAGGTGATTGCTCACCCTATGATTCACCGACAAGGCAACCATACTGGCCAGCGCCACAGCCTCCTCCACCACCACAAATTTCACTTCCATGTCCACTCCCTCCGCCTGCGCCATACCCACTACCACGACCAATATTCTTTGGACCTCCGCTGCCCCCTCCCCTGCCCCTGCCATCATTCATATACCTCAATGCTGATTCCGACGATCATTCCAATCATAGTGGTCAATCTGACGATCATTCCCACCACAGTGCTCATTGTGATGTTCATTCCGACCACTATGCTCAAAACTGCTATCATTCCGGCCACCACGAGCATTGCTGCAATCATTCGGACCACCATGCTCATTCCTGCCGTCATTCCCACCACAATGCTCCTTCCCAGCACTCATCCCACTCTGGAGAAGGTGGTGGAGGCGGCGGTGGTAATGTCATTGTGATTCTTGGCAACTCGATTCATCCCCAAGACGAAAAGTCTTCCTGAGATCGGTTATTCTTCTAGCACCGCAAATTTATCTTCCATGACCACTCCCTCCGCCTGTGCCACCCCCACTTCAACCACCAACATGCTTTGGACCTTCGCCCCTCCCTCTCACGCCCCCGCCACCATTCAAGTGCCTGAGATGGTGATAGATATATAAAATTTTATATATATGGTATGCATGACATGTCAGCTAATTGTGCCAATCTTCTCGTGGTGTTTGTGTGTTTTTTCATCAAGACAAATAAGAACCAACTCCAGGAAGGACTGGTAAAACAATCTTCACAGGGTTGTGGTAACTCAGTGGTCAAGGATGGCATCTTAGAAGGAACGAAGGCCTAGGGGTGTTTAGCGTCCCCATGGTACACATTTGGAAGAAGCCATTTCTCGTTCTCATTCTAGTTCCCTATGTCTTTATTAAAAGAAACTGTATATGTTATTGTCGAGCCTGGATCCATGTATGTATTCTGTCGAGCTTTCCCCAGTTCCATTTGTAATTGCAGTTTATGTTTAAATGTGTCTTCAGTTTAATGATATCTTGTCACTGCCGGAAACACCATCTTTGACCTTTGCCGAGAGCCGAAACATGGGGACTCGGCAAAGAGGATCTTTGCCGAGTGTCAAAAACAGCACTCGGCAAAGACTTCTTTGCCGAGTGTCAAGCACTCGGCAAAGAAAAGCACTCGGCAAAAGGGCTATTGCCGAGGGCCAGGCTCTCGGCAAAGAGGCGCACTCGGCAAAGTGGGGCCTGGACAAACGGCATCTAGGGCTGTCCCCTTTGCCGAGTGCCCTGCCGTTAGGCACTCGGCAAAGGAGCCACCTTTGCCGAGTGCCGATATGGCCAGCACTCGGCAAAGGTTTTTTTAATAAAATCCTTTTTATATTTTTTAATAAAATCCTTTGCCGAGTGCCACGTCGGCCAGCACTCGGCAAAGACCTCTTTGCCGAGTGTCGCATGGGCCAGCACTCGGCAAAGGACTCTTTACCGAGTGCCGGCTCTGGCTCTCGGTAAAGAATAATTTTTTTTGTTTTTTTCTTTCCATTCTTTTGTGGGGCCTTGATACAGTAAATACATCACAACTTCAAAAGTTGGGACGATTTTGACTTTTTTTGCTATATTTTTTCAATTACTTTTGTTTCTTTAAATTTTTTCGACAACTCCAAATTTGAACTGCAGGTACATGAAATAATAGAATTTAGTCATTCAAAAGATTGTATTCATAATATTAGGAGTATGTTGAGGCCGTATCCAAGACCTCGCATGAAGTTACGACCATGTTAGTGTCGTAACATGATGAGTTACGTGCGGGAAAAGTGTTTTTAAATTATATAAAATGCAAACGAAGTCCAAAAATGACGAAACTTGTCAAGGTGTGTTGTCATCGCATGTGGAGGCTGTGGTAAAAAACTGAGAAAAGTTTCAAGCAAGTTGTGACGTCGCGTGCCTAAAACCCACGCATCTCGACATGTGATCACAAGGTGATCACATGTGGAGATGTCTAGGTTGTAGACATCCTTGCTTCGAACATTCTTTAATTTTTATCATAGCCTCGACATGCGATGACAACACACCTCGACAATTTTCGTCATTTTCGGACTTCGTTTGGATTTTATATAATTTATAAACACTTCTACCACACCTGGATAGTCGTTTTTCGTGGACAAGGCGTGTAAAAGTTTGGGTGAGTTTATGGACACGGCCTCAAAATACACTCTCCAACGTGAATACCATTTTTTGAATGACTACTGCTCATTATTTTATGCACCAGCAGTTCAAACTTGGATTATCGTGAAAAATTCAAGTAAATGAAATAAATGAACAAAATATAGTAAAATATTATAAAAGGACCCAAATTAGAACATGTGCTTCAATACAATATTCTTGGGCTACAGAAAAAGTTTGAATTCAAAATTCAAAAAAAATTAAATCTTTGCCAAGTGCCGTAATTGACAGTCGGCAAAGAGGCTCTTTGCCGAGTGCCTTAGACGTGGCACTCGGCAAAGGTGACACAC
>CM041636.1:6257621-6290378 GCA_023333625.1 Bothriochloa decipiens | reverse complement strand
AACCTCCCCGTACAGGGGAGGTGCTGCCGAAATTTTTCATTCTCACTAATTGTTTTTCTTTTTCAGGAGGGCTCCCGTTGGAGGCTAGCTGGAGGAGCACGACTGGGCACTGCCCCACTATCCTATCTTCACCGGCACCTGCGGTATGACCTCTCTTTCCGTCACATGTAGGCGTAGGTTGCGTTACCTAGTTAGGCGTCTCCCGTCCGAAATGGATACGGTTGGAAGTATGCGTTCTTTGCATATGTATAACCGTATCTATTTCGGATTGTCCATGTTATTCGGACAGCCCGAGGATGCGTAGACGAGGTTAGCTTCCATGTTCTGCTCCCATCTGAGTCGGAGTTTCAGTAGGACCTCCCCGTTGTTCTCTGGATACACACTCTCCCTGCCGGGACGTGTATCGGGAGAACAGCGGGGAGGTGCTGCCGAAATTCCGTCTTGGACGAGAGCGGATTATGGAAGCTAACCTCGTCTGCGCATCCTCGGGTAGGATTAGGACCTATCCTTCACCTGTTAGATGGTAGGAGCGCGTTGTAGATGCACTTGCTGGTTTTATCACATGTTAACATTGCCGCATGACAGAACATGGGTGACCGTGAGTGGATGTACTCAGGCTTCGCAAGTAAGAGCAATGAATGGATTAGGGGGATGAATGAGTTCCTGGAGCAAGCATTTGGCCCAGCTGCGAAAGGGTCGATTCGAATGCCGTGTCCCTGCAGCCAGTGCAAGAACAAGAAAAGGAAAGTAAAGGTTGCGGTGGGGAAAGATCTGTTCAAGAATGGATTCGTTCCAAACTATACCCGTTGGCGCCACCATGGTGAACACCATCGTATTAGGGATGAGGTGGTGGGACCCGTCCTCAAGGAGTATGATGCCGATGCCAGGATGGCAGACATGATGGCAGACTTCCACGAAGCATGGTTCGGCGAAGAAATGGATGTGGAGGAAGATCCGGAGGAAACCGCGAAGGCGTTCTATGACATGATGGAGGCGGTAGAGAAGCCCCTTCACGAGAAGACAAGGGTTACGCAACTGGATGCCGTCTCATGCCTAATAGGGTTGAAGTCACAACTGGGCATTAGTCGAGACGGCTTTGATCTCGTGTTGAGCATTGTTGGCACACTGCTTTCGGCAGATCATGTCCTGCCGAAGAACACCTACGCTATACAGAAGCTCCTTCGTGCACTTAAGATGCCATATGAGGGGATCCAAGCTTGTCCGAAGGGGTGCGTCCTATTCAGGGGAGACCTCGAAGAAGCAAAAATCTGTCGAAAGTGCAAAGCCTCTAGGTTCGTGTTGGTACAAGGCTCTGATGGCAGCATGAAACAGTCTAAGGTCCCCGAGATGGTCGTACGGCACCTTCCTTTCCTACCGAGGCTTCAACGGCTGTACATGACAGAATGGTCCGCGAAACAAATGACGTGGCACAAGAATGGCAAAAGATACCATCCTGACAAGATGGTACACCCGGCGGATGGTGATGAATGGAGGCACTTCGATAACATGAATCCTGTCATGGCTATGGAGGCTCGGAATGTACGCGTAGCGCTGGCAACAGATGGGTTCAACCCGTTTAAAATGATGGTGGCCCCATACACTTGTTGGCCCGTATTTGTGATCCCCCTCAATCTCCCCCCGGTGTCATGTTTGAACCTAGGAACATGATCTTGATGCTGATAATACCTGGACACCCGGACGACAATATGGGTGTGATCAAGCAGCCGGTGTGGGATGAATTGCAACTTGCTTGGGAAGAGGGGGTACTTACGTATGACCGAGCTACAAAGAGGAACTTCAGAATGCATGTGTGGTACCAGTATTCAATGCATGACTTCCTGGTGTATGGCTTATTCAGCGGGTGGTGTGTTCACGGGAAGTTCCCTTGCCCGACATGCAAGGCAGATGTGATGTTCACCTGGCTGGCCAAGGGTGGGAAGTACTCTTCTTTTGACAAGCATTGCCAATTCCTGCCTGAGAACCATGAATTCAGGCTTGATGTAAAGCACCTCACGAAAGGTGTTCAAGTCACCGGCCCCATTCCGCAGGTTAAGAGCCCTGCTGCCGTCCTTGCCGACATACAGGCTCTCAAAGTTGAGGAAACAGGTGGTTTTAAGGGATATGCTTGGGACCACATGTGGACTCATATATTGGGCTTGAGTAGGCTCCCCTACTTCAAGGACCTTCTTCTTCCACACAACATCGATGTAATGCACACAAAAAAGAATGTGGCTGAGGCACTCTGGGCAACACTCATGGACGTTGGTAAAAAGTCGAAGGACAACTTCAAGGCTAGACTGGACTGGGAGATGATTTGTGATAGACCAAACCTGGTGATGAAGACCCCTGCGCCCAGTAAGAAATGGAGAAGGGGTCTGGCCGATTACATCCTGAAAAGGGCCGATAGGAAGGAAGTACTACAGTGGATCAAGACGTTAAAGTTCCCTGATGGGTATGCAGCGAATCTGAGTAGGGGCGTGAACTTGCAGACTATGAAAGTCTTAGGGATGAAGAGTCATGACTTCCACATATGGATTGAGCGGATCCTTCCTGCGATGACCCGAGGATACCTCCTAGAGCCAGTGTGGCGCATCCTGGCAGAGTTGAGATTTTTCTTCCACCAGCTTTGTGCCAAGGAGTTGTCTCGGGGTGTTTGTGTTGAACTGGAGAAGGCTGCACCTCTGTTGCTCTGCAAGTTGGAGATGATATTTCCACCTGGCTTCTTCCTGTCGATGCAGCATCTGATTTTGCACCTACCGCGCGAGGCACGGTTGGGGGGTCCCGTGCAGGCCCGTTGGTGCTATCCAAATGAGAGGTGTCTAAAGCTTCTTCAGAAAAAGTGTGGAAGTAAAGCCAAGATTGAGGCATCCATGGGAGAGGCCTCCGTTCTGGAGGAGGTGTTGACCTTCACACAGGCGTACTATACTGAGAATCTTCCCATCGTGCACAATCCAACCCCTCGTTACAACGCCGACGAGAACTCATTGACCCTCAGCCTTTTCCAAGGGGATCTCGGAAGTGGAAGCGCAGGTACCAACAAGCAGTTGACCCATCAGGAGTGGCACACTATCATGTTCACATTGTTGCTCAACCTTGATGAAGTGATTCCTTATCAGAAGTAAGTTCTCAATGAGGTTGTTACCTACACCGTCACTATCCTCCACCTATCATGATCCGACCCTCTAGTCTCTTGCTTCTTTCAGGGAATTTATTAGTCAATACTGCACAGGCAATAGGGCTCCTACCGAGCAAGAAGAAGACAATCTTCTTAGACACGGTGTGCCCGATTTCATCTCCTGGTTCTGTACAAAGGTACCAACCAACTAACCTCTTTCCGACTTTGTGATTCCACTTTGCTCCCTGGAGTGAGTAATGTAACAATCTACCTGTCCTCACCCTTGCAGGCCCAAACGGCTACAAAAATGAGTGATGAATTGAAACAGGTGGGCCGTGGCTTCTCCCGTAGGGTGAAGTCATTCACCGTTTATGATGTGAATGGCTATCGCTTTCGCACGAGAAGGCACGAGGAGAGTCGACCCAACCTAAAAACCATGTGCAGCGGAGTTCGTACGGCCAGCACGGATCAGAAGGACTACTACGGCATAGTCGAAGAGATATACGAGCTCAACTTTAAGGGTGCTGAGACTTTCAAGCCGGTGGTATTCAAATGCCATTGGTTCGATCCTGATGTCATGAGGCAAGACCTTACGATAGGGCAAGTCGAGATTCGACATGACTCCAGCTATAAAGGAGACGATGTCTACATTGTGGCCAACCGAGACGCCATGCAAGTTTATTACCTCCCATGGGCGTGCCAAAAAGACGAGAAGCTTGCGGGTTGTAGCCTTGTGCATTTGGTGTCGCCGCGCGGCAAACCGCCTCTCCCAAATGACGATGATTACGACTTTGACCCAAACCAAGATGAGTTCTATCAACCTGAGGGGCTAGAAGATACTTTAGAGATAGACATTGGTTAGCTCATGGGCATGGAAGTAGACAACGAAATTGATGAGGACGAGGGTGAGGAGGTGCAGGATGCCAAGGACTTAAGAATGCTTGAGCGATGGCAGATGCAGCGCGATGGAGTTGTCCAGGAGGATGAACATGATGATGACTATGGACGTGATGAGGATGATGATGACAGTGATGACTTAAGAGAGCTCGACAATATTGATAGCGATGACGACGATAGTGATAGTGATGACAACTCCACGCCCGCCATATTGCCATTCGCGGAGATAATTACGAGGCCATGCAATACTACATTGTTATTATTATGTTCCTTTACAAGTACTTGTCATTTATTTATGCTAACTCTTTTGTTCTTTGTCATTACAGGCACTCAGCAAAATGCCAGGCGGACGGCGGCAGTGGCCGCATGGAGCCGTACGCTTGGCGTACCAGGTCCCCCCGCAGGAGACCGCCAACGACGACGAGGAGAAGGAGGAGGTGTTGGTGGACGGATCGTCCAGTAGGGGGTCACAACCCCGCAGCGGACGTCGCCAGGCGACGAGGAGGCTGCCGTTCTTGTCCTCACACGGGGGGACGACGACGGGTGACGAGGACGACGACGACGACGCCGCCGCCGACGACGACGCCGTGCCTACACTAGGCCAAACGGCTTTGACTTTGTCAGGCGTGGCCAAGGTGTACTCGTGCAGGCCCACGCAGCTTCCTAGGGTGTGGCCGCAATTCAACAGATGCCCGGTGATTACACCCGTGGGCCAGACGTAAGTATCCATTATTGATTTCACTACTTGTTCATATGACATGTTGAAAATCGAACTGCATACTAACAATTGTTCTTAATGACTCATGCAGTACCTAGGCGTTTGTGAGGGGAGAAGGTGAATCACGCCATATCAATGGCATCTAGGGCCTCCTGATTAAGGAGTACTACCCTGGCCTTGTCAACGTGGATGGCGAGTTGAAGGTGCCCACGAGGTGGGCTCACTTCTACCTCGTGAACGTGGGTGGCGAGACCCTCACGGCAAAGATAAAGAGGGAGTTTTGGGTGAGTCTTTCATCGCACCGCATTGCTAAATAGTACGCATTCGTCAGACTTCTTGAAACAATGCAATGCTACATGATGTGTCTGTGTGCAGGACTTCTTCACGTGCGAGGAGGGTAAAGTGGACCAGGCGGCGCGAGTGCAGGAGGAGGTCTGCAAAGATCGTCTCAAGGACCTGTACCATGAGGCGTGCATAAAGGCCATCCGCGACTACTACGCCGACGTGCATGCAGAGTCCATCAAGAATCCCGAAATCCGCCAGATCATGAACTCGAGGGAGACCGACCTCACCTTCGCTCAATACGTGCATGTAATTAAGTAGGAAAACATTCGTTCAGACTCCTTCAGTGAAACATTACACTAGTCTTCTCGCATGTCAAATACTTGATTTCATGCAGTTCTGTCCGGAGTGGTGCGACAACCACAGGGACTGCTGGGAGGAGATTGTGCGCATGTGGCAAACGGACGAGGCGTACGCGAGGTGCAACGACCGTCGGGGCCACCGCCTGCAGATGCGAGGAGTGCCACACCACCAAGGGAGCCAGTCCCTCCCAACGTACATGAGAAGATGGGTATGCGTCCGTTCATGTCTTTTTTGTAGCCCTCAATTGTCATTACTTGTAACCATGTTTTTGTTTTCAATGCAGACGCAGGCGCACGGTGGGCAGGAAATCAACCAGTTCATTGGGTACCTCCTCTCCCACAAGGGCAAGGCGACAGCGCCGGACAACGTCTACAACCCAGAGGACGGGCCCGAGGCGTACAGCAACCCCACCACCTACGAGAAGGCGACCGAGTACATCGCCGCGGCTCGCCAGCGCTACGGGGAGACGTTTGACCCCACCGCCGAGCCCCTGGACACAGACCTCCTACAGAGGATGGGACCAGGGAAGCAGCACGGCCGGTACTACATGGCCCACAGCGCCGTCGACCCGTCCGATGCTCCCACGCTGAGCCAGGTTCGATCCAGGCCCACGAGCTCCACCGACATCCCCATAGCGTCTCGACAGCCGAGCATGTCGTAGTTCTAAGTAAGTGTGGTTTCGTTCGTCATTCACTCGTTTCACACCTATATTTACAATAAACACTGCGGATGTAATAATTGCAGGCCCAGGCGCAGGAGCAGATGGCGCAGATGCAGGCGCAACAGATGGCTTACCAGCAGCACCTGACAGCCATGCAGCAGCACTACAATAGTCAAATGCAGGGCTTTGTCGGCTACATCCAATCCCTGCAGATCCCCGGGCCACCTCCACCGCCTGAATTATTCGCTCCACCGCCTCCTCCACCGTCTTTTCCTGTGCCTCCTCCTGTCGCTCCTGCTGGGACCCCGGTGAGTACATTGACTCTTGCTTTAGCTTGTGCGTCCATTCTGCAGATACTAATGACATCACTTGGCCTTTAACTTGTGCAGGTACAGTCAGCGGGTCCGAACCCGTCTCCTAGAGGTGCCGGCCCTCAGATGATGCCATATCCACCTCCGGGTGGCCCTTCTCCACCATAACCACCTCCGCGTGGTCCTCCTACACCTTACTCGTGGCCGGTGGGTGGAGGGCGGCTGTACTGGTCGGCGCCGCGTGATCCAGTGTGGGTTCCATGGGAAAACCCTGGGGGCTCTGGGGACGGACAACCTGACGGCTTCGGGGACGGCACGATGAGCTAGGTACTTGTCGCTTGTGTTATGCTCCTGGACTTGAGTATCGTCGAAGTCTCTGTCATGTATTTCTTCTCTTCGTGATGGACCTATACTTATCGTATTGAACTTCATGTGATGGACCTCGACTTGTGGTGTTCGACTCGTTGCGTTGAACTTCATGGTTGTAATGGACTTGTGGTGGTGATAAGAGATGCTATTGTGAGATATATGTGTTATTGTGATATATATGGTGACGGTGGTGATAAATGTGATGAAATTGTGATATAAATGGTGCTACTCGTGGTCTTGGTGAAATTGTGATATAAATTGTGAGTTTGCAATGTTTGGATGCAAGAAAACAGAAAAAAGGGAAAAAAATTTCCCAGCTTCGCCGAGTGCTGACACTCGGCAAAGGGGTCATGCCTTTGCCGAGTGTCAGCACTCGGCAAAGAATTTTCGTAAATAGAAATTCTTTACCGAGTGCCGAGCTGGCACTCAGCAAAGAAATTTTCAAAAAAAAATAATTTTTTTCTTTGCCGAGTGCCGCCAGTCAGCACTCGGCAAAGCCAGCCGTCAGGCTGACGGCGCCACGTGGCTTTGCCGAGTGCTGACGCGGCACTCGGCAAAGGCTTTGCCGACTGCATGCCACGTGGCACTCGGCAAAGCCGCTTTCGTCGACGGTTTCTTTGCCGACATCCCTTTGCCGACTGCCACGTCGAATTGCAGTCGGCAAAGCCTTTGCCGACTGTAATTCTGCCTTTGCCGAGTGCGCATTGCAGTCGGCAAAGAGAGCGAACCCTGTAGTGTGTGTATCCCATGTAAAAAAATCTAACTTTTATGAATTTTTCATGAAACATATTAAAATATACGAGTACAATGAATTAATGCACTCATATTTAATAAAGAATACGAAGAAAAACTAATTTGATGTTTTGTAAAAATTTCAAACGAAGAGGGTAGGTATTCAGTATCATGTCAGCAGCGATTATAGGTCAAATTGATTGTTTCAGCAAATCCAAGAAGTTCTGCTGCATAGGCTCTTTATAGGAGGTCGAGAACCAGCCAAGTAGAAATCAACACACTACAACAAAAATGATTTAGTGATGCACACTGCCCAATCATGAACTGAGGCATTTTCAATATCCAACTACCTAGGTTAATGCCTCGATCGATCAGCGGAGGCAGTTGACCGATGCACCAAAATATGATCGCCACAAAAAATATATCAAGGGAGGTGGTCATCTAATTTATGGAGGCGGTGGGAAAATGCTCGCATCCATAGATGAATTACGGAAGACACCATCTTCAACAATGATATATTTTCATAGGCGATCGCTTTAAGAAGCTTGCCTCCGTAAATGCATTTTCAGATGCGGGTACACTATATGGCCTGCATCAAAAAATGGTGGCCCGATGGTTAGGACTCTGGGCTGAGGCAAAGCCATGCCCCTCCTCACCCTCTCTAGTAGAGGAAACGGTCTCTCCTCGCCGCCCTCGCTCCTTTCCCTGTCTAGTGGCAGCACTGGGCTCTAGAAGCTTCCTTACATCCTCCCCTTCCTCAGTCCTCTCGAACTCCAGTAGCGGCATCGGCTCCTAGACGTGCCCCGGCCTCCTCCACTCCCTCCTTCCTTTCTAATGATGGCAACAGGGAAAACCCAAACCCGATGGGCATGGATGTGGGTGCCGCATTGTGCTCGTGGGCACGGTTAAGCACACAGTTCTCAATCCGATAGACAAATTATGACAGGCAAAGAACTGACCTGCACCCGCAAACTCAACAGAACTGTTCCTATCAATGACCACACTCCCTCTGTGTCACCTCTCTTCCATTCCTCATGTTGAAAGAACAGAGAAACGAATTCCTCCAGTAGAGGCCACGATGGCGTGGCTCCATGGATGACGATGGCTATTCCAAATAGACCCTTAATGTTTTCTTGTATATACTAGGTCAAACTTGAAGGCGTTTGACTCCTCATGAAGAAAGAATAAAAAATATTTAGGCATAGAGGGAGTACATGTCGATATGGAATGGTTATTTTTCTCAAGAAAATACTTAGTTTCAGAGACTTATATTCATTGTATTATATTGCAATACATGACCAACTGACACGCGTACCTCACGTCTCACTCAGGGCGGAGATGGAGGCCCACGGTAAGCTCAACCTCAGTACCGAGTCACGATGGTGCCAATGACCGTAACGTGCATGCCTTATGGGCCGTGGAGGACGCAAGCAGTAGACACAGCGGCCATGTATTGCATGCCCTAGACACCGGCTCGGTATCCGTAATTTCAGTTGAGACCAGAGGAAAGATTAAGTAGCCGATAGAAATAGCTCGAGATCCTACGTCGGGACCAATATAGATAGTCTAGAAAATTTTGGATGAATTTGGAGTAACACACAAGACATATCATATATAAAGAAAGAATGAGTACATGTTGAGTACATGACACATAGATGCTTCACAGGATTCAAATAAAAATATAATCATCACATTGAGAGTTCTGATGTTTCAAACATGGCAACTATTCAAAGTTGCATTGAGTTTAGAGATTTGGCTCGATGTGCTTATTTATCTTTGCACTACACACACAAACATAGAATGGTCATAAAGGTAAATAACAAACAGCTTCTTCACCATCCCAGTACTATTGAAACAAAGGTAGCCAACCTCCTGGGCTGTGATGAGGACAGCAACAAGGCAGATAACACAGCAACCTAGTTTCCTCCACCTCCACCTCCTCCTCCACAACCTCCACTGCCACCGCCGCCACCACCTCCACCACCGCCACCACCTCCTCCTCCTCCACCTCCATGAGACTAGTGGAGCTCCTGAGTATGTATCATCGTAGAAGCCATTTGCTTAAACAGTTGGAATATGGCACACACTCCAACTGATGGACATAAGGCGCAGTACTTGTAGTAGTTAAGTCAATGCATAGGTAGCTATGATATAGGTGGCCAAGGACGCTGTGGCATGACAGCGGAGGGAGGAGAGCATGAATGCACCCGATTATGAGGATAGGGACCAACGATATCGATGTGAACACTCCTGACGTCAATCTGGTTTTGAAGTTCCTGGACCCGTACATGAATGCATACGTCATGCTTGACGTAAGTCTGTGTGACATAAGCCAACAACCAAATAAATAATTGTTTTTCTTTTTGTGAAAACCAATAATTACACGAATTGTTATTGGCACCAGGCTCCTTGTATATGGTGGTCCATCAACTCTTCCTAGCTAGACCCAAGATCGTAGCTTGAATGCGAGCAATCACTGGGACAGTTATAATGTTAGTGATAAAAACGGTGGTACACATCCAGCTAGACCTGAAGAAAGAAGGGGCGGATGAAGAATTAGTTGCTCGACTATGCACGGACGCTCGTGGAAACCTTGCAGTGGCGCTAGCACGAGCCCTTGATGGCATGTTCGGTGAGCTCGAGCACGCGCTCAGTGCCACTGCCCTCACTCGACACCATCTCGACCCAGGTTGCTGATGGAGTCATCGGCATTGGGGTGCATGACAGGGTGGGCTTCCGGGGCTTGGCGTGAAAGGAGGCGGATGGCGATTTGGGACGGTGGTGTACGTCGTGGTAAAGGCGAAGACGCGAAATTCTACCTGCAGTTTTATATATGGAGAACACCCTCACCGCAATTCTATTGCATAAGATTTATAGGTAGTTTCTAGAAAAAAAAGTGATGATATTTGACCCTACAGACATTACATTTAAATATGTTATGTGATTTAACCATGGATTTCATATAAATATAGCCACTAGTATACGTGCTAATCTTCAAATAAAAGATTGGGAAACCGTCCAATTGATTTGATGATCCTGTAAGGACAATGACGTGAGGAAGCACGTAGTCATTGCATAACCTGTCAAGTTCATCATGCCATCCACCCAGAAACGCGGTGTCCCACCAATTATCAATAAACAGTGTGGCATGAGACGACTAGAACATGTCTATGTTTGAATCTTCAGCCTATAAATAGCTATGCACAATACAATCAAATGCGTCCAGCTTCAATTTTCCAAAGAACCCAAGGCATCATGTCGCATCACTCCCACCACAATGCCCATTCCCACCACAATTCCCATTCACACCATCATTCCCACCACAGTGATCATTCTACCCATCATGCCAAACACAATGCTCATTCCTGTCATCATTCCGACCACCATGCTCATTCCTGCCATCATTGCCACCATGATGCTCATTCCCACCACTCATCCCACTCCGGGGGTGGTGGTGGAGGCGGCGGCGGCGGCGGCGGTAACGGTGGAGGTGTAAGCGAAGTGACTAATATCATTGTGATTAATGCTGACACCATGATTCATCCCAAAGGCAAAAAATCTTCCTGATGCCTGTTATACTTCAGGAACCACATGCAGTTTCCTCCCCCACGAATTTATCTTGCATGACCACTCCCTACGCCTCCTATGCCACCACCACTTCCACCACCACTATACTTTGCACCTCCATCGCCCCCACCCCCACCTTTGCCATCCATAGTGGTAGTAGATATATAAAAGTTTATACGCATGGTGTGCATGACATGTCAAGTGATTGTTCCCAGCTTCTTGTGGTGTTTGTGTTTCTATCATGAACTCAAATAAGAACCAAGCTTGTTCCAGTGGAACTAATAGAACAATCTTCACAGGGTTGTTGTAACTCCCTGGTCAAGGATGGCATCTTAGAAAGAACGAAGCCCTAGTGGAGTTTAGCTTCTCAGTGGCAGAGTTTTAAAAGAAGCCATTTCTAGTTCTAGTTCATGTTCCCTATATGTTTTTGTTGATGAGTCCATACGTGTAAGTGTTCTCTCATGTATGCTTTTCCCTGGTCCAATGTAATTGTTATTACGTTTAAACGTGCCTTTAGTTTTATGATATTTGTTATGTTTGCGTTTCTTCAAGATCTTTATCCCAAGTAAAAAGTGTAACACATAAAAATCTATGGGTATTAATAAGTGCACTGTCATGACAAGTTTGATAAAGATTATGATGAAGTTACAAATTTGATGTTGTAGAAATTTGTAAGGGGGGTATGAAGTATCATGGCAGCTGCGCTTATACGTCAAATCAATAATACAGTTATAGCCCATGCAACTAGAAATTCGTCAGCATATGCACTTCATAGGAGATCGAGAACCAACCAAGTACTAATATACACTATTACACAAATAATTTTGCCAGGCTCTGCACAATCATTAACGTGTTTGCAAACTCCAACTGTGGCGTTTAAGATAAGCAGTTGTTTTATTTACCTAGGCACCAAAAAACGACCGCCTCGCAAAATCGATTTAAGGAGGTGAACATTTTATTTATGGAGCCAGTTCTAAAATGCCTATCTCTGCAAATTGATTTACCGAAATGGTCGTCTTAAGTCAACTGCCTCCAAAAATGATATTTACAAAGGTGGTTGCCTTAGGGTGTCTGTCTCCTTAAATCCATTTTGGGAGACGAGCACACTATATGGCCTGCCTGCAAAAATGGCAGAAATTAGGGCACCAAGCCTTGGCAAAGCCCATACTACTGGGCTGCTGTACAAAAACAAAAGTTAAGGTTTACCTCACCTCCCTCCACTCCCATCGGCACCGCTCCTCTCTCTCTCCAGTAGCAACACTGATTAACTGAGGCATTTGAATGGAGGCGGTTGAGATGCCTGCCTCGGTAAATTATTTATCCCCACCTCGAGTAAAGATTTTTGTTGTAGTGCTACTGCATATTTTTATATGAATTATCAAGATTAAATTGGGTTTGAGGATGTTTAATTTCATTATCTTGCCATCAAAAATATATTTCAACAACATATTTTTTCTAACGTATTTGTAATCCGATTTACCTCATTGAACTTTTAACCTCTCCAGTAAAACGAACATCAAAACTGCCAAGGTGTAAAACTGAATGGTTTTCAAAAGTTTTGAGGGGATTAAAAATTGGTTTTATAGATTAGGAGGAAAATCGAACGGCGGTCATAATTGAGGCACGTAAAATTTGAGGCAGGTAAATTGAACTTGTTCCAAAAGATAAGAATAGATCAGCTAGCATTCAGAAATATACAGCCCAGCAGCACACAAGCTATATTGGCCGGCCCAATTCCGAAATGATTGTGATCTCTCGCTGAAAAGAGAGTCGTGTAACATTCGGTATGATATACAATATAAGCGATACAATATAAGCCCAATCATATTTATCAACTGAACCGACGTAGCCTTTTGAAACCGGGGTTTTTTTTAGAGACTGCCTTTTGGAACCGTTATGTTGAGGTTTTATCAAGAAACAACGTGAGTGCTTCACTCAAGTTAAAAGTGATCCCTCAAGTACTATGAGCTATGATCTAGCAGTCGATAGGAACGTTTTGCTTCTTTCCCGGGCCGGGGTAGGCGTGTTGCATGCGGTTGTGAGGACGGCCATGGCTTCAATAATGCACCGGGCGTGACCGTGGTAGTTTCAATATACGCATCTTTTCTAGGTAGCTCAAGGACGTCAACCCCATCGTTATAGTCTTTTAGTACGTTCCACCACCATACCACGGTCGCGCCCTCTCCGCTGCAGACGATGCACGCCCGCATGGATAACGCCTTGCCGCCGCCTGCACAGCGCCATTTTTATTTTTTTATTCCTTTTTTTACTCTACCGTATCTGTATTTCTATGGGTTTATCTGTTTCTTTAACTTTAATACAGTTATGGTTCATCTCTTCTTTACAAAGATCGCATCCATGTGTTTTGAGTGTAAATGTGTGTAGGTAACTGCAACTGGGCTTGGCCCATGGAGGTGTAGAGGATCGGTCCAGGGAAGCCAGTGTAGCGGCCGTGTCGGCCGAATAAAGGCTGGTGTCTGAACCGGAGATGGTAAATCAGAAATATCAACTCCTCTCAACCCGTTCGTCTCTGTTCTTCCTGCTGCCGTTCCTAAATTCAGCTCAAATATTCCCCAAAGCCGTTTAAGTTTGTGACCAATTGTCACTAAGAATATAAGTTACCACGTGTTTGAGTGTAAGTGAGAGGGTGTCCTCCTGCTACAACACACCTTTATCTCAAGGATGCATGAATGATATGAGTAAAATCTTGGTCAAAGTGAAGAAAAATAATTATAGAGAATTAAGATAACTCGGCACCAAACACGTGGACAACCGGATGGGACTGGCCGAAAAAAGGCCTCCCTCATGTAGGCTTAAATAGTAGGCTAAAGTAAAGAGAGAGTAATTGGTAGTCAATTTTCATAATTTATCTATTTTCTATGTAAAATATCAAAATCTTTAAAATAAAAAGAAATGTACAACAATTTACCTAGTGCATGTGGTTGGCTTTATATAGCCATCCAAAATGGATGGGTAACTACCTTACAGTTTTACAAAGACGCACATTTGTTCATGTTGAATATGTTTCAAATTCAGTTGCACATTATAATGGCCGAACTTCTGACGGATCGAAGCGCAGGCCCGTCGCCAGGAGGCTTGGGCCGGAACATAGCGGTACGGTACATATACCCGGTGTTAGGGTTCCACTGCGACTGATTCATTCATTCTTTTGTAAGCCACCGCACGGCGTTGTAACCCGACTCTTGATAATAGTGAGGAGTGTCTGCTGGTTGGCGTCCGTGGTTTTTCCCCTTCGCATTGGAGAGGTTTTCCACGTTAAATCTTATGTCTCGCTGTGATTGATCTTGTGTTCTTCGTTGTTTATCCACTGTCATTCACAACAAGTGGCATCGGAGCTTTGGTTGCAGATCATGACGACATCGATGAAGTTCGATCTACCGTCGCTGGATTATAAGACTCGGTTCTCGCTATGGCAAGTTAAGATGCGGGCCATCCTGGCGCAGAAGGATGATTATGATGAGGCGCTGGAGGGCTTTGGGAAGAAGACGAAGTCCGAGTGGACTCCTAAGGAAATCAGAAGGGATCGTAAGCCTATGTCTTTAGTTCAGCTTTATCTCCATAATGATATTTTGCAAGAGGTGCTACAGGAAAAGACTGCTGCAGAGCTCTGGTTGAAACTGGAATTGATCTATATGTCCAAAGATCTGACCAGTAAGATACATATGAAGATGAAGTTGTTCACTCTCAAGATGAAGGAGGGTAATTCGGTGATGAGCCATTTATCTGCCTTCAAGGAGATCGTGGCCGACCTAGTGTCGATGGAGGTTAAGTATGATGATGAGGATTTAGGTCTTTTACTATTATGTTCACTACCGAATTCGTATGCGTATTTCTGTGACACCATATTGTTAAGCCGTGATGAACTAACCCTTGCGAAAGTTGCTGAGGCACTTCAGTCCAGGGAGAAGATGAAAGGCATGGTGCAGCTTGACGGATCGTTGTCCTCCAAGGGCGAAGCATTGCATGTGAGAGGCAAATCTGAACATAGATCCTCTAATGATGGCAACGGTCGTGACAAGAGCTACAATGGTAGAGGCTATTCGAAGTCCAAGCCGCCTAAAAAGTTCTATAAGTATTGCAAGAACAAAAACTATTTTATTGAGGATTGTCTGAAATTCAAGAATATGGAGAAGAGGAAAGGCAATAATGATGGTAATGCTTCTGTTGTTTCTGGTGCTGAAAATTCTGATTCTGGAGATTGTCTGATAGTTTTTGCTGGCTGTGTTTCTGTTCATGATGAATAAATACTTGATTCTGCATGTTCATTTCATATATGCACTAACAGAAATTGGTTTAATTCATATAAACCTGTGCTAAAAGGAGATATTGTGCGGATGGGAGACGACAACCCGTGTGACATTGTGGGGATCAGCTCTGTTCAGATCAAGGCACATGATGGCATGACACGCACGCTAAAGAATATGAGGTACATACCAGGGATATCCAGAAATCTCATCTCACTGATCATTCTTGATGCAGAAGGTTTCCATTATTCTAATTTTGATGGCGTTCTAAAGGTATCAGAAGGTTCTCTTGTTTGCTTGAAAGGTGATCTGAATTCTGCAAAGTTATATGTCCTTAGAGGTAGTACTTTACATGGTTCTGTTTCCACTGCTGCTGCTATTACTAATGCTAAACCTAGTAAAACTAACCTTTGGCATATGCGTTTAGGACATATGAGTTAACTTGGTATGGCAGAATTAATGAAGAGAAACTTGCTGGATGGCTGCACTTCGAGTAACATGAAGTTTTGTGAGCATTGTATTTTTGGGAAGCATAAGAGGGTAAAATCCAACACCTCAGTTCATATCACCAAAGGTACTCTTGATTATGTACATGCTGATTTATGGGGTCTTTCCCGTAAGCCTTCTCTAGTGGTGCTTGTTACATGCTTACTATTATTGATGATTACTCTAGAAGAGTTTGGCCTTATTTTCTAAAAAATAAAGATGATATCTTTGCTGCTTTTAAAGATTGGAAAGTTATGATAGAAAGGTAAACTAAAAGAAAGGTGAAATTGCTTCATACTGATAATGGTGGAGAATGTTGTTTAGATGCTTTTAATGATTATTGCAGGAATGAAGGCTTTATTATGCATCACACCATACCACACACTCCGCAGCAAAATGGTGTGGCCGAGCATATGAACAGAACCATCATTTCAAAGGCTTGTTGTATGTTGTTCAATGCAAGGATGAGCAAGCATTTTTGGGTTGAACCAACTAACACCGCATGTTACTTGATAAACAGGTCGCCTTCTATTTCACTTAATAAGAAAACTCGCATTGAGGTATGGTCTGGTACATCTGCAGATTATTTACAGTTGAATGTTTTTGGCTGCACTACTTATGCTCATGTTGATAATGAAAAACTAGAGCCTAGAGCTATTAAGTATCTTTTTCTTGGTTATGGTTCACGAGTTGAAGGATATAAATTATGGAATCCCGAAACAAGAAAGACTTTCATGATTAGAAGTGTTGTTTTCAATGAATCTGTGATGTTTTACGATAGTTTGTCTTCAGATCATGTTCTAGATAGTCCTGAAAGGGAGCTATGGTTTACAAGTGTGCAGGTGGAGCATGTGGATGATGAGACAGGTGTGCAGGTGGAGCCAGTTGATACTCACGATGATGAAGTTGCTAATGATGATACTCATGATGATGTTCAGCAGCACTCACCTCCTGTTTTGCAGTCAGAGGAGGAATTGCCTATTGCTCATCGCAGGTCAAAGAGGGGTTGTGGACCTCCAGCCCATCTTATTGAAGAATGTAATTTGACTTATTATGCTTTGAGTTGTGCTAAACAGGTGGAGAATACTCATGAGCTAGCAACTTATCGTGAAACCATTGATTGTGGTGATCGTGAGAAGTGGATTTCAGCTATGCATGAGGAGATGCACTCTCTTGAGAAGAATATTATATGGGAGGTTGTCTCTTTGCCTAAGAAGAAGAAGAGCATCTGCTGCAACTGGATCTTCAAGAGAAAGGAGGGTTTAACTCCAAGTGAGCCTCCAAAGTTTAAGGCAAGGTTAGTAGCAAAAGGCTACAGTCAGATTCCCGGTATTGACTATAACGATGTGTTCTCTCCAGTGGTAAAGCACAGTTCTATTCATACTTTTTTGAGTATTGTTGCTTCACATGATCTTGAGCTTGAGCAGTTAGATGTGAAGACTGCATTTTTGCCTGGAGAGTTTGAGGAGGATATTTACATGGACCAGCCGGAAGGGTTCATAGTGTCTGGCAAGGAGAAATTTGTTTGCAACTTAAAGAGATCCTTGTATGGTTTGAAGCATTCCCCTTGTCAGTAGAACAAGAGGTTTGATTTATTATGCTGTTGCATGGTTTTAAGAGGTCTAAATATGATAGCTGTGTTTACATCAAGCATGTTAATGCATCACCTATATGCTTGCTATTGTATGTTGATGATATGCTGATTGCTGCCAAGAGTAAAGTTGAAATCACTAAATTGAAGAAATTATTGAGTAGTGAGTTTGACATAAAAGATCTTGGTGCTACTAAGAAAATTCTTGGTATGAAACTTACTAGAGACAGAAAATCTGGTTTGCTATTTCTTAGTCAGCAAAATTATATTAAAAAAGTTATTCAATGTTTCAACATGCATAATACAAAGCCTGTTAGCACTCCTATTGCACTTCATTTTAAATTATCAGCTGCACAGTGTTCTAGAACAGATGCAGATATTGAATACATGTCAAGAGTTGCTTATTCTAGTGCTGTTGGGTCTTTGATGTATGCCATGGTTTTCTCTCGTCCAGATTTATCGTATGCTATGAGTTTGGTTAGTAGATATATGTCTAGTCCTGGTAAACAACATTGGAGGGCAGTTCAGTGGATTTTTAGGTACCTCAGAGGTACAATAGATTCTTTATTGATCTTTGGCAGAACTTAGAAGGGACTTATTGGTTATGTGGATTCAAATCATGCTGTTAATCTGGACAGACGCAAGTCTCTCATAGGTTATATGTTTATAGTTGGTAGTTGTGCTATGAGTTTGAGGGGTATATTGACAGTCTGTTGTTGCATTGTCTACTACTGAAGCAGAGTACATGGCTATTTCTAAGGCGTGAAAGGAATTAATTTGGCTAAAAGGTTTATACGCTGAGCTGTGTAGAGTTGATTCTTGTATTAATTTATTTTATGACAGTCAAAGTGTCATTTATCTTACCAAAGATCAGATGTTTCATGAGAGAACTAAACATATTGACATCAAGTATTATTTTGTTCATGATGTGATCGAGGATGGTAAGTTAAAGGTATGCAAAATCAGTACTCATGATAATCTTGCTGATATGATGACTAAGCCTATTTCTGTTGCTAAGTTTGAGCTGTGCTCAAGCATAGTTGGTTTAGTGGATTAGCCTAAGAGGCTATTTGGCATCATTGATATTTTTCTTTGTTATGTTCAGGATGAAGGTGTTGATTGATGCTACAGATGAATTTGTCTTAAGGTGGAGTTTGTTGAATATGTTCCAAATTCAGTTGCATATTATAATGGCCGGACTTCTGACGGAGCGAAGGGGAGGCTCGTCGCCGGGAGGCTTGGGCCGGAGAGAAGCGGTACGGAATATATACCCGGTGTTGGGGTTCCACTGCGACTCATTCATTTATTCTCTTGTAACCTGTCGCACAGCGTTGTAACCCGACTCTTGATAATAGTGAGGAGTGTTTGCTGGCTGGCGCCTGTGGTTTCTTCCCTTCGCATTGGAGGGATTTTCCACGTTAAATCTTGTGTCTCGCTGTGGTTGATCTTTGTGTTCTTCGTCGTTCATCCGCCGTCATTCACAACAGTTCAAGCTTATATTATGCTATATACAAATTATGAAATAACCTTCAAAACAAGAATAGGTGGAAACATGTAAACCAATTCAAAAACAAATACTTTTATCATTCAAAAAATATGAAGTTTGGCATATCCATGTGCATACAAATATGTCTTAACATGCAAAATTTACGATGTAAACTTGCTTTTGAAAAACTCAAACAAAAATAAAAAAATATCAGATTCATGAGCATTTTTGTCCTCTAGTGCACATATACCTAAAATTTGTCATTTTTGTATGAATTTGTCTAAATTGAGTTTGCATCCCAACTTTTACATGTAAGTACATATTTGTGTATAGTATGGATGTGCTAAATTTTAGATTTCTTTTGAATGACCAAAGTATGTGTTTCTGAATTGGTTTATATGTTTACACCTATTGTGTGGTTTGTACTAGATATTTTCTCAAGTTGAAGTTACTCTATGATAGAGTCGTGCAAGGCTGCAAAGCTCAAACAAGACGAGTGGAATGATCTGCACATCACAGTACCACGGTTGTCATAGATATACAATGAATACAGATTTGATGATTTAGCAAAGAAAAACAAGAAACAATGGATACTCAAAAGGCATGAAGAACCAACAATGGAAAAAAATACACGGGCTACAAAGTACAAGTGGTGTAACAGATACACATATGCATAATAATAAAAATAATAAAATATCATCAGGAACTACAGTGGCGGCGTGCTGGCACTCGGCGCTCCAAAAGTACAAGTGGTGTAACTGGTGCTGTGAGTAGCCGACGATGGATAAACGCTGCTGGATGTCATAGCGGCGGTCACATCACTCCTGCCACCGCCGGCACCGTATGCCTGTTCTCCACCACAGGCAGTCGCCGGTGCAGTGTTGGAGTTGTGCGACGAAACCAGGGCCAAGTCGCCATAGATCTGCAGCCTTTGTTCTGGTGGCTCGCTCACGTGCGCACCCGCCAACGTCAGAGGAAGATCCGCGCGTGCTTCAGGGCGCCCATGGCTCGTTTGATGGCGGCCGCTGGCTCGGTGCCTGCTGCGTGCACCAGAGGCCGACGACGAGCACGCGCTCCATCTGCCGGTCACTGGACTCGGACGACCTCAGCGCCGCGCTCGCGGCCTCAAGGATTTTGCCCTGGCCGTACAGCTCCCAGACCCGTTGTCGCAGCGGCTGGCTCACCGGTCCGTGGCCCGTCACCATCTCCAGCAGAACAATGCCGAAGCTGTAGATGTCTGACTCCTTGCACCTCTTGCCGGTCCCCATGAACTCCGGCTCGACGTATCCAGGCGTTCCCATGACAATTTTCATTGTTGGCGGGGCAGCCCCATGGTCAACGAGGCGAGTAAGGCCGAAGTCTCCTAGCTTGGCGTTGAGCTCCTCGTCCAGCATTATGTTGCTTGGCTTGATATCACCATGAACCACATATTTGATCCCGCTATGCTCCCCATGAAGATACACAAGTGCCTTCCCCAAACCGAGAATGACCCTGTACCTGCAAAATTCAGATTCAATAAAATGAAACAGAGTTACAGATCAGAAGGGCAATCATTGAGGGAGCCCCTTTTTTACAGCAGGGCAATGAAATGACTAAAGGGTTTGGCACCTTCTGAGTCATTTCTTCTTTGTGCCTATGCTATGAGTCCTTGTAAATGGTAAAGTTACCAATAGCAAGGGTCACTTTCCAGGAAACTGCTGAAATCAAACTTATGGACAACATATTCCCTTTTTCTTGTGAATCTAAGAAGAGTTTTATTCAATCCATCCAAAGTTATCGAAATATTTCTTATTCCAGCAAACAAAAAGATTCTGCTTATTGAAGTTAAGAACCAAACATGGTGAATTATTATAGGACCGGGGTACAAGTAAACCTTAATGATTCTTTAAGTTGCCTTCAAATTTCGGAATACACTATATTTCAGGACGGAGTAAGTAATAAGCAATAATATGATGCCATACCTGTCTTCCCAACTAAGAGGATGCCTCTCATCAGTAGGGTAGAGACAGTTGTCGAGGCTGCCTCTAGGGATGAGCTCATAGACAAGGTGGAGGCCATTACTGCTGTCGCACCACCCAAACAAGCGAACAAGATTCTTGTGCCGTAGCCTGCTTATGATCTCCACTTCCGCCTGAAACTCTCTCCTCCTCTTCAGGGCTTCCTCATCGGTCGTTCCGGTGGATGTCAGCTTCTTCACCGCAACCTGCCGTCCTTTGTCATCCTCGCGACGGTACACTTCGCCGGAACCCCCTCTAACAAGCCTCCGCAGCCCGTCGAATTTGTTGGTGGCCTTGACCAGCTCGCAGTACTTGTACCGCCTGGGGCCATGGCCTATCTTCTTGTCCCTTGGGTGCCGCTTCCCGTACCAGCGAGAAGCAGCCATCTTCAAGGCCCAGGCGATCACCACGATGCACAGAAGGCTTGACACGATGACAAGCGCAAGCGTTTCCACACGGACACCACGGTGCTGCTGCTTGCTACCCGCGGCGGGGCCTTCGGCCGCCTCTCCTCCGACTCCATTGTCATGTGGCCGCGCCGCCGCAGCCGCTGCTGCAGCAGACGCGTTCACCGTCGTGCTTGGACTTGGAGTCATCGCCGTTGGAGGCAGCTGGGAATGGGATTTCCTGGCCTCCAGACCGGAGCTGAATGACCAGAACAGCAGCTGGTGCAGCTCAAAGTAATCGCCCGTAGCCGCCGAGAAGCCAACGGCGACGGTGTCGGGGAGGCATTTCGTCATGTCCACGGTCGTGCTGACGTGGTATGTGTACGGGGCGCCTTGGATCTGGAGATCCACCGACAGGACCGTCGTGTCGTTCTGGTACGTCACCGTGGCTGTCATCGGGCGGCCAGACGACGACAGGCTTATGCTACCACTGTCACTGCCACTGCCACCCGATGAGTCAGCTATGACGATGTCCTTGGAAGCCACGGAGACGATGGAGTTGACGTCGATGCCGACCTGGCTGTCGCTCTCCCAGTCTTCATTGGAGTGGGTGTCGAACTCCACCGCCACTACCCGCTCGTCGCCGGTGGCAGCGCTTGTTGTGTTGCCGACGGGGCCGCTGAACAGCCCCAGGCTGCCCCCGAAGCTGGCCACGGCGCCCGTGGAGGGGTCCCACAGCGGCACCGGCTGCGCGTACCACACCCGGCCGACGCTGTCATTGATGCCGGCGTACCTGTCAGCCTTGGTCAGCTCGATCACGGGTTTAGACCGGTAAGAGTCGTTGCTGTAGTTGAGCTCCGAGGCATTGTTGCTAGTGGCAAAGTCGAAGCTGAAGGAAACTGAGGCAGCATGGGGTAGAACATGGATGAGCAAGATCACCAAGGCGTAGCAGGGGACAAAGAGGCTCAAGAGGAGACTGCACAAGGTTACTGGAATGGATGAATGAATCAGTGCCGTGGTTTATATGCTAGTCTGAGGAGAGTAGAGTGATACCGTGGATGCACACACTACTACACAAATAATTTTGCTAGATGATGTCCTTGTATTAACTGAGGCGGTCGCAAAATTCAACCTCCTTCAAAATTTCCCAATGATTTACGAAGACGTTGTTTTATTTATTGAGGCACTAGAAATTGACCGACTTGTAAAATTGATTTTATGGATGGAGGCGGTGATTTTATTTACGGAGACGGTTTGAAAATACGCACCTCCAAAAATATATTTACGGAAGCGGCCATTTTAAGACAAATGCCTAAAAAAATGGTCTATTTTTGGGGTAACCACATTCTATCCGTAAATACAATTTCAAAGATGGGCACACTAGCTATGAGGGCCTCTGAAAATACCGAGGCCCAAATAAGCCATTGAGGCCTTTTATCAGTGTTCCATATATACTGCTCAGATAGGGTTTGGCCATCTCACGGCACTCACCCTCTGCTCACAATTAGAGTTTGGTCGCCTATCTCTCTTCTCTCCTCTGCACTCACGGTGTGGCATCCGGTGGCTGCGGCGAGTTCCGCATGGCCCGTCAAGGGGCCTGCGCGCATCCGGTGGCGGTGCCCTCACTTGACCGGCGGCTGCAGCCACGTGCACTTTATGCCCACGCGCGCTAGACAACGGCGATGGAGGCACAACCTCGCTAACACGGTGTGGCGGCGTGGCCCCATGGGTATAGCCCAGATCCGGCCCCTCTTGCTCAATGGCCCTCCTCCTCCCAGCCCATCTACGTCCTCCTAGCAATGCTGGGGTGGCGGAACGACAATGACAGATCATCTGCACCGTGAGACTTAGATCCTAGGCCATTTGGGCTTTTTATTTTTTATTTAAATCGATTTACAGAGATAGGCAAAGCAACCGCCTCCTTTAATATGCATTTATCTTGACCTTTGATTGGAGATGGTTGCAATGCATTAATCAATTTGGCCTGCCTCCATAAATCTTTGTGAAGTAGTGGCATTCTAGAGCAAACTGATCATAGATTTGTTGCTTAGGTCCCTTGTGGTGGAGCCTGCTCACCCAGGTTCAAGTCCTTGAGAATTGGTGACTTTGGTAATTTTCACATCTGGCGGCTTCTCAGTTGTTCAACCTGCTCATAGGGATAGGGTTTACATATGTGTATTCGTAGGGGTGAGTATATGTGTGGGTGTTTGCATTGTAATGCATCATTCTCAAAGAAAAATTAGTGGCATCCTAGAATGATCTCAGTTCTCTTCAAGACAAAGGAATGAAGTAGCAAATTGATTAACAAAGGAAGTAGCAAATTGCTATGGTCGTCGTCTATGTTACAGTGCGGTATTATAGGTATAGGGTCTGAACAATCAGGGTTCAATGGGTTTTCTTGGTCTACAATATTGAGGTCTTGTATTTTAATTTTAGTGATAATATATATTTTTACGGAGGTCATACCCATTGAACCCCAACGCGTTTTCAGTTTTCACTCGTCAGCTCTCTTTATTATCCTGTGCCGACACTGCCCTAAATTATGTGATGACGCGTACTTATGTCAACACTAGTGTGTACTTGTGTCGCATATGTGGTCTGCATGGGATGGGATGCAAGGTTCCAAGTCAGAGAAGAAAACGGACGGCAAGTTCTGCAGCGACCCCGTGAAAAGTGATCATAAAGGGCTTTTGACGCGTTTCCTCGTTAGTTACCGTGCCTATATATCATTTTTTTTTTAAGATTCGCAGACCGTGTCCGTCGACCTGTGGTCAAGACAGACGTCAACGGTGGTGTAGAGAAAGACTCGAGCTCACGCGACATACAGCTTCGTGCTTTCGTGGAAACTCATAAGGGACCCATGCTACAGCAAAAGAGCCTGAAAAATGTCACTGTAGGGGAGTAGTGAAGTGATTGTCAATTTGTCATCCAAGTAGTGTACAAGACAGCAGCTCTTATATTGTTGGGCACAAAGGGCAAAACCAGGTTCGCCAAGAGCACCTGCGTGCTGGGCATGCTCGATCCTACATATTTATAACCATGGCAATGACTGAAAAAACGAAATATATTGTATCCTCTTTTTTTTTTTGACACCAGGTCACCCCCATTTCCATTACCATAATAACAGAAATACATTGTTAAGAGTTTTGACGGGAAGCAAAGCAAAAGACCAGATCAGAGTACGACTGACTGGGGGCTTAGCCCACACTGACTGAACTTCTACCACTAACGAGAAAAACGCCTTAGCGACAGCCAGCACCGCGCTACCCTCTACGTGCCAGCAGCAATAGAGGCTGCAGTCAAGCAGGATAGGGAGAACAGTAAAACTTTAGTTACAGACATGCCAAAAGTTTTTCAAAAGACATTGCCTGAGCAGCTTCCTGGACCGGTCAAGCTTTTCTTGCGCCTGATGCTCTTCATGGTCTCAGTTTTGCTCGTCGTACGACTTCTCCTTCAGCTGTAGGCTTTCCTTCGGCTTCTTCTTTTCAGTCACCAGCTTCGTTGCGATGGCCAACATCATCTCAACTCCTTTTATCAGCGCTTCCTTGTCACCGTTCACAAACAAACCTACCCAATAACCCATGAGCGAGCAGGCATAGCAAACAATAAAAGCAGGGTTTGTAACAATTTTTCCTGCACACAGCGTTACGAGTTTTCCATAAAGCCCAACAGATAGCAGTAATGCCTAGGGTGTGAAATTTTGAGCCGGCGGGAAGCCAGTGTTCACACCAATTCCAGCATTGTTGTAAAGATCTGGGCAAGTTCTTGGCCCCAATGGCTTGTGCTACAATAGCCCACACAACTTTAGCTGTGCTGCACTCAAAAAAGAGATGATTAAATGATTCATCGCATTCACAGAAACAAGCAGGTGAGCCCTCCCACTTTCTTCCTATCATATTATCTTTGGTCAACAGAGCATTTCATCATTAACCAAAGGAAAATTTTGGTTTTTGAAGGAATTTTCCCCTTCCATAGTTTCTTATGATATGGGCCAGCGTCATTGATAGTAAGCGCCTTGTAAGCGTCATTGATAGGTCAGCATATACCACATCCCATCTTTGTTCATCATTTATAGTTATGACTTCACTTTTATGAAAAATAATCTTTAGACCTGCCAACATCTCATACATGTAGAGAAGTAGTTTCAGATTTCTTGCCTTCGCTACACCAAACTGGAATTGCCTTGACGGCCAAAAACTGTCAAGGAAAGGGGTAAAACCGTCAAGGAAATCATCCTTGACTATAAACCGTCAAGCAAACGCACTCAAGGATAGAAGGCAAGGGAAATTAGTTTCCTTGGCGGTTTTGGCACTCAAGGAAATTATCCTTGGAGGCTGGCCGCCAAGGAAACTACGATCAGACTTGACTTGCTAATGTGCCAAGGAAATATTATGACCGTCAAGGTAACTAGTTTGCTTGAGGGTCAGCAACCGTCAAGAAAACTAGTTTGGTGTAAAAACAAATCTCCTATCACTACCGGATTCGGGTAAAAAAAAATCCGAAAAAAACCCGAAAATAATAGTAAAAAAAATTTAAATCTGAGGGGGACCCACCACTATTAAAGGTAACTAGTTTGCAAGTCGCGGCATTTTTCGCGCGAAAATCGCGCGCTTCGCGTCCGGTGGGATTCGAACTCGTGACCTCTCTCTCGCGTGTCTTCTGCCTTAACCACTGCACTACTCTGTCACATGTGTCTATAACTAGTTTTATTTCTTCGTATTGTATACTAAACCGAGAGTAATTAGCTTGTTTAAGGGCCTAAATGAATTCAAATCTAAAAGTGGTCAACTATAATATTTCATAACTTTTCGAGATCTACACTTTTTGTTTAGGAAGTTTTTTCATCTGAGGTCTTTTACGAAATTTGAATTTCAAATTTAAGATATTCACATATGGCTTTAGCATGGTAAGATGAACTCAAATGAAAAAGTTATCAACTACAAAGTTTCATAACTTTTCGAGATCTACAAACTTTATTTTGGGTATTTTTTCATCCGAGGTCGTTTACGAAATTTGAATTTTGAATTTTGACGGTTTATATTAACACCCAAGGAAATGGGTAGTTGTAACATCCCAGATGTTAGTAAGCAATTAAAATTATAATCAAGTTTATTATTAAGAATAATCATTGAGCATCATGACATAAATGCATTCATGTTTTAATAATGTCTTTTATGTGGTGCTTTGTTTTATACATGAAATGATGAGTTGATTGCTACTTAAAAACTATTTTCAAAACCCTGTTTTATCCCTTTTTCTATATTTTAAAATCTATAAGGAATTTTGAGATACTCTCAAAATATAGTTTGTAGATCTTGAAAGGAGCTACAATATTGGTATTCAAAGTTTTTCAAGTTTCCAAAAATAATTTTGAATAAAAGTGAAAATACAGTTTTCCAACACTTATCCCCTTTTCAATTTAAATTCATATTTCAAAAATTATTCAAAATTTGGGAAAACTTTCTCTATGAAAAGTGTTTGGTTTGATAAGCTGAACATTTCATAGATTGGAAGATTTTCAATTTGTTTAGAAAAATTAAAAGTAATTGCAAATATTTGTTTCTAGAGATTTGACCCTTTTTGTATTCTTTTTAAATTTGAATTTATATTTCAAAATCTATGCAGAATTTGAAAATGTTTATTAAATGAAAAGTGTAGCTCTTGAAAAGTTATGCAAACTTTATTTTTGGAGATTTTCAAGTTTCTATATATTTTTGGGAGTAATTTACAATTTTCGACGAGTGGCAGTTCTGTAAATTTGGTGAACAGTAACTCGCGCGACTGGTCCGTTTTGCTCTGGTCCGATGTTGTCCGATGTTGCTGGTCCATTTTGCTCTGGTCCGATGTTGTCCGATGTTGCTGGTCCGTTTTGCTCTGGTCCGATGTTGTCCGATGTTGCTGGTCCGTTTTTGCCTGTCTGTTTTGCTGCAGCTTTTCATAAACTTTAAAAATTCATATCTGGAGTTTCGTAACTCCGTTTTTGGTGAACCAAATTTTGTTGTGTTCCTTGAAATGCCTAGTTTTTATTAAAAATATGAAACATACCATATTTTATATAAAAATAATTAGCTATGTTTCATGCCTTTATTTAATGTTTAAAGAAAAGGAAATTCATATCTCATGCTAAGTTTCTTTCTTTCTTTCTTTCTTTCATATAATAAAATAATAAAGTTGGTTGGTAATTTTTAAACAAGACAACATTTCTTTCTTTTAAGCTTTTTCGTAAAATTTCTTATCTCCAGCAAGCCTTACCTTGTCCCTCTAGCCTGCATTTCCTGAGTCTTCACCCCTCTTTTTCGTCGGGTCAGTCTTGTTGAGTACTTTTGTACTCAGGGTTTGTTGAACCCCTGTTGCAGGTGCTAATTGGTGTTTAAATCAAGTTCATGTCGGTGGGCTCGACGTGATCTGGTTGTCCCCTCCTAACTTAGGCGTTCTACCTAAGTTGACTTCTGAAGTTCTTCTCTGCTTTCGCACTCTGATATATGTTATTACTCTTCCGCACTCTGATATATGTTTTATCATAAATGTTGTAATGTTGTAGCTACTCCTTTGTTGATCCTGGTATGAGTTGACAAATGTGGTTTAATCGGGGTCCTTTGAGGGCACCCGACAGGGCTTTCTAAGTTGTATGGGACACATGCATGGCTATTAGAGGTCTTTGAGATAATGATAGGTGCGTGTGGGCCATATAATTTAGGAGGTTCTGCCACAGTAGTTTCCTTGGTGGTTAATAATAACAGTGAAGGAAATAGTAGTTTCCTTGACTGTTTATGATTACACTCAAGGAAGTATGTCATTTCCTTGGAGGTTATTAGAAACCGTCAAGGAAACACCCAAATTCCTTGGCGGTGTATGTAGACCGCCAAGGTATATAAGTTTTCTTGAGTGTTGAATAGCACAGTCAAGGAAAATGTAATTTTCTTGGAGGTTTGATTTTGGCCTCCAAGGAAATTCTTGGCCGTCAAGGCTATTCCAGTTTGGTGTAGTGCTTGTTTAAGTCATGTTGCAAGCATATGATGGTGTCATCTGCATACTGTAGAAAGGCCACCCCATTAGGAATAATGTGATCAATGAGTCCTGTTCTCAAGATATTCTTCTGAGCTCTTTCTATCATCCTGTTCAATCCATCTGCTACAAAATTAAATAAGATTGGAGATAGGGGATCCCCTTGTCTCACCCCTTTGTGGCTCTTGATGTAAAGGCCAATGAGATTGTTAATCTTGACACTAACAGTTGCCCTAGATACCACTTCCTTAATCCAACTGCACCACTTCTCACAGAATCCTCTAGCTTTTAGACAATTGTTGGTATTTTTAACGCACACAGATAAATCTGCAAGCGCACGGATACTGTTGTAGCCTTCACCCGAAGGGTTTTAAATATCGTATCCACATGGAAACATGTGTGAGTCGCGTAACAACTATTTTATCTAGGGGTGTAGCAATCAAGGTTAAGATATGGTGGGTAGAGAGGATTCCTATGACAATGATCCTATGCAAGGCAAGGTGATGGCTCAAATGTCCTTCTAATGTTCACTTCGGGACACCGCTAGACGGAAGAGCACTACAAAGAGAACTCTACCGACGCGACTACGGTCCTACTAATTTAAGAACCTACTCAAAGTAGTGTGGATGGAATAAAGTCACTCCCCGTAACTACCACACGACTAAGAATAGGGCGCAAACACAGGTAATCGATAGCCTAAGCACCACACTTACACTAACAATTACTACTCTAATTCAGAACATTACAAGAACTAGAGCACTCAATAAGAACTGTGAACCAATGAACAAAAGATTAATATAAAGACTTGAATAAAGATCAATTACCAGAAGTATCCTGGATGCAGGCATGGAGAAGCCTAAATCCACCAAAGTACAAGCCAAAGAGGGAGCACCGATATGCCAACACAACCTCCAACTCTTCCCTCGCTCTCTATCTCTCAATTTACTAAGACTAGATCCTAATGAGGACTAATCTTCTCTTGAAGGCTAGCTATGGAAAGAGATCCATTTAAGGGACCCCTCTCATCTGATCCTAACTTGAAATAATGAATTAGGGTTTCAAGGATGCCTCCTCCAGGGTCCAGGGGCCTTACTTATATAGCCCCCTAGGATGCACCGTGATCGTCGGATCAAACCGACCTTAATCAACGACTTAGATTAGACCTCAAAGGCGGTGGGAGGCCATATCTCGAAGCAGAGGCTGACATGTGGGTCCCACTGGGCACCCGCCCAGGTGCCTTGGGCGCCTGCCTAGCTCTAGAACATTCTGGAGTTCTGCCTTGGCGACGTGTCTTCCCGAGCCTTTTAGAGTCTTCTTTTGTGTACGTAGGTGTAAAATTGATATCTCTTCACCCGGAACTCCAAACATAGCAAATGATATATGTATTTCGATTGTCTCGACGAGCTCTACATAATGGTCCATCCATTTCACCATTTGAGATACTTTTATTTGATGGTTCAGGCCTTTTTCCTATTTGACCTCTGTAAAACATAAGTTCACCAAAACTCATGAAATTCGTTAGTTCAAACCCCTAAGTCTATAAGTTGTGACAATTTTCATGCATTTATACAAGTCTATTGATGGTTAAAAATTAGAGTTATCTACCATCAACAAACTTCTCCAAGCTTACCCTTTGCTCATCCCTGAGTAAAGATAAACTCAGTGATGGATCAGGAGTTGCTACAATGCTTTCATGCCTCAAAAGTACACATGTGTTCAAATAAGAACTCACATCCAGATAGAGTGAACTATTCTGACTTTCAAACTCACTCATATTACCTTTCACCATGGGGCTTGTAGCCATCACTTAGGTCTTGAGCAGTTGAAAGACAGAATGATTAAGTCAAGTGCCATGTTTCTAGCTCTTTGATCAACCTTCATTCTGGAGTTTTTACAGATTTTAAAATAGAACTCAGAGATTCCTTTGTATGACCCTCTCAAGTCTCTCATTTGTGGTATTTGTGGATCCTTACCAAGGCATTGATGGTGTATGCCTTATCTCTTCTCTCAATATATGTGGTATTTTTGGCATTAGGCATAGTAGCATTGCCTTCTCTCTCACCCTATAACTATTATGCTTATATGGAGTTCATAGGTGGGGAGACAAGGAAAACATACTTGCAATACATATGTTGCCTAATCCAACCATGGATCCAGAGGAACTCGTCATACAATCAAATCAAGATGTGCATGTGTGGTTGCAAATGAGTGGTAAACAAACAATATGATAGAGAATATTGGTGGAAGGTAGAAGGGGTGAAAACCTAATTCTATAATACTCCTTTACAAAGGATAACTTCTCTCAACTTGGAACTTTGAAGAATTTGGAAAACTCGGGCTCTGCTTATATATATTTAATTTTTTTTCATCACACACATTTTTTTCATCCACTTTTTTTCACTTTTTTCTTCTCTTTTTTTTCATAGCCCAAACTCGCATACAAATGAATTTTTAGAGGAAAGATGATAACAACTTGAAGCATTTATTTTTGGAACTTGGGTAGCAAACAAGGAAGACCTATGGGAAAATATTTTTGTTGTTCACTCCCAGTGTAGGAGTAGAACATTTTGAGTTGATCTAAATGGATGAATATGTGTTGCGTACTTCCAGGGTAGAAGTAGCAAGGGGTGCATAGTGTGTGTGATCTTGATTTTAACCGCATGAAAAGCTCCTAAGGGTCAACACAGCTAGACCAAACTCAATGCACACAAGTAGTAAACAGATGTTGAAGTTGTTCCTATTCTACTAAGCATGCATGTATGGCTGTGGTAGGTATCTAAGCTCTCATCATACAGGAACTCATCATGTAGCATTTTTAAGTTTTCTAAAGATAAATTCTCCAGAACTCTAGCATCTCTAGGAACAAGATAAACAGCAGCTCAGACCTTCCCATATCATATCCGCCGACTATCTATACTTAGATCAAGCATTTGCTACCCACAGGTTTCATGCTCAAAGCAAATCTTAGATCAAAACAGTTGTGTCCAAAACTCGGAAAGTTCAAGGTTGAAAACTAGGTACTTGAAAGGAATTACGGCAGAGCAACTATTCATCATTTCCATGCAAGAGATTATTAAGATAGTACTATTTTATTAACATCTTCTTAAGAATTGAACAAGCAAACTAGACACATCTTTTTATTTTACTTTCATTAATTTAGATCATCATTATTACTAAATTAAGAAACCTGATAAATAAGGTAATGCTAAGGGTAGAGAATACTTAGCTGGATACAAGGGGGTGCTCTCCCTCAAGCTGGATGTTGACATAGTCATTCGATCTTCAGGTGTAACACACTGACAGCGGAGATGTACTTCCTCTACAAGAGCACTGATGGATGTTGATGTTGGTTGAGATAGTGCTCTCATAGTGGATGGAACATTTACCTGCATGTCAAGTCTTACTCTCCTTGATAACTCCTGCACACTCAAATAGACAACACAACTCATGGAACACAATAAGTGTTAGGAAATCAAGCATTAATTATCTATGGTTGAATAGAAACACCTTGTCACCTGGTTTGAATTCTTTCTTCTTCAATCTTTTGTCATGCCACCTCTTTGTTCTCTCTTTATAGATCTTTGCATTATGATAAGCCTTTTCTCACCATTCCTCTAGCTCTGAGAGTTGCATTTTTCTTTTCTCTGCAGCTTCTTCAAAGTCCATGTTCCATCTCTTTATGGCCCAATGTGCCTTGAATTCTAGCTCGACAGGTAAGTGGCATATCTTCTCGTAGACCAGCTGGTATGGCAACATTCCAAGAGGTGTTTTGTAAGCTATTCTATAAGCCCATAGTGCTCCATGAAGCTTATCCTTCCAGGCTGTCCCTATCTCGTTGACCGTCTTTTGCAGAATGTTATTGATTTGCTTATTTGATGTTTCTGCTTGCCCATATGTTTGAGGATGGTATGGTGTCGCAACATTGTGATGGACCCCATGATTGTGTTGGAAGCGTTGAAACCTCCTATCAATGAAGTGAGAACCTCCATCACTAATCACCATGCGTGAAACTCCAAAGCGTGGGAAGATGCTTTCTACAAACATCCTCTTGGCATGGGTGGAATCTGCAGCTCGACATGGTAGCGCTTCAACCCACTTTGAAACATAGTCAACTACCACTAAGACATATTCACATTGCCGGGATTTTGGAAATGGTCCCATGTAGTCAATTCCTTGTACATCAAAGAGCTCTATCTGGATGTTGTTGGTGAGTGGCATGGCATCTCGTGCATTTATGTTCCCATGCCTCTGACACGCTCCACATCTCCGAATGAAATTTTTGGTGTCTTCATACATGGTTGGCCAGAAAAATCCACACTGCCAGATTTTTGCATGTGTGCAAAATGCCCCATAGTGTCCTCCATATGGTGATGAGTGGCATCTTTCAATGATCTTGATTCCATCTTACTTAGACCATCAGAGTAGACTCGGAAGAGGTACGGTTCATCCCATATGTGGATACGACTTTCTTGGATGAGCTTGTGTTGACACCGTTTTTTGACACGTGTCAATATGGACCGAAAACT
>CM041636.1:6216685-6247621 GCA_023333625.1 Bothriochloa decipiens | reverse complement strand
TCGGGTATTAGCCCGGTGTGTTTGCAGATATAATTTTGCATCAACAGCTTGCGCTTATTCTCCCCAGGTGGTACATAACCTATGAAACATCCTCAATTTTCCACGAAGGCAAAATGCACAGAATGGCGGATAATATAATAGTTTGAAGCCTCAAACCATCTCATTATCTCGCAGTAGTCGATACAGGATCCATACATCGAATAAAAGAGTACAATTAGGGGGAATTATATAAATAGTTTGTCGCCACACTAGCGGAATCATCAGAGTAGCAGCAGCTCCTCGGGCCACTGCAAAAGGAGGAAGTACAATAAATCTCCAAAAGAAGCCTGAGCATAGGAACGAGACATCTACTCCTCCTCATCGTCATAGTCGTAGTCGGGCTCACCTGCCAAATAATTTTCAGTACGATTTGTACTGGCCACATCTCCCACCCTATGCTTTGCTTTCGCTATGTAGTATTTGGTGGGATGCAAAGGATATAATCAAATTGACCTAATATACGGCTGTGGTTTCCTATGCAAGTAGTGACCAATATTGTATAAAATAAATCATCAAGTTTTAACCCATCTCATCCACATGTCCAAACCCATTCCTTCCCATCACACACATCTCACCCTCTCGCACTCAATTGACAAGTCCAACTCCCTCTCGGAGCCTGTCTCAGCGGCTCACAGCCGGAAAGGTAACACCAGGGGGAGAAATAGAAGGACTCCTCTCACTACTCCCGAGAAGCGTGGGTCTTAGGAAAAAGCCACACCAGTGGCTCGTGGACTATATATATAGATTCATAAACTCTACAGAGCATGTACTCCCAAGATCACTATCATCGACGGTGCCCCGCCTAAGCTGATTTTGGCTGCTTTCTAACCGGTGTGATGCCACCCTACCACTCAGTACTGGGACATCCTGGATAGGTACCACCAGCACACTGAGACTGTGAGACATAGTACCAGGCCCCCGTGGTCACTATGCTGTCTAAGGAGGCCGTGGGTCTCCATGCCCGTACCTCCCGACACTATCTGCCTACAACCTAGTAGTAGTGGCACCATCCTAGCTAGTCAGACATCCGTCTCCCGCCCATACAAGAGCGAGTGGCGAGCACGTAAGTCCCAAGGTTTCGGTCCTCAAGAGATATCAGGTCCTAGGGGGCTCAGACAGGATTATCTTCCCTTAGGGACTACAACAGTCCGTGCTACAACAACACCTCCTACCCGGGGCTTCGCTCCATGAAGGTCCTCACCCCCAGGATCTCCTTATACCTCACAATGTGCCCGCCACAAGCACCTCACACGGGAATGCCCAGAACACATTCCCCAGCAAGACTCGCCCACATGGCTCATCGTAGAATCCTGTCCGATTGACTCAATACTCACCACACACCCAAGACGCACGCAGCACTCTCCCCGAGTAAAGTGGCACCACGTGCCTTAACCTTATAACCATACTCTCCATCACGCATCATCATCACACAGATATAAGAGTAGTAGAAGTAAAGCATCACAATTAAATAAGCAAGCGTCTAGCCTATCAGCAAGTGTGCAGGAGTAAGGTTGCGACAAGGTAAAGGCTCATCAAGCAGTTCTACCATGCAACCTATCATCAGGTGGTATTCATAATTAAAGCACTAGCAAGCTAGATATTATGCCATGTGTAATAGGATCTACGAGGTTGGGTGGGGTGTGGCACCTGCGAAGTCGTCACCGAGCTCCTCCTCGTAGACATAATAGTTGCGTTAGCGGCTCCTATAGAGTCAACACAAAGAAGCAATAAAATTCAATAACTCCAAATGCACTCATACATAAGCATATCACATAGAGCTCATTTTTATGAAAATTTGGACACTTGGTTCATATTTTTCGGAGATCGTATGAAGAAGTTATGAATTTCTAAAGTTTATTCTATTTTCTGAAAAAGAAAAAGGGCAGATTAACCTGGACGTGACACGTGGCGGCTCCTGATTGGGCCACGTGGCGTGCGTGTCGTAGTGCTAACGTCATGCTGATGTCAGCACGGACGCTGGGTCAGATGGCTTGGATGACGTCATGCTGACATCAGCTCGGTCAGCGGGCGACAGGTGGGGCCCACGGGTCTGGTCACTGACAGGTGGGGCTAGGTCAACAGTCAACGTTGATCGGTCAACGGTCAACGCCGACCGGGCTTCGACCGAGCCTCGGCAGGCCTGGGCAGGGCTGGATCTGGGCCGGGTTGGGCCGGCCTGGCCCGGACACGTGTCATCTCATTAGCTATGCCACGTGGCGGGTCGGAGTCCAACGGGCTCGGTCCACGGTGCTCTGGTTCACGAACTCGGTTGGTGCACCGAAGACTGGGTGGCTAGGTGGCGCTGTGCGGTTGGTTGGCTGGTTCAACGTGGTGGACTTGGTCCACACGGGCGGGGAAACCTTTCCCCTTTCCTCCATTTCCCGCGCACGCGGCCGGTGCGGTTGAGCTCGCCGGCGATGTGTAGGCAGGCAGCTGCTACGAGCAGGGTTGGCTAGGCTGAGGCATGGCTAGGCGGCACGAAGGCTAGACTGGTGCAGCGACGGGGTCCGTGCGGTCCCACAGGGCTTGGCCTTGTCGGCGCACGTGCTTCGGCGGCGGCCGGCGGCGAGGCCACGGTTGTAGGGTGCCACAGCGCGTAGGAGGCTGCTTTAACTCACACCCCAGCCTCATGGAGCCACGGTGAACATGGCTGTAGGTTCAAAGGGCTCCCAGCTTGGCGGCCATCGGACGGCGGCGGCGGACGGCGGCTCTCGGCAGCGGCGGTGATACTCCGACAGGGCACAATCTTGCTCCTCATCTTCTTGTCCCAGGCTCGAGTGGGCTCGTGCAGCATCTACCGAAGGTAAGAAAGGGGCTCGGCAGGGCGTGCGCGGCCATAAAGCCGTGGCGGCGCTCCGGCGGCCGGAGTCCGGGGAAACCGAGGTCAGCAAAGGTGCTAGCCTCACTATGGTTCATGCCGGCTCCATCTAGCGTGTCAGGAGTGTCCCAGGCCAAGGCAGGCTCAATAGTGTGGTTAAAGACGCCTAAGGCGGGCAGGAGCGTGGGAACGGCGGGGCGTACTGGCGGCGGCCATGGAGCCAGCGGAGGTGGCTCGTGTAGCAACGACGGTGGCGCGCCCTGGCAGCTGCAGCTCTTCCCTGCCTCCCTCTTCTCCTCTACTTGCTTGGACAGGTGAGTGGTGGCGTGGTGACCCGGCAAAGGCGGCTGGGCATGGAGGAACCCTAGCACACCAAGCTCGGTCTATATAGTCGTGGCGGCTGGCCATGGAAGGCGAGGACAGAAGATGCCCATCGGGCGGTCAGGGGTTCTTGCCGGTTAGGGTTAGGGTTTCGGGGGAAGGCGCGGCCAGGCAGTTAGACAGACGGCGCAGAATGCGGCCGTACTTGGGTGGACGGCGGAGGTGCGTGGTGGACAGAAATGGCGCGGCGGACGCGACGCGCGATGGACAGAAATGGTAAAGGTAGGAGCTGACAAGCAGAGTCTGCGTGTCAGCGAGAGAGAAGGGAAGGCGCGGGCGCGGGTGCGGCAGCGTCCTTGCTAGGCCGCCTTGTTGGGCCGACGGCCGGCGAACGGGCAGGAGTGGCGCGTGCGAGCGAGCGGCAGCCTTGCTGGGCCGTTGGCCTTGCTGGGCCGCGGCGACGCGGGCGAGCGAGCTGCAGGAGGTCGGCAGCCTGGCGCTGGCGGCGGCGCTGCGGCGGGCCGCCTTGCTGGGCCGCGATGTGGGCAGGCAGGACGGCACACGCGTGTGAGCTGCGGCAGGCTAGCTGGGCCGCGGCGGGCTGGCTGGGCCGCGGCGGGTGCTGGCTGGGCCGCTGTTGGGCTGATCGGGCCTCTTTGGTTTTTTCCATTTTCTTTTTATTTTCAAACTCTTTTCCATTTCTATTTCTTATACTACTAAACAACCATGCCACAAATCCTTGTTAAACATGTTAGCGACCATGTTGCACACATCATGGCAGGTCCACTAGGGTCTTATGGTGGTGTGGGGTCCATTTCCGTGGTTAGTGGGCATATATATATACATGTGATGATAAGGTTACCCGATTTTGTTAGACATCACATAAAATCGATAAGAGGCAAAACATCCTCTGGTAATTAAATGCAATGCTCATGCTAACATTAGGCGCTACTTGTGCACTATCGGGCGTTTGCCTACATGACATTCGCCAAACATCGGTATACTTTAGAAAAATTTTTGAAAACCTGAGTTTTCAGTGTTTGCATTTTTGGGGATGTTACAACCTGCAACCATAAAATTAACAATATTTGCATACCAGGGGGTGATGCTCGTGACCTTGTAGAGCATGTCGTCTCGCAGGTAGTCATTGATGGGCAATTCCTGTGGATTTACAAACTGCATCCTGGACAAGTGATCGGCTACAGAATTTTCTACTCCCTTTTTATGTTTTATCTCTATGTCAAATTCTTGGAGTAACAAAATCCATCTTATAAGACATGGTTTAGCATCTTTCTTAGTGAGTAAGAATTTAAAAATAGCATGATCAGTATAAACAATTACTTTAGCTCCTACTAAGTAAGATCTAAACTTGTCAACAGCAAAAACAACAGCCAGGAGCTCTTTTTCAGTTGTGGCATAATTAAGCTGAGGTCCTGACAGAGTTTTACTGGCATAAGCAATTGCATGATGCTTCTTATCTTTTGTTTGACCCAAAACTGCCCCCATATCATAATCACTAGCATCACACATAACTTCAAAAGGTAACGACCAATCAGGGGGTTGAATGATTGGTGCTGAGATGAGTGCTTTCTTAAGAATTTGAAAAGCATCTAAACACTCACTCATCATCAAACTCAAAGGGAGCATCCTTGGCTAGCAAACTTGTGAGGGGTCTAGCAATGTGAGGAAAGTTTTTTATAAAGCGTCTATAGAACCCCGCATGACCAAGAAAACTTCGTACCCCTTTGATATTCATGGGAGGAGGAAGATTCTCTATTACATCAATCTTAGCACGATCCACCTCGATCCCACATTCGAACACTAAATGTCTAAGCACTATGCCTTCTCTAAGCATGAAATGACACTTTTCCCAATTAAGGACCAAGTGCTTTTCCACACATCTTTGCAAAACCTTGTCTAAATTTTCTAAGCAATCATCAAAAGTTTTTCCATAAATAGAAAAGTCATCCATAAAAACTACCATCATCTTTTCTATCATATCAGAAAATATAGACATCATGCACCTTTGGAATGAAGCTGGAGCATTACATAAACCAAAGGACATTCTACGATAGGCATAGGTTCCGTAGGGACAAGTGAAAGTGGTTTTGCTTTGATCATCAGGATGGATCAGGATTTGATGGTAGCCAGAATAGCCCTCAAGGAAATAGAAGAAAGAGTGCTTTGCAAGCCGTTCCAACATCTCATCGATGAAGGGTAACGGGAAGTGATCTTTCTTTGTTGCCTTATTAAGTTTTCGATAATCTATGCACATCCACCATCCTGTGATGGTTCATTGTGGGATCTACTCATTTCTCTCATTTCTTACTACAGTCATACCCCTTTTCTTGGGTACAACATGTACCAGGCTCACCCACTCACTATGCGGCACGAGATAAATTATCCCTGCATCCAAGAGTTTCAAAACCTCTTTCTTAACAACATCCCTCATCGCATTGTTTAGCCTACGTTGGGGCTCTCTAGGTGGAGCATAAGATGGGTCTATGGGGATGCAATGAGTGCAAAGAGCAGGACTAATTCCCTTGAGATCTTTGAGTGAGTAGCCAAAAGCTGAGTGATGCTTTTCTAAAATGGTAAGGAGTCCAAAGGTCTCATATTCAGAAAGTTTATCATTAATTATCATAGGAGAGTCCATATTGCCATTTAGAAAAGAGTATTTCAATCCTGAAGGAAGGGGTTTTAGCTCAATGGGGCATTTTGGAGGCTCTTTGTCACACTCGGCTTTAAGGACAAAATCAGATATACACTATATGTGAGTCTTAAGGACAAATCTCACATATAGCTACAAATAGTATTAATTACAATACTATAAATATAACATACACAATATATAAAAGATCACCTAATGAACAATCAGCGAAAAGACGACTTCAAACTTCGGGTGTAGACTTCACTCCTCTGGATCCAACTGACTGGTTGATCACAAGCCTAAAACTTCTCCTGAGGTATGGGGGAAATAGCAAGAGTGAGTCCATGTCGAACTCAACAAGTATAGCAAAAGTATAGGTCCCATAACACTTGATCAATGTAACATAAATAATATAAGGCATAAAATGGTAAACCATGAACATGTTAGCAAACAAAAGTCATCATCTTAATGTAAAGATTCCAAGGCCGCTCGTGTCCTTGAGCAAGGCTAGTATACCAGTTTATTAAACTCTGCGCAGAGGTGTACACTTTCACTGTAAGTCATGATTTGCCCTTTTGCTCGAGGCCCGTCGACCTCTTAGCCCACTACCAAGGAAGGCCGGCAGAGTTTACTCTGAAGCCTTTCAAAGGTTTGTCTAACTAATTAGGACTGCCAGATCATCAGGTGTAGGAACCCCCTTCCAATATGGCATATTCCTTCTCGGCTATACTCATAAGGACAGAGGCTGTCCTATACCCAACTCGGCACCCCTAACTAACTAGAAAAGGTCCTCATAGTGAGCTAAAACTAGAGCTATGTAGCCCTCACAGCTGTACTATAAATCCCGGAGGTTCTCTTACAGATAAATCATCAAGTTGCTAAAAAATCATTTTTATCGTTTATTGCTTACATTAATTAAGTCACAAGATCATGGCCATAGAAATAAAACCTAAACTATAATTGCCTCGTTCAAAGCTTTCCTGATGAACTTGCTGATTCTGGTTGTTGAAGAACTCTTGGTCTCCAATTTCCATTGTACTTGTCGGTCCTCAGCTCTCGATCTTTAGCACTCATGAACTACCCTTCGTCTATTCGTAGCAAACAAGCAACATAAATAGTCAAAGCTAAGAACAAACATCAATCAAAAGAAACACTAAAGAGAGAGCGGTCTACATGATAGAGCTCATTACTACGATCACGAGAGCATAAGAGTGACCAACAAAGGAGCTATCGTTGTGGTGGCACAACTAACAAGGTTGATAGATCATTATTCTAACCCACGAATAAGTCACTTTTTTTGCATCCTAAAACATGATAAATGTCACTGTGATCACGTAGCTTATGTCGATACAATTCCAAAAAGTATAAGTTTGCTAAAAACAGAGTTAAAACGTGAAACTTATGGCTAAAACAAGGTCAGGGGCATAATCATAAATAAATAGAACAATTTTTGTATTAAAAAAATAATTTAGAAACTAAAATAAAACTCGGTTTGGACCTAAAACATAAATACCGATGACTTCGGGGTTCAAACTATAAAAACAGTAGTCGGATTTGAACTGCGGTGGACTAAATCATAATTACAGAAAAGTCCAGGGACTTTTCTACAAAAATGCCAAGGCTAACCGGCCGGTTGACCAGGTTGACTGGTCAGCGCTTGCGTGGCGCTGATGTGGTACACGTGGCGCCAATGAGGCTGCCACGTCGGCAGATGGGGGCGCCAGGTTGACCCACAGTCCACGCCCGATCTGGATCGCCGGGCTCAGATTCGACGGCTGGCGGTCATCCGGTGGTGGTGGGTCGCCGGAGCAACGGCCAGGACGGCGGCACTTCGCCAGAGTTGGCCGGAGCGGAGTTCCGGTGCTCGGATTACGACACGGAGCTCATGAGACGTCAGTGGCGAGGAAGATGGGAACCGGAATAGGCTTGGGGCGGCTGGTGACCGATGGCAGTGGAGATGAGCTCGTCGCCGTTCATAAGCCAGGGGTAGGTTCCAACTGACACAGGGGCTCAAGACAGTCTTACCCGCGGTGAAGATGAAGCTTGAGGTGGTCGGCAGCGAGCTAAAGACAGACGGCGGCGGATGGCGGTGATCTGCGGGTAGCAAATAGCACTGGGTGAGCTCGATAAACCAAAATTGATAGCACCAACGTGTTCATGGGGTCGAGAGGGAACTCAGATGCCTTGTTACGATCGTGGAGATGCGATGATGATGGCGAATTTGAAGCTCGGGCGGCGGCGGCGGGTTAGGGTTGCAGCGGCGCTACTTGCTCATACCGGGGCGGTGGCCCAAATAGATGGGAAGGGTAGGGCGTAGGGGCTGGCATTGGCTTTATAGGCGCCTGGGCACGTGGACTCAACTGGGACTCGGGCATGGACGTGAAGCAGCAGGCGCGTGGGTCGGAGCTCTGCTTCCGGCTTAGGGTCGAAACAAAGAAAGGAGAAAGAGGTGCAGGCCCCGCTTGTCAGTGACAGACAGCGCGGGAGGCGGACGTGGGCGTGTGCTGGTCCACGGCTGGCTTGTTGCTGGGCCGTCTGTTCGGCCCAAGAGGAAGAAGGCGAGTGCGTGCGGGTCGGATGGGCTTCGGCCTGGCAGGCGAGGCAGCAGCAAGCCGTGGTGCCGAGCAGGCCATCGGGCCGGGAAACGCGGGAAAGGAGCAATGGGCCAAGCGCGGGAAAAGGCGGCAGGCTGGCCGGGCAGGCCGGCCGACTGAATGGGCCAAAAGAAAGGAGGGAGGAAAGGGGGAAAGATATCCTTTTCCTTTTATTTGAACTATTTTTCAAACCTATTTTCAAAAGGAAATTTGAATTCCAAAACAAACCCAACCAAAACCAAACATCACAAAATAAATTATGCACCAGCATGAATGCACAAGCAGGCTTCTTGCCCTAAGATTGATTTTACTTTTATAAAATTTATTATTACCCCTAGGTTGAATGCCCACCAAAAATGCAAAATTAAATCAATTTGACTATTTCAAAATTATGCAAATTTTGGGGTGTTACACTCTTGAGTTTCATCTAAGGGGAATAGATTCATGATTGTTCTTCCTCTTCGATGAAATCTTGGGCAACTTCTTTGAGATTTTTGTCAAAAGATTCTAGGCGAGAAACTGCCATTATCTCCTCCATTGGATCTTGCTCGGGACTCAACTCCATCTTGACATGTACATGTACACTTCCCTTTCTTCCTTCATGAATAAGTCTCTCTATTGGATGTCCTACGAAAAGATCAAACTCCCAAATATCAAAAGTATAGAAGCTAAGGTACACCTTGGTTTCATCTACTTTGATAGGGACAAGATGGAAGATTCCTTCACAAGTGAGGATTTGGCCTGAGAGACTTTTATAAGCCTATATGTTGGAGTTAATTTCATGTCTTCAAAAAGTGTATGTGCAAAAGACTTAGACATGATATTTACTCCTACAATTGGATGGTAAAGAGCATCGAAGGAGGTTTCATGAATCTGACAATAAATAGTGGTAGAGGGAGAAGTTAGATGAATGACTTCAAGAGAAAGCTCGGATTCTCTCAACCACTCGTTGCTTATGATTGTTGTCAATTCCTTCACAGTCTCTTTAAGGAACTCATCTTCGGTTGGATCAGAAAGGTGTATGTTAGGTGCAGATGGTGCCGAAGATTTCCTTATTGCAGAATAATTCGAGGTGTTTCCAAAATTGGAGAAAAGATCTTCCTTGAATATATCTTCTGAACGTGGAATTTCTTCCTCCATTGGTGGTTCAGGAATTTGGAGGATAGTTGAGGCTTCTAGTGGGGTATCTAAAGGCTTAGGCTCAACTATCACTAGTTCTTCTTCAAGAGCTAACTCAACTACATCTTCTAGTGGATTATCGGGAATGCTGGTGCAAGGAGTGTTCTCAAGGATTTTTATAAGGATTTCTCTCGCTTCATCAGCAGAGAGATGCAAGAAAGAACCTTCAGAGGATGTGTCAAGTATTTGTGTAGCTTTTCCACTGAGACCCACATAAAAATGTTGCAAGAGAACTTGGTCTTCAATGGAAAGCTTAGGGCCAGAATTGACTAGGTCATAAAAGCATGCCCAAGCTGCACCAAGAGATTCTTTTTTATCTTTTTTAAAAGTTAGAACCTCTGTTTGAAGTTTAACCACACTAGAGATGGGAAAGAACTATAAGCAAAAGCTAGAGTATAAAGTTTCCAATCTCCTTGTACACTCCCTATGGTTCAGGAATACCAGTGTTTAGCTTTTCCCGTTAAAGAGAACGGAAATAGCTTCCATTTTAATGTTTCATGTGACATGCCCTCGATTGGAAGGCATAAACAAATTAGCTTAAATTCCTGAAGGTGGGTGTATGGGTCTTCATCTTCTTCTCCTAAGATTGGATGGCCCTGGACCATATTTATCAAGCACAGGGACAACTTATAGCCAGGTGTGAGGATAGGTTTGGAGGATTCTGGTGGTTCTAGTTGTGCACTCGTGGGAGTAGCATATTGATTGATAGGAGTGATATTATCCATTCTTGAAAAGGAAAGATACAAGGACAAATTTGGTTTGATGAATCATAGCAACCGTTTCCCCGACAATGGCGCCAGAAAGCTTGTTGGTATTTTAACGCACACAGATAGATCCTCAAGCGCACGGATACCGTTGTAGCCTTCACCCGGAGGGTTTTAAATATCGTATCCATAGGGAAACGTATGTGAGTCGCCTAACCACTAGTTTATCTAGGTGTGTAGCAATCAAGGTTAAGATATGGTGGGTAGAGAGGATTCCTATGGCAATGATCCTATGCAAGGCAAGGTGATGGCTCAAATGTCCTTCTAATGTTCACTTCGTGACGCCAGACGGAAGAGCACTATAAAGAGAACTCTACCGATGCGACTATAGTCCTACTAATTTAAGAACCTACTCAAAGTAGTGTGGACAGAATAAAGTCACTCCCCATAACTACCACATGACTAAGAATAGGGTGCAAACACAGGTAATCATTAGCCTAAGCACCACGCTTCCACTAACAATTACTACGCTAATTCAGAACGTTACAAGAATTAGAGCACTCAATAAGAACTGTGAACCAATGAACAAAAGATTAATATAAAGACTTGAATAAAGATCAATTACCAGAAGTATCCTAGATGTAGGCTTGGAGAAGCCTGAATCCACCGTAGTAAAAGCCAAAGAGAGCGCACCAACATGCTGGCACAACCTCCAACTCTTCCCTCGCTCTTTATCTCTCTATTTACTAAGACTAGATCCTAATGAGGACTAATCTTCTCTTGAAGGCTAGCTATGGAGAGAGATCCATTCAAGGGACCCCTCTCCTCTAATCCTAACTTGAAATAATGAATTACGGCTTCAAGGATGCCTCCTCCAGGGTCTAGGGGCCTTGCTTATATAGCCCCCTAGGATACACTGCGACCGTCCGATCAAACCGACCTTAATCAACAACTTAGATTAGACCTCAAAGGTGGTGGGAGGCCATATCTCAAAGCAGAGGCTAACATGTGGGTCCCACTGGGCACCTGCGTAGGTGCCTTGGGCGCCCACCCAGCTCCAGAGCATTTTGGAGTTCTGCCTTGGCGACGTGTCTTCCCGAGCCTTCTAGAGTCTTCTTTTGTGTATGTAGGTGTAAAATTGATATCTCTTCACCCAGAACTCCAAATATAGCAAATGATATATGGATTTCAATCATCTCGACGAGCTCTACGCAATGGTCCACTCCATTTCACCATTTAAGATACTTTTATTTGATGGTTCAGGCCTTTTTCCAATTTAACCTCTGCAAAACATAGGTTCACCAAAAAACGTGGAATTCGTTAGTTCAAACCCCTAAGTCTATAAGTTGTGATCATTTTCATGCATTTATATAAGTCTATTGATGGTTAAAAATTAGACTTATCTACTGTCAACAATAGTCAAACAGAAAGTTCCAGTTGACCTTATCATAAGCTTTTTTGAAATCAAGCTTTAAAATCACCCCAACTTGTTTTTTGATTTTGGTTTCATGAAGAATTTCATGTAATGCTATGACTCCACTTAGGATATTCCTGCCTTTAGAGGAATCAAGTTTTTAGCTATCTTTTCCAATCTCAAGGTCAGAGTTTTTGTAATCAGTTTGTACAAGCAATTCAGTAAGCATATGGGTTGAAACTGTTGGATTTTAGAGGCATCATTGATTTTGTGTAGCAGGGTGATGATTCCAAAGTTCAATCCGCTAATCTCCACTTTTTCTACATGAAAGTCATGGAAAAGGTATATAACATCATTTTTAACAATGTCCCAACATTTTTGATAGAATTCAATTGGGATTTTTTCAGGGTCAGGTGCTTTGTTACACTCCATTTGGAACAGGGCATATTTAACCTCATCCTCAGGAAAAGGAGTACACAAAATCCTATTTTCTTCTTCTGATACACATTTAGCATTGTCCCAGAAGTCATTTTTCTAGAGTAATATTATGATTTTGAGAAGGCCCAAAGAGATCAGAATAGAATTCTGTGGCATGTTTAAGTAAGTTTTCATTACCTTCAATAATATCCCCATCTTTTCTAAAGATATAATGGTATTACTCCTTTTTCTACCTGATGCAATCCTATGAAAGAACTTGGCATTGTTGTCTCCTTTTAGGAGCCACTCTTCATGGCACCTGTTATGCCAATAGGATTCTTCTTGATCCAGCAGAGACATATTCTCTTGTATCAACCAAGTCTTTCTAAGAATTTGCTGAGCATCAAGCCCACCATTTTCCTCTTTCTTTTCTAATTCACCAATCTCTTCACTTAAAGCTCTTCTTTGTTTCCTCATTTCTCCCTGGAGATTAAATCCCTAGCCTTTGAAATATTGCTTCAGCAACTTTTGTTTCTGTTGAATTTTATCAATAGCAGAAACAGCTCTACAATGCTTGTTCCAAATTTTTCTAACTGTTGGTTCAAACTCAGGGTTGGAAAACCAAGATAATTCAAATTTGAACTCAATTTTCTCTTGTGATTAAAACTACCAGAAAAGATAATCAAAGGATTATGATCAGAAATCTCTCTAGGTAGCTTCCTTACCCCTACTAGAGGGGAAATATCCTCCCATTCCTTGGTTACCAGAACTCTGTCTAGTTTATCAAGGATGGGGGTGAGTTGGTTATTAGACCAAGTGTGTCCCCCCAATCATGTCGATTTCTTTGAGCTCATGAAAATCAATCAAAGTATTAAAGAGACCAGAGTATCTTTGTACTCCTACTTGTTTATTTCTCTCATAAGAAAATCTTATTATGTTAAAGTCCCCAGCAATGATTAAGGGATCATTGTTTCTAGAACAAAAATTAGACAATTCAGCAAGAAAGGGCATCTTCTTATCATCATGAGCAGCACCATATACCACTAAAAGATTCCATTTCACTCTATTAGTTTTGTCCCATAAATTCAGTTGTAGCATGAATTCCCCTTGCTTAAAATATCTCACATCATATAATTTAGTCCTAACCCCAGCCAAGACGCCACCTAACTTTCCAACAGCAGAGTTGTAAAGCCAAAGATAGTCTTGCTAAGGATCAAACTTTTTTAATATCCTTTCAGTACAATCCTTAATCATGGTCTCTTGAAGACCAATGAAATAAAACTTGTATTGATTTAAAATATCATTGAGGAAAGTTGCAACACCTTTTTTCTTAAGACCTCTACAGTTCTAGATTAGGCCTTGTGTTGTCATTTTTTAAATTTAGATTTTTCGCTTTGGATTGGTTGGCCTTAGGTCTCCCTCTCCTATGCTGGGTCAAGGCAGGAACTTCCTTCACCTTGCCCTTCCCGTTACTATTGGGGGACATGAGAATACTTTTTATTTTTTCTCTTTTTTTCTTGGACTCCACCAGAATAAAATCATCATGATCAAAATGCTCATCATGAGTCCAATCCAAACATAAAATATTATCATTTGTTTGACCTTTATTTATAACATTTGCAACAGCAACATTGATATTATTCTGTAATTGTTTCCTATGAAGATCATGCCTAGCTGTTTCTAGATCTTTAAGTAAATCAAAAATGGTAAAATCATTAACATCAATATTTACACCAACACCATTTGAGATATCAACAATATCAACAACAGGAAGAACAGAGAAAGAATTAGAACATGATGGGTTACCTTCAAGGTTCCTTTTCTTGGCAAGCCTTTCATTCTTCTCCATTGTAGTGAGAGTAGTTGACTCTCTAAGCCTCTCACTTCTTCTACTAATTGGAGCATTATGAGCATGATTGACCTCACCACTCATATTTAGAGTCACATCAGATGTAGCCGTTTTAATATCTTGAGTGTTCTCACCCCTGTCTTCATAAGTCACCTTGTCACCATCTTGAGAGATCATCATCCTATCATTAGTCCCCTCCATAGAAGTTTGAAGGCTGTTATTCCCTTCCTCGGAACCTCCAAGGTCATCATTCTGTGCACTATCTTGAGTATGGATGATGTTATCATCAGTGATATACACCTCAGGTGAACTGTCAGCTATGTTAGGCCACACAGGAGGCTGTAGTGATTCCAGGATTGACATGACCACATCTTTCAGATTGCCTTTGAGGGTGTCATAATCCCCAGTCAGGTCTTGTGTCTTACTGGTATTAATCCCTCCTAGGCTCTCAGCAATGACTCCATTAATCAGATTGTCAGTGCTCACATCCTTCATGAACCAGACTTGTTTGGAAGGACCCCCTCCTCATCTTCATCTTTGTCTTCACCAGAAATCCTCCTGCTTTTTTTTAGAAACATACTCTTCCTCCGAGTCTAAGTCATCACAAGAGTCAAACTCCTTCTCTTTCTTATCAAAATCAGCCCATGGGTCCTTAAAGGATTTCCTGACATCCTTCATAAAGGTGGACTGCATTTGAACATTTCCTTTTGATTTGGGAGGAGCAGACCACGCCATAACTTGTTTCCCCTAAGTGTTGGATCTCATGTTGCTATTTTTCTCATTAATGTGCCCAGATTCATTGCTCTCCTTAGCCTTTCCTACAGCACTTTCAGTCTTGCTCTTCTTAGCAGAAGGCTGATCTTCATTTCTGGTTGGGATGACACTTTTTCCTTTGGTCCCCTTCGTTTCTTCAGGGATTTCTCTTTCAAATTCAAAAGGAATCAGATGAATACCCAGGAAGGTAGTAGCTATCTTGGGAACTTGAGTCACATGTCTGCATGCTATTTTGATCCTCACATAGTCATACCTGTATCTTGCCCCCTCATCGACTTCCAGAGCTTTACCAACTAGACCCGCAACCTGAGCTAAAGTTCTCAAGGATCTTTGATCAGCTGGTATTTTCCTGACCTGAACCAAGCAGATTGGAGAGTGCCAATGGATCCAACAGCTGGAGACCAGGCTTCAATTTTGATTTGAGCATCATTTCTCAGAGTAAGGGTTCTCATACTCCATTGGTTAGCCATCTTAACAGTAGGGAACCTCATAAGAAACTTAGTGTCAGTAATCTGTTTCACCCTCCACTACTAGTCAGATCCAATTAGATCAGCAAACTCCATCTGAATTTGTTGGGGAATAGCAGATCTACTTGTCACATGAATGACTGTAGTATTGGCTTTTTCCTTAGTCACCCTGGGATCTATGCACTCACAGATATAAAGGAAACTCTGCCCTTCAACTTGTGTAGCACAGAGTTCAGGGCCTAAGTTCTAAGGTAAGCACCTTTGACATTCATATGCAGTATGATTCTGACTACCACATAAATCACATCCTTGCCACCTACATTCAATTGCATCTTGACCTAATAGTCCACACACAACACAGACATTCCTACCAATTTGATTAGCATTCTGATGCGAATTGTTCTGGACCCAGTTCTATCTATGACAGTCAACAGACTTATGATTGAAGAGACCATAGTGAGTACAAGCAATCCTATTCCCCTGGTAGTTGTTACGATTTCTAACAGCAAAATTACCATTTCTTCTATGACACTCAGCAGATGAGTGGTTGAACAAACCACAATTGCATGAGAAGTTTCAGCATGGCCCTCTGCCAAGGGGTTACCTTTCTGCAGATTACCAAAAATTGGTCCAGAAGCTTTGTTCCCCCATGAGGTCTTCTGCTCTTCACCAGCGCTTGCTTTCTCTTCCCACTTGTTGTTATCAGAGCTCTTCATCTGTTGTTCTTCATCTTCTTCGACTCTTACTTCCTCCTCCTTGTGGTCGTCAATCTTCCCTTCCTTGCGCACCCACTGGTTACTGCGAGCGCCCGTGCAGCCGACGCCTCTGCCATGGTGACCGCCGTCGAGCCCACCACGATTATCAGCGCACGGCGGCCAGCACCTCTCTGCTGCATATTGACTTGGATCGTCGGTGCTGCTTCATCTCGAACCACTGAGGCAAATGATCTTGGCAACTATTTTCCCGTTTGGCGAGGGATTCAGCAATTGGAGATGAGCCCGGGGTATTAGGGTTCTTGGCCGCCCCTTTCTCCTCGATTTGGTTGTTCTTGATCTGGATGGGGGAGTTTGTTGCGGCCCCCTGGTACACTGACCGTGGGTCACTAATGCGCTTACTCTCACCTCCACCCTGCTGCTTACCGCGTGGCTCTGCATCTGGAATCGGCCCCAGGGTGCCAGGAATAATCTGTACCTTGGGAGGTGGCGTCAACCAGCGTTCTAATTTACTAGAATGCCCATCCCCTGTTTCAAATTGATCTATTCCCTCCATGTCGGAATTCCATCACCAATCATACCGCAGCCATTGAAGCCTCATTGGAGCGTATCTGATTTTGATTTCACTCTTAGATATTGTTTCACATGGAGATTCATGGGTTTTTTTTGCACTTGGATTGAACACACGAACAACATCACAAAGATCAGGGAAATCTAATCGATTCAGACGAAGATCACAAATCCGCTTCTCAATCCAATCCCCGGACCATGATCATGGAGGGAGGCGATGCCTCTACGATCCTCCATCATGCGGGGTGGGATGGAAACATGGAGGGAGGCAGAGCCCCTACGATCCTCCACCAAGAGAGGTTTGAGAAGAGGATTTGCCCTATTTGCGTCGGCGACATGCTTCACCGCGGTCGAGCCCTCACCCATGAGATCGATGTAGTTGGCCTGGAGCACCGCCCGAGCCTTCTCCCCCACCGTTGAGGCGGTGCGGCCGTCCTTCGAGAGGCGGTCGCCGGAGTCGCCCGAGATCGCCCCAGGAGCATCCTGTCCAGACGTAACCGCCATCTGCCAACCGATCTTATTGTATCCTCTTTTATGAAGTCATGTATATATGCTTAGCATCTTCATTCTTTCACCTTGTTATTAACCGTACTAGGCTTGTTTTTCTGATGGAAAAAACTATGGTGGGATCCCCAATGTCATTTGTATTTTTTTAAAAGAAAACTTTTAAAATGAGTTACAACAGTAGGTTTGCTATTAACCACACTAGGTTTATCAAATTGAATGGGAGGGTCCATATTAACTGAAGATATATACCACTACCAGACTCAGCTTCTTTGCCGAGTGTTGGAAGCACTCGGCAAAGGGCCAAAAACAGTCGGTAAAGCCTTTGCCGACTGCTTTCCACGTCGGAAAGGAAGTTGACGGCAAAGATTTCTTTGCCGACTGCCAGATTAGGGACACTCGGTAAAGACTTTGCCGAGTGCTAGGTCAGCACTCGGCAAATATTTTGTGAAAAAATAAAAAAAGAAAAGGCAGCATCAGCAGGCTCGCCGAGCCCATCGCAGCCGGTCAGGCCATCCTCACCGCCGCGCCGCCGCACGGTTGGAGAGGAGCCTACCGCCGCCGCCGCTGCTCCTAGGGTTGAAGAGGAGCCTGCCACCGCCGCTGCTCTTAGGGCTGGAGAGGAGTCTGTCGCCGCCGCTCCTAGGGCTGGAGAGGAGCCTGCCGCACCACCGCTCGGTTGGCCGTCGTCGCCGCTGCTAGGGTTGGAGAGGAGCCCGCCGCCGCCGCTCCTAGGGATGAAGAGGAGCCCGCCGCCGCCGCTGCTCCTAGGGATGAAGAGGAGCCCCCCGCCGCCGCTGCTCCTAGGGATGAAGAGGAGACTGTCGCCTTGCTTCAATCTTCCGCTGGGGGGTCGACCGCTTGCCGCCGGGAGGCTACGCCCCATCGGGCCGCCGCGCGACGCCAGTGGGCCGCGCACCGCCGGGCCGTGTCGCGCCATCGTGCCAACGCCGCCGGGGGACCGCCGTGCTGCCGGGGCGCGCCGTGCCGCCGGGATGCCGCGCCCCGTCGGGGGACTGCGCGCCGCCGGGGGGGCCACGTCATGCTGCCGGGTGGCCGCCATGCACCGTTGGGGGCCGCACACCCATGGTGCCGCGCCGCGCCGTGCCGCCAGGCCGCCCCCGCCGAGGGGCCGCCGCTCCCGTGGGGCCGCCGCGTCGTCGCTCCGCCGCCGTCGTGGATGAGGAGGAGAAGGGAGGCCGGGGCCGGAGGCGGGAGAGGGAGGGTCTGGTGGTGAAACCCTAGCTGTGTTTATATATGGCGCGCCTGCTGGGCGTCCTAGGCCTAATGGGCCGCTCCTTTGCCGAGTACCCATTAACAGGGCACTCGGCAAAGAGTTTTTTTTACTTTTTATTTTGCAATTGAAAAGCATGAAAAAATTTCAACTGCGCAGTTTTTTTAATTTTGAATTCAAACTTTTGTTGTTGTCCTAGTTTATTGTTTACAAGCACAAGTTCAAATTTGAGACTTTTTTATAACATTTTACTATATTTGTTCATTTATTTTTTTACTTAAATTTTTTCGGATAATTCAAATGTGAACTACAGGTGTATAAAATAATAAAATATAGCCACTCAAAAAATTATATTCATGTTGAAGATGTATATTAAGGCCGTATCCAGGAACTCACCTAAAATTTTGAACGTCTTATTCACGAAACATGATCATTTAGTTGGTGAGGTGTCCGAAAATCACCAAACTTGGTGAGGTGTCATTATATCAGATGAAGAGCCTCTGATAAAAAATTTAGAATGTTTTGAGCAAGTTGTGACATCGGATGTCTAACATCCAGACATCTCCACACGTGACCACAAGTGATCACATGTGGAGAAGTCTAGGTTTTAGCCATCTAACATCATAACTTGCTCAAAATATTCTCCATTTTTTACCACAACCTCCACATACGATGGGATGACACCTCGCCAAGTTTCATAATTTTCGGACTTCGTTTGCATTTTATATAATTAAAAAATACTTCTTTCACAAATGGATGGTCATGTTTCATGAACAAGGAGTTAAAAATTTTAGGTGAGTTCCTGGATACTGCCTCAATATACACTCTCTAACATGAATATAATTTTTTGAATGGCTAGATTTTATTATTTCATGCACCTGCAGTTTAAATTTACTTTTTTTGAGAAAAATATAAGTAAACAAAATTAATTCAAGAAATATAGCAAAAAGTTATAAAAAATTTCAAATTTAAAAATATAATTCAATACAATTTAGAAGGACCACAGAAAAAGTTTAGAATCAAGATTAAAAAATCAAATCTTTGCCGAGTGCCAGGCTATGACAGTCGGCAAAGGGGGCCCTCTTTACCGACTGCCTGAGTCTGGCAGTTGGCAAAGGTTCTCTTTGCCGAAGGCCAGACTCAGGCAGTCGGCAAAGGCCAAGCCCCAGACAGTCGGCAATGGAAGGTTTTCCGGTAGTGTACAAAACTGAAAATTAGAACACATATTCAGTTTCACCTTTGTTTGTATGACTTCAATGGCAGGACTGTACCACCTTGTTCTTTGTGGGTACGTCCTCATGAAACAATCAAACTAATACCTTGCAAAGAAGAAAGAAATAAATGCCTATGAGGGTTTGGCTGAAGACATGGTAGCTAGGGAAGAAGCAGTGATGCCCTGTTTGCTTGTTATTAACATATTATATTACTTATGGTTGTGTAAATAATAAAAAAACATTGGAGGATATAGCCTGATGTTTTTTTAGACTTTTCTTTATTGAGATTTGAAAGCTCCCTGTTGCACCACTCATGAATTTGTAATTCCCTTAAGTCTTTTCCTCCCATTTATATACAAAAAAAAAAATAGGTGAGGGGGTTTCCCCCACCAAGCCCTCAAAAAAAAAAGTTTGCCAGCATCCAAGCACAGCTCGTGAATACATCATATCAAAATTTACTGGACTTTGATAGATATGCACATTACGAACAAGGTTAAAATATCCTTGTGGCCATGATTTTCTTCCCATCCTTGTGGATTTTCAGGCCTCTTTTCTATGTGTACTACAGCAAAACTTAAGGAGTAATTTACAGCATATGGCTGAAGATCAAGCAACCTCTCCTCCTCGAGGATTGCTTACTTCTTGGTTCCTGTTTTACCATTTGGAGTTTTCTTTCCTTCGGCTCCGCTCTTCTTGACTAGTGTCGGTGAGGGTGCACTCAGCTTTTTCTGTAATGGCGATGACCTTTTTGCCGGATTCACTCTAAAGTAAATAAAAATAAAACAGTATATTTCAGAATAGTGGATCTTAGCATTTGCTAGTTATCTTGTAGCACAATTTAAAATTAAAGTAGATGATTACCTAAGGTCTGAACTTTTTGCACCCTTGGGTTGTGTCTTCCTTGCAGCTGAGCCCCCTCCATTTGTTAAACCTGAAGCTTTGGGGGCACTAGATGGTCTCAGACAATCTAGCTCTGACGAGCTAGTTGCAACCTCGAAATCATCAGAATCCTCTGTTGCAACAGACCCAGACCAGCTCCATTGCTGTTCAGGGCTGCTTCTTTGGTAGAAGGCTAGATCTTGTGAGCCATCAGGTCCCAACTCTGGCAGGGAATTGCTGCTCCCGAACTGTGAGTGCTCAGCCAAATCTCCCAATGCTGAATCGTTCTGAGCACCATTACAAGTATCAAGCCATGAATATGGATCAATTCAAATTGTGATCAAGGAAAATATCATACCATAAATTTGGCTAAAACAAGGAATACCTCTATACTTCCATCTTCTATTGGGTGCCTTGATGCATTACCCGTTCTCATTCTATATATGTCTGGGCTTGATTGAGTGCTTCGGATGCTCTCATGATCCCCATCTTTCCTAGCTAATGCTGCCCTGAGGCAAGCAATCTGCAGTAAGAAAGTAATGAGGTACAATTTCATAGTAGAATATATTGGTCAGAAGCCCTGAGAACTCAAGAAAGCCATGAGAGTTCATAGACGAACCTGTTCTTTGAGCTCTCTGACTTCTCCTCCTTCCTTGTTTGACTTGGCTGCTCCAAGTTCAATAGTGGAAACACGCTCGGCAAACTTCAAAGTACTTATGGACTCACTAACAGCATCTGGTTCTGGAGCTATGTGAATAAACATCAATGTTTTCGCTTGTCCTCCTGAAAAAAGGAAACAAAATACTTACAACACATTTTTTGGTGCCGACAAGATGCAAACCAAGGATATGGAGCTTTGCATAGTTACCAAGAGAGTCTTGTAATAGTTGAGTAAGTTTGCTGTTTCTGTAAGGAACATGTGTACTTTTCTGGGCTAGGGCTGCAATCACATCGCCTAGTGCAGCCAGTGACTTGTTTATGTGCGCTGCCTCCTTTAATCTATCTCCTACCACTTCAGATTTATCAACTCTTTCACTGCCAGCTAGATCCACAAGATGCATGCAGCCTCTTAGGACTGTTCCAGATGTTAAATCTCGTCCTTGAACATGAACAGTGACACAGCTGTAATTGGTTTACTCAAACATCAGCTAAAAACACCAAGTTCAACATCATGCCTGGAACTTGAGGCACTAATGCAAAAGTAACAAACCTATGGGAGCGACTACTTCGGTCATTCATGGCGGTTGAGCAAACTGCACGGTTCTTTTGGCCAATATTCATCAAGTCAATTACATCAGAGGTCGTTGTGACTGGAACCACATTTGCATCTGGAACTGCAATTCCTTTTTGAGAATTATTTCGAATTTCCAATGTTTCATGGCGTTAAGGAGGTCCAATATCATAAATAAGATAGATGTTCACTGTATGCTAAAAAATAGTTAAGATATCTAAGAGCACAATTAATATCAAGCTCAGTAAAAAAGGATATTTTTTGTTTCCACCATTCTGAAGGAGATCTCTCACTTGCTCGTTGTAGATCTCCATCATCTGTACAGCAATTTCATAACAAATAGTATCTTTCCGCTGCTCCTGGATAGTGAATAGATCATTTAGTGCTCTGTAATTTACACCGAGCCCTTCTTCTGTCAAAACTTTGGGGCCACTCTGCAGCAGTCAGAAAACAATGTTTTCATATAGCAAAAAGTATCAATACTCATGAAAAAGTAACAGTTGAGGTCAAGCACCATTGTAAAGGTCTTTCCCGATCCAGTTTGACCATATGCAAATATACAAACATTGAAGCCATCAAGAACAGAACGGACCAAAGGTTGCATGTCTGTATAGACCTCTTCTGCACTAATTGAAAGACTTTGTCACTTAACTAAAAGAAAAGGCCTATTTCAAAGAAAAAATAATTCAGTGGAGCAACTTGTGAGTTTAACCTTGTGTGGCCAGGGGCCCAAAGACACTGTTGAATGTAAAAGATTTCTTTGCATCTTTTCCGTAATTTGATGGTACCATAAGTGTGATGGTTCTATCTTCTATTCCAGCAACACTGCTCGAGGAACTTATTTTTCCAGGAAGGAAAGGTCTCACTCGACAATAAACTCTGATATTTCCTTGTGACAAAGAAGAAAAGAGATTTTTCAGCATGCATGTCGCACTAAGTTAAGAAACATGAGTATATAGTCCTCATGTTTCCAGTACATAAGACTGAAAAAATATACCTCTAAGGTCTTGTATTTGGTTGTAAAGCTTGCGGTTCTCCTCAACAACCTTACGGTATCCAGAAGCCGCATTAGAAACAACACGCAAATGATCACCTGATATAACACAATGTAATGAATACCAAAATCTTTGAAGAAAAAAGTTTAATGATTACAGATGTCCAAAGTTCAGCACACAATATACCAAGCTTTTTAAGGTCTTCAGCGTACAGCAGTTTTAACTGCTCCATGCAATACTTCACAGTGGAAATGTTACTTTTCAAATCCTACAGTCAGTCTCAATAGTCACAGAATGATAGTGGAAAACACAACCAGATACACTGAAGAATACAAAGCATTTGAAATACCTGGATCTGTTTCTGTTCTTGATCAAAATTTCTCACTGGCTTTGGCATATTTTTATTTACAGTATTGTTGCTTAGTGGTACAGGAACTGATGTGCTTACATCTTGCATCAGACTCAATGCATTCTGCTCATGTTGGTCCATCTCAATATTTTCAGTGGCCTAATGAAAAATATTAGTGCACAGACCAATTTCCACCAGAATGGACAAATTAAAAATTTTGACATGCCCAAATGAATAGTTATATTATACTCCTTCCATTCCAAAATGATAGTTTTTGTGCTCAGTCAAACTTATTTAGCTTTTGCCAAATTTATAGAAAAATACAATGACATCTACAGTATCAAATTAATTTCATTAATTGACCATCATAAAATGTCTGTATTTATCTGGTATTCTACATATTATTGTATTTTCCTTAAATTTGGTCAAATTCAGAGATGGAGAAATAAAAATATATTACATTTTGGGGCAGAGGGAGCATTAAGAACATTAAGTTATTGTTGTATTCACAAAAAGTGGATACCTTCTCCAGATCACTGGGCAAAGTAGACTCCAGTTGTGCAGATTCCACTCTGGATAAGGACTTACTATCATTATTGTTGTCAAACGGGGAGTCCATTCTCAGAGCTGAGTTACGGTCATTGGTTTCCATAGTGTCTTTCACCTGTTCCACAGTCTCTATTAGTCCAACTGTGATATGGTTGGTTTAATCAAAATTAATATCGTAGCAGGAATTGTCAATTGTGAGGCTGGTAAAAGAAGCTAACATACCAATTCACTTTGGCTTGCAATACGGCGCTCAAATTCATTAATTACTTTACTCAAGAGTGATTCTACAACCTGAAAATTAACAGATTCAATTTGAATATTTATTCTCTCATCCACATTGCAGAAACAGCTAGCTACACGGTAGGCTCACTGATGGAATTTCTTCTGGTTTCTTATCTGAGAGGACTGTTTGAACAAGCATCCTGATGGAGTCTGGAGTTGTCTACAGCCAAGGAGATGAGTATCACCACAAATTAAAAAGAGAGTTATGTAATGTGAAAGAAGAACCAAGTGATGGATTCTTACTGTTTCAGTGTGTTCTAGAGAAAAATGAAGACCTGTTTGCTCCAGTGATATTCCATCTCGGAGCAATTCAGCTGAGTGACTCCTCATCATCACCTTCGTAAAAGGTTCATTATTCTTGCGAGTGACATACTTTGCAGACAAAGGCTTTACAATACCACCATATTTGAATGGAGATTGTCTTCCCATTTGCTTCGCATCACAAAATAACTTCAGAGCAAGAACACAGTCTACAACTCGAACACCTTGTCCACCCTGAGGTTGATGGCAAGTTAAAATATAAAATTGGGATCGCTAATATAGATAAATTAGTTAATAGTTTTTTTACAGAAACACTCCTTATTAATCAGGGGATAATCCACTAAATAGTACCAGTGCTAATAAAAATGTGTCGATCATTCAAGGTAAAAGTAAATAAAGCAGACAATAGTGTAACCTTTTCCAGGTCTGATGCCTCAAATGTTGGAAGACCTAAATCTTGCAGGCCAGTGAGGAAATTCCTCACATTCTCAAAGTACTGATATGCACAGAGAGCTGTACCATCAGTAGAGACAGTAGAATCTGATGGCACCTCCACAACCTAAAAGTGTCATACTTAGCATGCAAATCACAGTAGAAAATGAATTCTACATATCTGAAGGAGAGAAATGCAAACCTTGGATACTGCACCAGGTTGAATCTTATTGAGTGCATTGCAGAGAATAATGCCATTTCTCAGGCCAACACGGAATTCCTCCTCAGAAGGCTCTGCTGCAAGGTCCCTCGCACACACTACCCCGACTATCCTTCGCAACCAGTTGGCTGCCTCATATCTTCTTATTGCTGCATTTCTCAAACCAATGGAAGCACTAATTCAAATGATCCTGATTATGCTAAGTTGCTAACAACAAATGGCAATAGGTGTTTCCATCCAAAAGATACGAAATTAGACATACCATTTTTGAAAACAAGTGCTACATCACTTGTAAATCTGCGCTAGAAGCCTAATGACAGTATGTAAATAACTCGATTATAAGATTAGCATTATTTAGAACCTAAATGGAACAGTGGATCAGCAGTCACCACATTCTTGAACAAAAAATAAAGGCAGGTTTGAAGGTGCACCCTTACTAAGGCCCCATCTTTGTCATGACAACCAAGATGATAAAAAAAAATAAGTACCTATAAACTACAATTAGGTTGTAGTTTTGTTAGAAATTGTATTGCAAGAAAGTGCATTGAAGGTCCAGGGTTATGATTATGAACACAAAACTTAATCCCTCTCCAACTTGTCACTTCTATTGAGCCAAGTTTGATTAGATTATCAAGTATGAAGCTAAGTCAGCTAAATGTGAGATGAAATTCTAATGGATTCATAATAATTCAAACGCATTAATGAGACTGAGCAAAATTCAAGCTCGCAAAGGATAAAATCCTATATTCTAGCAGACTAGAACAATATATTAACTAATATTATTTCAAGAGAAAAATAAAATAAAAACAACAGTTTCTTCTTTGGTAAATATTTACATAGGAAACAATTTGAATAACCCAGGACTATTATGAATGCAATCTGAGCATAATCTAAGCTTCTATCCGAAACAAAACTAAAAGTGTGCACCGACTAAAAGATCATGACTGAATCACAAAAAACAAAGTAAATTACAGCCTACCATGTACGCAATAGCCTTTGCTCAAATTGAATACGTAGTTACCATTAAAAGATGCAAATTTCCTGTGCCAAATAAAAAAAGATGCATTTTTTCTCCCACCAAAAAAAGAAATACACGGCCGGCGCGACTCACCCGCTTCCTCCGACTTGTGCCAGGCAATGTCGATCTTCCTCCAGGACCCAACCGTATCTCCTCCTCCTCCTGAGCCGCCGCCGCCGCATCCTCCATCCTGCTGCCGCATCACGTCCTCGACGACGGCCGCGGCGACCGCCGCCTCCTGCTCCGGCGACGCCATGGACCAGGACCAGCGCCGAACCCGGCGACCCGACCGCCGCCGCGATCGCTGGGAGGAGGGGGTGGAGGGGAGCTCGCTGCCTTATTCCTGCGAACGGAATGGTATGGTGGTGGTGGTGGCGTTCGTGGGGCGGAGAGGGCGGGGTTGGTGTTTTTGAGGTCGGGGTGGGGAAGAGAGTGGAAATCGGAGGACTCAGGGCTGGTATGCATATATATTTTTTGGAGAATTTAGGGAGACTAAAAATGGGGGTTCTATCATTTGGTCTATTTTTGCCTAGATTCTTGGGAGGAACTGTGGTTGGCTTTTGGCATGTGCTATTTTACTTGGTTTCCTTGCTTCCCGTAGAAAAATAAATAGTATTTGGTGCACCTTTTTTTAGATCTCTAATGTTGATGACAATTTGTTTGCAATGCTGATGTTAATAACCCTTAGTGATTTCAATATGTAGAAAAGATAAAATCTTGCTAGTGAGTAGTGACATAAGCTACTATAAACTATTTTTGGCCAAATATGTTTCTCAAACTACAGGATATTGAGTTTTCGACATAAACCAAGAGGAAGTGTGCATCCACGAGATTGGTTACACAGCATCTAAACTACAAACAAAAGTTATCTAAATAAATGGTGCCAGAAAAACAGTTATACAGCAAAACATTGCGAAAATTTATAGATATTTCCATAGCTTGCATCTGGCTCCTAGTTTGTAACAAATCCAACTCTTCCCAAAGCTTCTATCATCCTTTAAAAAAAAAACAAATCAACAGATATTTGGTAGGAGTTTTGACAGTGTTTTCTATTGTGTGACTATACGCTTGGACAAAAACATGCGGTTTTTTCATTTGCCAGCAAGTTGTTCCAGTAATTGTGAACTAACAAAGTCTTTCTTAGTAATTTAATTAGATTGTGAACTAGCAAAGCAATAATTTAATTAGTATATATTATAATTACAACTCAAACATTAACTGGTACAACTGTGTCGCCCTTGGAATTGATTTTGTTAAATATGTAAAGACAATAATCCCAATATCCATCTCTCAACATATATGTTTTTCTAATTAATATCTTAGCTGAGAATTGTAAGCATTACAGTACAAAACTCAGTTGATTCAAAATAAATAACACAGTCGGTTGTGCCATAAGTACCATGCCAAATGTAAAGCACAGTCTATTGCACGGTCCGTTAATGACGGATTGAATAACAATCAACAAGCACGGTCCGCTGCTCCTCTAGAACCATCAGAATGACGACTCATTGGTTAACAACCAACAATAGTAATTCATACATTTTCCCATTTCCCACAAACTGGTTGATGATTTGGGTTTCCATTCTGCAAACAACCATTGAAAATTGATGTTTACAGTCAATTCTATCCCATAAACCATCAACAAATTAGGCACATATAGTAATTTCTATGTGTTGCAACTTGTGTACCAAAATTAATATCTTCTAAGACAAGTAATAATATATGGATAACAAATTATCTATGAAAATTATAGACCATATCAAGATATAAACCTTTATAGTTAATAACATTTCTGTATATATTTAGTTAAAATTAGAGAAGTTTTACTAAGGATAAAGCCAAGTGTAATGGACGTCCTTCAACTATCACATCAGACAAATTTGGCCCTATTTCTGGTTTCAAAGGTGTTTTTATATTTCATAAAAACACTAAAAACTTGTTTACTATATAAATATTATAAATTTTTTAATTGATTAAAAACTAAAATAGTAATATTTTGTCTACAATTGTGTATACATATTTATGGTTTATATACAGTTATTTGGAACATATTTATTCAGGTCCCTATTGCTTTATTGCTCATAGTTCTCATTATTTATTTAAAACCAATGAAATCAAATAAATCTAAAATAAAGCACATAGAAATAGAAAATATTTGTATAAGAAGATTTGTCCTAGTAATGTAAAATAAATTATTTTTTATGGACTTTTAGAGATCAACCAAAATTTTTGTATTTTTAGAAAATTTAAAACTACATTTGAAACTAGCTACATGACCAAATTTGTCAGGTTTCAGTAGTTAGGGAGTGCCTTATTACATGGTTTCAATCATATTGAAGTGCAACTTGGAGGTTGAATAATTTACTTGCTTGCCCAAACTTTGGGATAGTTTCTCCTCTTTTTTTGGTTTCTTGAGCTATTTTCTTGCATTCTCTATACTTCAGTCTTTTATAAATCTACTGTAGGGGCATTGGCCCCTCTGGTTCATAAAAAAAATATTTACATAATTGCTTGCCGTTGGTAGAAGTTTGACGTGTTTTAGCTGCAAGAGTTGATCAGAGTTTTCATGAGAGCAAAATGAATTTGATGGGCTCGGGATAAAACCAGTCCACATTATTTACAAAACAAGAGAAGTCTTTAAATTGCTATATAAAACTCCACTGAGAGTAACCGTGATGATATCTGCTAGTTGTGTTTATTAAAAAAAAAAGATATCTGCTAGTTGTGGAAACGACCAATTCCCAAAGAGAGAAAATAATACACTCAGACGGCAGCGTCAGGCGCCGGCAGCATCAGCTAATTTTTTTATGAATTCCTTGTCGTTCTCTACTAGTGTCAGTCAGGCTCTCCTGAAAGAAATGACTCTCTGCAGGCCCGTGGAAATAACTATATGGACACCATGCACGGCTGACAGATTCCTAGTGACACTCAAACTCTTTTTATGTATTTTCGGGAACATTCAGTCTGCAGCTTTGCACTTCCTTCGTTCACGCACACGCAGGTGTGTACACTTCGCGCCATGGTGTTCGCGTTCGTGGCCGGCAGCGGCGGCGTGGCACCGGAGCTGCTGACGACGACGCGGTTCGCCCGTCAGGTGCTCACCGGCCGATGGTTCACGTTGTTCGCCTGCCTGCTGATCCTGTCGGCGTCGGGCGCAACCTACGCGTTCGGCATCTACTCGCGGGCGCTCAAGTCGGCGCTGGGCTACGACCAGCGCGCCGTGGCCACGCTCGCCTTCTTCAAGGACCTGGGGAGCAACGTGGGCGTCCCGGCGGGGCTGCTCAGCGAGGTGGCCCCGCCGTGGGCCGTGCTCACCGTCGGCGCCGCCATGAACCTCGCGGGCTACCTCATGTTATACCTCTCCCTCGCGCCGGCCGGCTCTCTCCTCCGCCGCTCTGGCTCATGTGCGCCTACGTCTGCGCCGGCGCCAACTCGCAGGCGTTCGCTGGCACCGGCGCGCTGGTCACGTGCGTCCGGAACTTCCCGGAGACACGCGGCGCCGTGCTCGGCCTGCTCAAGGGATACGTCAGCCTCAGCAGTGCCATCCTCGCGCAGATCTACCTCGCACTCTACGGCGGCGGCGACGCCCGGTCGCTCGTCCTCCTCATCGCCTGGCTCCCCGCCGCCGTATCCGTCGTGTTCCTCGGCACCGTCCGCGTCATGCCTCTGGAATCTGATCATCGGCGACCAAAGAGGAGGGGTACGAGCACGCGCCGCGCCGGAGGTGGAGGCGGAGGCCGCGACGTGTTCCTCTGTTTGCTCTACATCTCTGTCGCGCTCGCCGCGTACATCCTCGTCATGATCGTCGTGCAGAGGCAGGCCAGCTTCTCGCGCGCCGCCTACGCCGTGTCGGCGACCGGGCTCCTCGACCTGCTCTTCCTCCCTCTCGCCGTCGTCGTCAGGCAGGAGTACCGGATCAAGAAGGAGCTCGAGGACTCTCCGACTTACGACGCACCCGGCGTGATGGTGACGTCGTTGAGAAATCCACCGCCACCGTGCCAGTGGCCGAGCCATCGAGCGCCACTACTGCCGATACGCCACCGGCGGCTTCTTCTCGCCTCGGCTCCTTCTTGCGGCACACGTTCAGCCGCCGGCGCACGGCGAGAACTACACCATCCCGCAGGCGCTGGTGAGCGTGGACATGCTGATCCTTTTCCTCGCCATCGCCTGCGGCGCCGGCGGCACGCTGACGGCGATCGACAGCATGGGTCAGATCGGGCAGTCGCCTGGGGTACTCGCCCAGGAGCGTGGACGCCTTCGTCTCGCTCATCAGCGTTTGGAACTACGCCGGCCGCGTCACCGCCGGGTACGCCTCGGAGTCGCTGCTATCGCGGTACGCGTTCCCGAGGCCGGCGGCGCTCACGCTCGTCCTCCTCGCGTCCTGCGCCGGCCACCTCCTCATCGCCTTCGGCGTCCCGCGCGCGCTCTACGCGTCGTCGGTGCTCATCGGCTTCTGCTTCGGCGCGCAGTGGCCGCTGCTGTACGCCGTCATCTCCGAGCTGTTCGGGCTCCGGCGCTACCCCACGCTCTACAACCTCGGTGCCGTCGCCAACCCTGTCGGCGCCTATGTGCTCAACGTTCGCGTCGCCGGCCGGCTATACGACGCCCCGAGGCCGCGAGGCAGCGCAGCGCTGGGTCGCTGGCAGGCGCCGGTGGGGACAAGGCGTGCTTCGGTGTGGAGTGCTTCCGGACGTCGTTCCTCGTCATCACGGCCGCCACGGTGGGCGGTGCGCTCGTGTCGCTAGTGCTCGTTCCGAGGACCAGGGACTTCTACAGGGGTGATATATACGCCAAGTTCAGGGACGGAGTGGCGGTGGAGGAGTCGCCGGCCGGCTGATGGTGGCCCGTCGGTGGCCGAGCGAGGACAGTGGAGGTAGAGTGAACAGAGGTGAGACGATGGATGAAGCCGGATATTTTTATCCTTTATTTAAAAAATAGTGAGATGATGTAGAAGATCCGTTTCAACTTGTCTTTTTTACAGTTGTCAAAAAAAAAACTTTCTTTTTTTACTGGGGTCAAAGCTTCAGTACTATGTACATGCCATTTTTACAATGGGAAGTGAGATGATGTAGGAGATCCGTTTCAGCACCTGATTTTTCTCAGCAAGTACTGACAATTGCCATGATTTTTGTTCAAATGGTTGAATTCTGTTTAAAAGACTAGAACCTTTTGTAGTCAAAATATTGCAATTTCACGCATCAATCATGACATGGTCACCTGATTCGTTTACTGCCGCAGTAGCAGACGAAGTGCTATGCT
>CM041636.1:6126437-6201148 GCA_023333625.1 Bothriochloa decipiens | reverse complement strand
GCCCGCCGCCCGCCCGCGCCGCTCGTCCACGCCGTTCCGTTCGTCCGAGGTAATCTTCCACGCTCGCCGGCTGCCCGCGCCGCCCCGACGACCTTCCATTCCGTTCGTCCACGCCGTCGTCCTCGCGCGTTGCCGGACGAGAAGGTAAAGCCCCTGGGTTGTCGGCCTTCATGTCGATGTGTCGTTGACGGCCTTCGTGCCAGAATTATGGTTATGTGGGCTTTCATGCCCCGAATGTGGACGTCGGCCATCGTGCCGGCTTTTTCTTGCAGGTTTTGGAAACCTCCCCGTGTAGGGGAGGTTCTGCCGAAATTTTTTACTAATAGCGATGTTTTTGTTGTTTTGCAGAGCAGGACTTGTCGGAGGGGACCCGGAGCACTCTGCACCGCCACCCTAGGTATAAATCACCTCTCTGCCTTATAGTTGTTGTAAGTAGATCGCGTAACCGAGTTAGGCGTCTCCCATCCGAAAGGGATACGTGGTCGTTGGTATGCGGATCAGTGCATATCTGCGATGGTATCTCTTTCAAATTGTCCACATTTTTTGGACAGCCTGAGGATGCGTATACAGATGGGTTAGCTTCGATGTTCCGCCCCCGTCTGAGTCAGAGTTTCGGCAGCACCTCCTCGTTGGTCTCCAGATACACACTCTCCATGTCGGGACGTGTATCGGGAGAACAGCGGGGAGGTGTTGCCGAAACTCCATCTCGGATGGTTGCGGAGCATGGACACTAACCTCATCTACGCATCCTCAGGTGGGATTAGGACCTATCCTTCACCTATTAGATGGTAGGAACGCCTTGTAGATGCAGATGGTGCTTTTGTTACTCGCTTACATTGGCGCATGACAAAGGATGGCTGACCGTGAGTGGATGTACACGGGCTTCGCAAGTAAGAGCCCAGAATGGGTTAGGGGGACGGATAACTTCCTGAAGGAAGCGTTTGGCCCAGCTATTGCTAAAGGGTCGGTTTGGATGTCGTGTCCCTGCACCAAGTGCAAGAACCACAAAAAGAAAGACTACGGTCACATGTACAAAGATATTTTCAACAATGGATATGTTCCAAACTATACCCGTTGGATCTACCATGGTGAACGCCACCATATTAGGGGGGAGGAGGTGAGACCCCTGCTCGAGGGGTTTGATGCAGATGCCAGGATGACAGAGTTACTGGCAGACGTACATGAAGAGCGGTTCGCTCAAGGAATGGAGGTGGATGAAGAAGATCCAGAGGAGACCGCAAAGGCGTACTACACCATGATGGAGGCGGCAAAGCAGCCCCTTCACGAGAACACTATGGTGTCACGACTGGATGTCATTTCACGCCTAATAGCATTAAAGTCGCAACTAGGCATTAGTCGAGAAGGTTTTGATCTCGTGTTGGCAACTGTTGAGACACTGCTTCCGAATGTTCACTTTCTGCCAAAGAACACGTACGAGTCATAGAAGCTCCTTCGTGCACTCAAGATGCCGTATGAAGTGATCGAAGCTTGTAAGAACAGGTGCGTCCTATTCAGGGGAGACCACGAGGCAGTAACACACTGTCCAAAGTGCAAAGCCTCTAGGTACGTGGAGGTAGAAGGCAGTGATGGCTGTAAGAAGCAGTCTAAGATCCCCGAGATGGTCATACGGCACCTTCCTGTCATACCGAGGCTCCAACGGCTGTACATGACAAAGGAATCCGCGAAACAAATGACGTGGCATAAGAAGGGCAAACGATACAGTGACAAGATGCAGCACCCAGCGGATGGTGATGCATGGAAGCACTTTGATGATATGAATCCTGACAAGGCTGCGGAGGCTCGAAATGTACGCGTAGCGATGGCTACAGATGGGTTCAACCCGTTCGGAATGATAGCGGCCCCATACACTTGTTCGCCCGTGTTCGTGATCCCCTCAATCTTTCCCCCGGCGTCATGTTTGAACCCAAGAACGTGTTCTTGATGCTGATAATACCTGGACACCCCGACAACAATATGGGTGTGTTCATGCAGCCAGTGTGGGATGAATTGGAACGTGCTTGGGAAGAGGGGATACTGACGTACGACCGAGCTACAAAGACAAACTTCACAATGCATGTGTGGTACCAGTACTCAATGCATGACTTCTTGGCGTATGGCTTATTCAGCGCGTGGTCTGTTCATGGGAAGTTCCCTTGCCCAACATGCAAGGTAGATGTGATGTTCACTTGGTTGGCCGAGGGTGGCAAGTATTCTTCTTTCGACGAACATCGTCAATTCCTACTTGAGGACCATGAACTGAGATGAGATGAAAGGCACTTCATGAAAGGTGTTCAAGTCACCGACCACATCCCTCGGGATAAGAGCCCTGCCGACGTCCTTGCCCAGATAGAGGCTCTCCAAATTGATGAAGAGAAGGGTTGTTTTAAAGGATATGGTACCGACCACATGTGGACTCATATATCGGGCTTGACTAGGCTCCCCTACTACAAGCATCTTCTTCTTCCACACAACATCGATGTAATGCACACAGAAAAGAATGTCGCCGAGGCACTTTGGGCAACACTCATGGACATTGGCAAGAAGTCAAAGGACAATGTTAAGGCTAGACTCGACATTGTAACGATTTGTGATAGACCAAATCTAGTGATGAAGACCCCTGCGGATGGCAAGAAATGGAAAAAGGGGCCGGCCGATTACATCCTGAAAGGGGAGATAGGAAGGAAGTACTGAAGTGGATCAAGACATTAAAGTTCCCTGATGGGTATGCGGCGAATCTGAGTAGGGCAGTGAACTTGCTGACTATGAAGGTCTTAGGGATGAAGAGTCATGACTTCCACATATGGATTGAGCGGATCCTTCCTGCGATGACACGGGGAAACCTCCCCTAGCCAGTGTGGCGCGTCCTGGCAGAGTTGAGCTTTTTCTTCCGCCAGCTTTGTGTCAAGGAGTTATCTTGGGACGTTTGTCTTGAACTGGAGAAGGCTGCACCTTTGTCGCTCTACAAGTTAGAGATGATATTTCCACCCGGCTTCTTCCTGTCCTTGCAGCATCTGATTTTGCACCTACCGAGCGAGGCACGTATGGGGGGGCCCGTGCAGCACCGTTGGTGCTATCCAATCAAGAGGTGTCTAAAGCTTCTTCAAAAAAAGTGTAGAAATAAAGCCAAAATTGAGGCTTCCATGGCAGAGGCATTCGTTCTAGAGGAGGTGTCGACATTCACACAGGCGTACTATACTGAGAAACTTCACAAACCGCGCGATCCAACCCCTCGTTACAACATCGATGAGAATACATCGAACCCTAGCCTTTTCAAAGGTGATCTCGGAAGAGGAGGCGCAGGGCCCAACAAGAACTTGCAGCATGATGAGTGGCACACTATCATGATCTGCTTGTTGTTGAACCTTGAGGAATGCATTCCTTATCATAAGTAAGTTCTCGATGAGCTTGTTACATACGCCACTATCCTGCACCTATCGATCCGACCCCCCTTGTCTTTTGTTTCTCCAGGGAATATATTAATGAACACTGGAGAGGGAGTATGGATCCTACCGAGCAAGAAGAAGACCATCTTCTCAGACATGGTGTGCCCAGTTTCATCAATTGGTTCTGTACAAAGGTATCATCCAACTAACCTCGTTCTGATTTTGAGATTCCACTTTGCTCCTAGGAGCGAGTAATGTAACGACGTCCCTGTCCTAACCTTGCAGGCCCTTTATGATGTGGAAATGAGTGATGAATTGAGAAACGTGGGCAAAGGCTTCAACCGAAGGGTTAGGTCATTCAACGTTTATGATGTGAATGGCTATCGCTTTCGCACGAGAACTTACGAAGAGAAACGGGGCAACCTAAAAACCACGTGCAGCGGAGTTCGTACGGTCGGCTCGGATGGGAAGGACTATTACGACATAGTCAAAGAGATATTGGAGCTTGACTTTGGACCAGACCTAGGTTGTAAGCCAGTGGTATTCAAATGCCATTGGTTCGATCCTAATGTCATGAAAAAGGACCTTACGATTGGGCAAGTTGAAATTCGACAGGATTCCAAATATGAAGAAGACGATGTCTATATTATGGATAACCGAGACGCCGCACAAGTTTATTACCTCCCATGGGCATGCCAAAAAGACAAGAATCTTGCGGGTTGGAGCCTTGTGCAGTTGGTATCGCGGCATGGTAAAGCGGCTGTCCTAAACGAGGATGATTACAACTTTGACCCAATGACAGATGAGTTCTATCAACCTGAGGGGCTAGAAGGTAGTTTGGAGATAGACATTCTTTCACTGATGGGTATGGAAGTAAACAATGACATCAATGAGGACAAGGGTGATGAGGTGCACGATGCCGAGGACTTACAAATCCTTGATGAGTGGCAAACGAAGCGCCTGATGAGAGAGCACGATGACGATGGAGAGCCTGATGACGATGGAGATGATGATGACGATGGAGATGAAGCCCGACACTTAAGAGACCTCAACAATATTGATAGTGATGACGACAGTACTGATGATGAGTACACGCTAGCCATATTGCCGTTTGCAGAGATAATTTCTAATTCATGTAATACTATAGTGTTAATATTATTACCTTGCAATTATGTTTCTTTACAAGTACTTGTCATTTATTTATGCTAACTACTTCAATCTTTGTCATTGCAGGCACTCGACATGATGCCGGGTGGAAGGCGGCCGCAGCGAACAAGGATCCACTTGCGGTACATGGTCACCAACATGGACCCCGTTGCCGCCGCCGCCGAGGAGGAGGCGGTCGTCGGTGAGGAGCTTGACGTGGAGAGGAGCACCCGTCGTCGCACATCGTCGAGGAGGCTATTCCAGGACGCCCAGCAGGGGACGACGACGATGACCGATGACGGTGACGGTGACGATGATGGTGACGGTGACGGTGACGACGACGACCTCTGCGCAGACGATAGGGACGACGAGAATACACCAGACGACGAGACTTCCTCAGCTTCGAGCAAGCCCTACGTGCACGGGGCCTCGTCGCTCCCTGACCCACCGCTCCTCAGCCGTCGCGCGGTGATTCGACCCGTGGGCAAGATGTAAGTAACCATTGTTGATTTCACTTGTTGTTCATATGACATGTTGAAATTCGAACTGCAGACTAACAATTGTTGTTAATGACTCGTGCAGGGGCTGGGAAAAGGTGACTGATAGGAAGAGTTCACGCCATGTCAATGGCATCCAGGGCCTCCTGATTAGAAAGCACTACTCTGGCTTGGTCACCATCGAGGGTGAGCCGATCGTGCCCGACAAATGGGACCACTTCTACAAGGTCAAGGACGAGCATGGCGAAGTCCTTGCTCACAAGATCAAGAGGGAGTTCTGGGTGAGTCTTTGCATCGCACCGCATATCTCAATACTACGATTCGTTGGACTTTCTTCAAACAATGAAATGATGTTTCATGTCTGTGTGTAGTTGTACTTCAAGTTGGAGGAGGGGCAGGACGAGCAGCGGGCGGGGCGGCAGCAGGAGGCAGTCTGCCACAACCGTCTCAAGGACATGTACCACGAGGCGTGTCTCCAGGCCATCATCAGCTACTACGCCAACGTGGAGCTCAAGGTGGTAAAGAAGAAGCGAGTCAGGGAGATGATACTGGACAAGGAGACTGACCTCACCGAGGAGCAGTACATGCAGGTGATTAAGTAGGAAACATCCGTTATGATTCCTTACGTGACACATTCAATTCACCTTATGGAATATCAAATACTTGAATGTCATGCAGTGGTGTCCAAGCTGGTGCGATAAGTACGAGGACTGCTGGCGCCAAATTGTGCGTGGGTGGCGTACAGACACGGCGTACGAGAAGTGCAAAGAGCATCGGCAACTTCGCCTGCAAAATCCTCCGGTATCACACCACCAAGGGAACCAGTGCCTCCACGGGTACATGGACACATGGGTATGCTTCTATTGATCCATTTATTATAGCTCTCAATTGTCACTACTTGTAACCAAGTTTGTGTTTTCCTCGCAGAGGGAGACGCATGATGGGTAGGAAATCAACGAGTTCATGGGGTACGCCCTTGCTCACAAGGGCAAAGCGTCAGCGGCATCCACCATCTACAGCTCGGAGGACGAGCCCGAGGCCTACACCAACCTGAACGTCTACAACAAGATCGCCAAGTACACCGCCGCAGGTCTCGATCGCCATGGGCCGACGTTCAACCCCACCAGAGCCGACCTAGATACTAACCTCGTGATGAGGACGGGAGGAGGGAAGCAGCACGGCCGGTACGCTATTGCCGACAGCGCCATCGACCCGTCCTCTGTTCAGACACTGAGCCAGATCCGAAGAGGCGACGCGGAAAGGGGTGGATCGCAAATCCCCATAGCGCCTCGGCAGCCGAGCAATGCGCAGATGATGACGGCACTTCAGGTAAGTTCAGTTTCATTCGTCACTCACTCGTTTCACACATGATGTACCTTGCCTTCACATACCATCAACCTTGCGGGTGTAATATTGCAGGCCACGGTCGAAAGGCTACAGGTCAACCAGGTCACCCAGGAGATGTTGCGTCAGTAGCAGGAGGAGGCCCATTAGCAGCAGTTGGCGGTACTTTCGCAGCACTACCAGCGTGCTCTATCAGACCTGACCTGCTACTTTCGGTCCCAGATCCTGGGAACGCAGGAGCCTCCTCCCTCGATCTTCGCTCCACCACCACTTTCAGTTCCAATTCCAGTTCCAGTGCCTGTACCTATTCCGATGAGTATATTGTCTGTTCCTTTAGCTTGTGCGGCCATCCTGCAGGTACTAATTACATCACTTGGCCTTTGTGCAGGCACCGTCGGCGGGTTCGAACCCGACTCTAGGTGCCAGCCCTCCACTGGGTCCTTCTCCACCGCACGGCTTTCTAGCTTACCCAACCTACTACCCCACGCAGCAGTACCAGTGGCCTCCTCCGGCGTCAGGGCAGGGGTACTCCTCGTGGCCGCAGGCGCAGACGCAGCAGGGGCACTCCGGGCCGGCAAGCATTTTCAGACCTACGTAGCAGCAGTGGCACTATGGTACGTCCCCGCAGTCGGGTTGGCCTCCGTTCGAGCGAGCTGGGGGCTCTGGGACCCCTAGGGACGACGCACATAGCTAGATGCTTTTGGACCTTCATCGATGAGGTTGTTGTATGTTGGACATGTTTAGCGTTTGTTGGCCATGTATGGATTCTTATGGCCATATTATTTGTATTGTGGAGTTGTTTCAATGGATTTGAGGACCTTCATGTATGGATTCAGGTTGAAACTGAATTTGATGCTGAAATATGGTTTATATGTGATGAAATATGGGTTATATGATATATATGTGATGAAATGAGGTATAAATGCAAGAAAACAGAAAAAACAAAAAAATTTCCCAGCTTTACCGACGGCTAGCCTTCGGCAAAGTTGGTCTATTTTCCTAGCCCGGCCCAGCTTTGCCGACGGCTGAGCCTGGCCGTCGGCAAAGTGACCAAATCTTTGCCGACGGTCGGCCGTCAGCCCTCGGCAAAGGCCGCCGTCATCGTGCCGGCGCAACGGCTGACGTGTCGCCTTTGCCGACGGCTGACGTGGCCGTCGGCAAAGCTTTGTCGACGGCTTGCCACGTGGCCGTCGGCAAAATTCCCTTTGCGGACCCTTTCTTTGCCAACGGCCCTTCGCCGACGGCCGACGTGGTAGGCCATCGGCATAGGATTTGCCGACGGTATAACAGCCTTTGCCGACGGCTTTAGGCCATCGGCAAAGGTGCCCGATCCGGTAGTGATGGTTGCCGTCCATTTGGGGTGTATAAGTACGTACTTGTTTGGGCATATCAGTGACTACAGGGCCCGATGCGACGCAGTTCACCCGAATCTTGTCAGGGGCCCATTCGACAGCGAGACTCCTTGTGAGCTGATTCATCCCTCCTACACACGATTCACCAAGAAATCTATTTATTTCTAGCTACAACATGCCAAAAAAACATAAAGTAAAAATAAGGTCTTGTGCTCATAAGGAGCTATCACTTTCTCTCTCTTTTTTAGCCACCTTGGTAACAAGTAGTACAGAAATGCAATATACCTTTGCTAGTGGCGTAAATCGCGAAGTTGGGGGCGCCAAGGCAGCTCCCAATAGAGGAGATGTGGACAATGCTTCCCCGGTTGGCGACGGCGGATTTCCGGAGGAGCGGGTGCGCGAGCTGGCTGAGGTGGAAGCACGACTCCAGGTTGGTCGCCATGATGCGCGCGTAGTCCTCCGCCGTGCACTCCGTCGCCGGCTTGAGCACCACCTGCGCCACGTTGTTCACCTGCCCAGCATACAGCCAGAACGTCGCGTCACCGTGCATATATATGCATGGCAGGGGATCAGATGCTTTCATATATAACGAGGCCAGAGTGATTCATGGGCAATTCGTTCGAGTTTTCGCTTACAAGGATGTCGAGCTTGCCGGCGAAGACGTCCTTGACGGTGTCTTTGAGCGCCTCCCTCTCGGCGCGCACGGCGACGTCGCACATGGAGATGGTGACCTGCAGACCCTTCTCCGCCCACCGCCGGCGACACTCCTCCAGCTCGGCGGCGTTGCGAGAGCACGTGTGCACCGGTGCTCCGAAGGACGCCAGCTCCTCCACGATCGCGTGGCCGATCCCCTTGCTCCCGCCGGTGACCAGCGCCGTCGCGCCGGCCAGGCTCCAACGCTCGTTGGCCTTCGCTGCTGCCATCCCCTCTCTATTATGCAAGGTTTGTGTTCGTCCAGTATTATTACGTATGTAACTGCTTATTTATGTATATATGGCCCCAATTCCTTTTACGCGGTCGTTCGCTCACTCTGGCATCGAGCGAACGAACAGGCAGCTGGTGCATGCATGGCCGTTTGCTGATGTCACGTAAAAAATCAAAATATTTATTTTAATTTGTTATATTTTTTAAACCGTGTATCCGTTTATAATTTCGTTTATACCGATGTATTCTATGCGACAAGACGAATACACTAGATCCCACTTCGATACGTTTCGAATAATTTTTTTACTTTTTTCTCTTATATTGTTGTCATTCTCAGTATAAGTTTTTTCTATATTCTGCTACCTAAGTGACATGTAAAAATTATGTGTATCAGTTAGATTTTCTAACATTGCATATATGTATTAATTAACGTGATAAGTTAGATTTCTAATTTTGCAACGTGTAAGATCATTCAAGTTATACATATAAGTTAGTTTTTGCATCGTTTAAAATCACGAAGTTATACGTATAAGTTAGATTTTTAACTTTACAATGTGTTAGATCACGTAAGTTATGCCTTTTAAGTTAGGTTTCTAACTATGCAATGTGTAAGATCACGTAAGTTATGTATTTTAAGTTAGACGTATAAGTTAGAGAATGAAAACTATGCGCGTGAATTTACAATTTTATATTTTTTCTTTGCTATAAGTAGAAAATTTTCCAGAAAAGAAAAGTTACGGGATTTTATTTTTGCAAAAAAAGGAAAGTTTTGTACCTGTCCGAAATCGTTCGCTACATCCTGCTTCTCGCGGTCGTTCGCTAATTAGTGGTCCCGGCCCAGGTGAACCATTAGTAGTCAAAAGTAGTCGTGGGTTATAGTCAAAAGTATTCGTGGTTTGTGCGGTTCAGTTTAAGTCCGGCGGTAGTCCACGGAGACACGTCAGCAATGATGCACCATCGTTCCTAGACGCTACCCGGTCACACTGCACAGCGCGTCTCTTTGAACAAGATATAAAATGAAGTTCTACAGATAGATACGTCAGCAATGATGCGAAGGTCTAGTATGCTAGCAATAAAATAATCTATTGATTAAACAAGCTAGCAGATAGAATTACTAGCTAGAGAACCGATCTATTATAGACTAATCTACAGGATTAAATCAAGTAGATTAAAAACTGTATTCATGAAGACATACCGGGTGCTGGAATTGAAAGATTTCAAAGGCTCCTACGTGGAGCAGGTTGGCAGGGTGTGGATGCTGCCCGTGTGACGCTGAATTGAGACGAGGTCACGACGTTATTGGCCAGCAGTTCGCCTCGACGCGCTAGATCATTGACATGATTGCCACGCGACGACGATCAATCAGGCCAAGAGATCGTGGCTTGCTCTTGTGGCCGAGGACAATGGCACGTGTGCACTCAACCATCGGCGGCGCTCCAAGATTGGGAGGAACTCCCCAGTGAATCAAACATGGATCGGAAAATAAATTCATGATTTGCACTAGTAGAAAACGGACTTTTCGTTCAAGGCTTTAATCCCGGTTATTTTTGGACCCGAGACTAAAGAAACATTTAGTCCCGGTTATAAACACCAATCGGGACTAGAATCCACTGGCGCAACGGCTAGTCAACCAGGCTTTTGCAGCATGGAGATTTAGTCCCGGTTAGTGGTTTCAAACGGGGCTAAAGGGACACTTTTAATCCTGGTTGGTTCTTTCCGGAACCAACCGGAAATAATGGTCCAACTGGTCTTTTGTCCTGATTTGTGGTTTTAACCGGCATTAGAACATGAGTCTTTAGTCCCGATTGGATTCATCACCCGGGATTAAAATGCCCAACTATATAAATTGCTCTTCTTTCTTCTGTCTCCCCTGCCGGAGAGACTCAAAATCTATTGGTCTTTGTTAAAGTGCGCGTGTGTTCATCCGAAGTGCGCGTGTTCATCCGTGTTCTTGCCTGCGCGTGAGAGCAAGTTCTCTTCCTCTGTGCGCCGTCGGCTTCATCTTCAATCTCCTAAATAAGGTTAGCAACTACATCTTCAATCTTTCAATGGTAAATGCTATAGATCTTTCCGTGGTTTAGCAATAACAACAAATTTGGTTTTTTGCATTAGGATTAAGAATATATGGTCGGATTTTTCTACATGAATGTGTGCATCTTTGATACATTGTATATTTGTTTATCTGTAATATATATTTATATATGATTCTTGCTCCAATATACGTCATTTCTCTAATATTTTTATTATATGTATATATATGCGTGTGTATCTTGACACATTTTATATATGTTGTTTCTCTAATATATATTGCATGATATATTTATAATAAGCATGGGTGTGTTCTCTATATTTATTTGGAACTAATTCTCGGATTTTTAGGTATGATGAATGGCGGTGGACTTCCCGCTACACGGGCCCCAGGTTTTTACCCTGGTGATTTGCCATTCGCGCCGTCGCCAGATATGGCTGTCCCGCGCTTCCCAGATCCGTCTATAGTATGGAATGTTTTAGTTTTTTACATGCTAGCTAATTAAAGACTATGATATGTTTATATTCCTTCATAATATGATTGATGCATATGTCACAGACTATATCCCCTGTTGTGTGGCTAGAATCAGCGCTATGGGTGCTTGGGGTGTCGGATATCTTCGAGCATACGACCAGACAGGTTGTGAATGACTAAGGTGATGAGTTGTGGACGTGCAATATCGCCTTTAACATCCCTATTAGGTACAATCAAGAAGTAGAGCAAGGGATCGTACAGAGGGGACGTTAGTATCCAGCTCAGATAGGCGCGCAGATGATTACTGTGTTGCACTGTTTACAGACTATTGAGCGCATTGGGTACTTTGTGCCTGATTTTTCATACCTAAAGATACAAGCTTTACGTGAGCGTCAACTAGCGAAAGGATGGTGAGACATAACCAAATGGATGTGGTAAGTCATGTATGATATCATATAGTCATATTTATTTATTCTTATGATTATATGACCGCTTTGTAAAATGTAATTATGTTTATACGCTTCCAGAATTTGCTCCATGATTTTACCTATGCTGCAGCTAGCATTCAGAATATTCTTTGTCAAGCTCTTCAACAACTAGGGGACGACTGGGGCCTTGTTTAGATTACCCCAAAAGTTATAATTTTTTCACTCTCTCCATCACATCAATACTTTAGCTGCTTGCATGGAGCATTAAATATAGGTAAAAAAATAACTAATTACACAGTTTAGTTCAAAATCACGAGATGAATCTTTTGAGCCTACTTGGTCCACGATCGGACAATATTTTTCAAATAAGACAAAAATGGTACTATTCATCGGGTTCAAAAAATTTCGTAATCTAAACGAGGCCTGAGACTATGTGGAGCACATGGGCCACCGTACCACACATGGAATTCACTATTTCCTGAAATTTACTCCTGACCCGGCCGCCTTGAATGGTCCGACAGTAGGTTATATCTATGGCCTACCATGTGTTGATCGTTGTGAGGCAAGAGCGAGTGTGTTGGTGACAGCCTTGCATTACATAGACACTGAGCGCAGTTACACAAATCGAGACGTATGCTACTGGCAGTGGAGACAGATTAGAATTGCATCCGGTTTGTAAGGCTTATGTGTTTTAATTAAGTCCATTTGTATGCAGATGTACTATGATGTTTAATCAGTTTTATTTTAATGGTTATAATTATGTTTATATGGTTATAATTATGCGTTGGTTATGTTTAATGAGGTTTGTTTTAATACATGAATATGTGGTTTATTGTACGGTTGGATATTATATTATATATGTTCATATGTTTATTAATACTATTTTGGAGAAGTATGGGTCTCATAAATTAATATCGCATCAATAAACTTAATTATAAAATTTATGTACTAAAATTTGTGTGATAGTTGGTAGCAGTGCTTGGACTTTTAGTCTCGGTTTGTAATACCAACCGGAATTAGAAGTCCCAGCAATTCTCCCACCTACCGCCACCTTGATCACTCCTATAAATAAAGCTCCCTCCTTCACCTCACTTCGCACACGGCCGGCTACCCACACTACTACACTACACTATACACAATCCTCCCTTCCAACCAAATGAACTTTTGTTTGTCCAAATTTGTATAAAAAAATAGAATCTCTATAAGAGAAAGCCCTACACATACAGATATTGTTATGCATCGTAGTCCACCAAAATGGTGCGCAGTATAGGTGCTAAAAAAATATTACTGAAGATAGAGGAATGCCGAATGTTGGGGTCGCCGAGGTTCACGGATCCATCCACAGGTGTGCTCTAATGGTCACATGGGGCGGTGTTGGTACTGCGAGATTGTGCTTGCAAGTCCTAGATGCATGGGCCTGTTCACGACCGAAGACGCCATGCAGTTTTTGCCCCCGCCAGACCACTACCAACACCGAGAAAGAGGAGCACTCAAGCATAAGTTCTTGCGGCCTCCTTGATTATCTCGAACCGGAATAGCTCACCACCACCTTGGCGCATGTTTGATCCTTGGATGCTAGAAAAATGCTACTGAGGTGATTAAATTATAATGTGTTTATACACTTTCATTGTAACATCGGCCTATATAGAAAAAGGTCTTTGTTATCGTATATGTAATTTTAGTGTAAATTCTTTGTTATCGTATATGTAATTTATTTTTATGATTGTTATTTTTATTGTATTACTGAAGTTGTTAAATTATTATTTGATTTTTTTAATTGAGACATGAGCGTATAAGTAGTATATTAAAAACAGGAAAAAACATGCCAAAAAACATTGAAGAAAGGGTGGAAAATGGAACTGCCCGTAGGCAGAAGTTTTGGGTGCGCGCCAAAACTGGCCTTTTGTCTCGGGTTGGGCATATAACCTGGACTAAAGGTTTCACTTTTAGTCCCAGGTTAGGCAACCACCTCGTTTGGGTATATAATCTCGGTTGGAGGCCCAACGCGGGACTAAAGGCCCCAGCCATATATGTCTTGGCCCCTCTTCCTCCCACGTCCCCGCGCTGCCACTCCATCCATGCGCCGCCAACCCGTCACCGGCACCGGCTCCTCCGGCCTCGCCCCAGCCTCATCCCACGCCGCCACAACCTCGTCCCCGCGCCACCAACTAGTCCCCGTCTTCGGCAACGGCTCTTTTGGGCTCGCCCAAGCCTCGTCCTATGCCGCCACCACCTCGTCCCCGCGCCGCCAACCCGTCCCCGTCTCCGGCACCAGCTCCTCCGGCTTCGCTCGGGCCTCGTCCCGCGCTCCACCACATCCTCATCTCCGGCCTCGGCACTTCCGGCTTCGCCTTCGGCTCCGACGCACCCTCGTCACAGCCTCCTCCTAGTGCCGCTGCCAGCTCGTCCTGCGTCGCCACCCCATCCCCAACTCCAGCCTCGGAACCTTCGGCTTCGGCTTTGGCGTGCCCTCGTCACAGCCTCCTCCCCGCGCTGCCACCACCTTGTCATGCGCCGCCACCCCGTCCCCATCTCCGGCCTTGGCACCTTCCGCTTCGGCTCCGGCGTGCCCTCGTCCTAATCTGCGGTGTCCTTGGCTTTAGCCTCCTCACCGCACCGCCACCCCCTCGTCCTGCACCGTGACCCCGTCCCCATCTCTAGCCTCGGTACCTCCGGCTTCGCCTTCGGCTCCGGTGTGCCCTTGTAACAGCCTCCTCCCCGCGCGCGCCACCACCTTGTCCCTCGCCCTCGACATCGACGAGCCCACCAGCCACTTCTTCACCAGCCCCCATGGTCTGCGCCTCGAATTTTTACATTTATCATGTATTGATATTATTCACGTGCTTGTGTGGTATAGAATCATAAAAATGGAAAATGTGGTATATAAACACTAATTGAATGTCTTCATTACAATAATAGCTTTACCTATGCATTGGTGCGAATTTGTCTTGTTCTCACATAATTAAAATAAAAATTCATAAATGGAAAATGTGGTATAGAATGTCTTGATAACTTGATATTGTGCGGTATTTTTGAAGAGATGGCTGGGAACCTTCCATCGCCTGAACGTCCAGCCAATTATGTATTGGATCTGGGCTTCCAGCCAACTTTGGTGAGGTGAGTCTTCCCGTATCCAAATATAGTAAGCAACCACTCCTCTAATTAATAAAATTGTTCCCACATCTCTTCATATCTAGTTCTGATATATGTAATTGTTACATGTAGACAATTCATCCTATTCACTGGTTCAAAGAGACATTATAATTTTTTGAGATGATTTAGTGGCCCATGTTGAAACCACTAGACCTGGTGGAAAAGTGGAATGCCGAGTTGGTTTTGCAATGCCCTACAGTAGTGTGGGTAGACGATAAGGTGAGCTCCAATACATCTTTAGGACAGACACCCCTCAACCTGACTTAATTACCGCGCAAAAATATGTTGTTCTAGAATGCTTGGATGCACTTAAAAGGATTGGGTACAATATTCCTACTTACTCTTACATGAGGATGGGGCTTTGGATGTGGGCCTCCACCACGATATTGGGACCTATTGTGTATCTATTGCTGATAACAACATGAATGATGTGGTAAGTCTCATAACTCATATTTTGATTCATATTGTTATGTCTATATTACCCCAACAGCATCAAGGTTTGAAGATAATGTCACTCCATGTTATCAAGCATCGTATGATCTGTGCTCTTCTTGATCCTATCCTGAAATGGTTAGCAACAGGAATACCCGAAGATGCATACTTGATACATGTCCTTGTATTTATTGAAAAAAGAAAGCTTTTTTTACTATTTATTCATTTCTGTTCTTTATATTTAAATTTTTTATGAGGTAACAAAAAGAGATAAGAATGCTAGATACATGTTACCTTATTGCAGTCCTCCTCCAAGCTAGCTCAAAGCATAAGGATAAGGGTCGTACCCCCATGCTTCTAGTTTTTCCTGCATGGTTAGGATTTGGTGGATCACGAGGGATCTTACCTTCCCTCGTGATTACCTCAAAGGAAAACATATGCAGGGAGTAGCAAATTGAGCTAGAAGGTTTTCAAAATTTTCTAGAAACTTTATTATTTAAGAGAGGACTTTTAACCTTCAATAAGATTTTGTTTGGAAAGGTGTTTTTATATATAAAATTTTGAATTTTTTAAAAAACATTTTGAAAACAAAATAAAGGAAAAATTTATTTGTATGAAAGATAAATTTTTAAACTTTTGTATTTTGAAAATATTTTTAATTATATATAAGAAAATACTTTTTTCATAACTAAAAAATCCCTTTTTAAAAGATTTTGTTTTATATATTTTCATAAACCATTTTATGAAATAATTTTATTGATAAAGTAATATTATTTTTTTATTTAAAAATATGCTATTAGGAATAAAATATTATTTTATAAAAAAATATTTTTTATAGTTTCCCTGATATGAGCAACAACTACTATACAAACATACTATCATGAACATCTCTCGATTCGTTTAACCAATATCTTCCCGAGCAACGGTGCCAGAAATGTTTGTTGGTATTTTTTAGCGTCATTACTAGAATTGGTATATCCTAGCAACAACACCAACAAACACCTGTTGGTATTCTGTAATATTTACAGAACAAGTCCGCAAGTGTACGAAAATACCATTGTAGCATTTCATCCGGAAGTATTCAGAGTATCGTTATCTATATTTTCCTAAAGGAAGGCATGATGTAAAAGAATCTAATAGAGACATGGACAAGATAATATAACTGCATAATAGACCAGTGTGCATAACAGGGGTAAACATGGATAGATAAAATGGATAACTTGACATACACACTCAAGCCAATCTCAAGGATAAAGATAAAAGAAAGAATAAAGAAATAAAGAATAAACCTAAACATGGAGTAGGCATATCCTAAATAGTTATGTTTAGATAGCAGAAGATCATACATATACATGTTTCTAAAAGGTTAGAGAATCTAAGGTAAGGTTTCCTGGTAATTATTGACTTACTTCGGGCACCGGATAACCCCTGGTCTGCCAGGCGTTGCCGGCCTATAGTTCTACGACGCACTCTGCCATGGGGGAGTGCAAGGGACAAACAAGGCTATCACCACCTGCCCGCATACCCCTCTGCCCATCGAGATACGAGGAAAACGAAGGTAACCTCTAGCCTAGACACCACATCTACGCTAGTGACTGCTTCTCTAGCATCGTACAGGGCAATCCGTCTTTATCAGGGACCCTTTATTAGAGCATCCGCCATGGGGACGGACGACGAAACCGCAATCCGACTCCGACCAAAACTAACTTAAAGTAGAACTCATCACCTCAACTTATCTCTAGGTCTAAACATGTAGGTACAATAGAATAAGCATAAAGTCCTTTGTGCAGAAGTCCTTTGTGCAGAAGAACTTAGCTCTAGTTCATAAGCATAGCTATATTGATAAGATAAGAACAAGAACAAGATGAAGAACATGATATAGATCATAATGAAGAACATTTTACTGATCATACCAAGTATCTCCAAGATATTCTAGCTCTATAATGAAGCTTCTCCTTGCTCTAACAAAACTAATCTAAAATTACTAAAATAAAAAGATACGAGTGGAGCGAGAAAGTCTTTTGTGTGGTATGTGCTGAGAATGGAGCCATCCCCATTATATATGGCTCAATTAGGATGGTTCTATGTGAGTAAATATGGAAACCACCAAAAACCGCCTTATAATACCGCCATAGCACCTTCCAAACAACGATGGGCCCGATAGGCGGTGGTGGAGGTGCGCCCGCACCTGGGTGGGCCCTCTCGACCATCGCCTTCGCAAGGTCAGTTGCATTTTGGGTCTGGACCTCTCCCACAGTGGCGTCTTGGACTAGATGTATTGTGAAGGTGGGCTTTTCCATTTGTCCTTGATTGCATACTCTGGAACATTGCGCTTTCTTACATTATTTCATGTATTTCCACCTATTTCCGTGTTTGTGCCTGCAAAACATGTTTTCTTGAGAAACAAGTGGAACTATGTCAAAGTAAATGCATATGTGTTAAAAAGATTGTTTATCTCTCCTATTTTTGCATTTCTAAATGTGCAATAGTGACTGCCAACAACACGTATGGCGCTTGATAGCACGAGTACGAGTTGCCAAAATACTGTTGTTGATATGGTGTCGGCTTATGATTCACCAAAACCTGGCTAGAAGCAGCATCTTGCCCCATGTTGTGGAAAACATGCATGGTAGCGATGCTTGATTGTCATGCTTCATCCTTTTCTTTCTGCTCCTTAGCCATCCTGCTATACTTACATTCTCATGATATGTGAGCCGCGTTTTTGCCACAAATAAAGCAATATGGTACTCTTTGATTTTGGACTTCCTCTGTCTCGTCCTCTCAGAAGTCATCCTTCTCTGTTAGATTGCTCATATTTTCGCTCTTGCTGTGGTTGTTGTGTACTACTTGGATTCTAATTTGGTGTGGACTGTGTTGTTTCTTCTTGGAGATTGTTGATCGTTTGGTTGTACTGCGCCTCCTTTTGGAAGTTCGGCTAGAATTGCCTTGGAGTGTTATGCTTGTAGCTGCTTCTAGCTGCTTTCCTCCTCTTGAGATCTTCTTTGTATCTTGCAAATTTTCTTATCTCGTTGAATAACTCCTTCACCATGGTCGGTGTTTCTCTTGACAATAATTCAGCACATGGTTCTACTACCAGGCTTTTGATTGCTGCTGCAATCACAACATCTTCTGATGCATTCTGAATTTGAGCTCTGATCTAGATTAACCTATGGAGGTACTTGGATAATGGTTCTCCATTCAGCTGATGCACCTTCCACAGGTCTCTGGTTGTTTTCTGCTCAACCTGAAATCCTTGGAAAGTGGCTAAAAATTGTGCTTTCGCCTATTTCCAACTCATGATGGATAGAGGTTTCAGAGGCATGTACCAATCGTGTGCAACGTCTTCGACTGCCATGATGAGTGATTTGGCCAAAGTTGTGCTATTTCCTCCCGCCGAATGTATCGCAGCCTGATAGCTTGTGATGAACCCTTTTGGATTGTATTTTCCTTTGAACTGGGATTCTCGGTTTGTAGCCTGGTGGACATGGTTGTCGTTGTAGCTCAGCCAAAAGTGGCAATGTTGGGTCGACTACTTCGGCCTCATGAGCTACCTCTTCTTGCTCTTCAAGTATAGCCTGTTCGTCTCCAGTGCCTGCCTGCAGTGTTTCTAGCTCTCTAATCAGCCTGCTTCTTCTTATTTTGGCTTGTTTGAGAGCTTCTTGGGCTGTTGCAACCCTAGTTTAGGCTGCTATCTTCCGGGCTAACTGATCTCTCTGTTGTTGCAGGGCTTGTATTTCGGCTTCATGGTCATCAATCGCTTGAGCAATCTTGTGTGTTCGGTGATTGTGTCATTTTCGGTGTTTGGATCTTCATCTTCTTCAATCATTCCTTCTAACACTTGATCGGTATCCTCACCTGGGGATCCTGGTTGATTCCTGTGAAAGTTGCCATGTCGCCTGTTGGAGTGGGAGTGGCTGCATCTGCAACCTCTGCTACCGAATCTGTCACCTCTCTCGACTTTGAGGCTTCCGGTCTTGCTGTAGCAGCCTTCTACGTACCTTTCCTTGGTGGCATGAGCAATTCAGGCGACAACCATGGTGGACGCCACTGTTTATCTTGCCCTTATCGTTGGTACCCTCAAGCCAAAATCAGGATCATCGAGTACGAAATGAAGAGAGACATAATGATACAAGAATAGGGAATTAGGATCGCTTTCTATTAATCCTTCGTGTCCTTTACAATCCCAAATGGGGCACTATTTATACACGTCCGTAGGCATTTACATGACAGTTTTGCCCCTCTTTAGCAAGTCTCCATCCTAAAATATTCTCTTCAAACCCAGGGGCAAGGCCGCCATTTCACCAAAGATACCTCATGCCGTCTCAATGACCGACAAGTCTGGGCCCACCGTGCGCTCTTGTCGGCTATTTTACGTCGCCTTTGAGTCCATGACCTGACCTACAAGAACAAAGCTTTCTCAGAACAACTCAACCGTTCGGCTAAGCCGAAAGGGTATTCGGCATTTCCGGCCCCCTTTGGAAAAAATCCCCTATCATGAAGCCGAAGTCCCTTTCGGCTTTTCCACGCATCTCCTGGCCCAGGCGCTCTCCTCAGCCTTGCACCTTATCGCCAGTGCGGCCGAAGATGAGCCGATATAACCGAAGGGACTCTCGGTCACTCGCGAGTCATCTCGAACATGCTGACCCAATGGCCCGCAGGCTGAAATGTAATTCGGCTTCTCCTGGCCACATTCGCACTGAACTGTCAGCCGAAATTAAATGAGACCGACTGAAAGCCTAGGGCAGCGCCTGGGCGGATGGCCGGGGTGAGATGTCCCCATTATCTGGTGCTCCCCCAACACCAAGATCCAGAATCGCTGTGTGCAAAGATTCTGAAAGCCAATTCTTTCCCGAATGTCCGCGTGTTGGAAGCAACAGCGAGGAATAGTGGCTGCACATACACTTGGCGAAGCATAGTTCAGGGCATACAAGTGTTAAAGGATGGTGTGATCTGGAAAGTTGGAAATGGGCGTAATATTGGTATATGGTCTGATCCCTGGCTGCCAAGAGGGGTAACACGACAACCCATAACACCGTGGGCTGGAAGCATTTAACAAAGAGTAGTAGACCTCATTGACCCGGTTTCCGAACAATGGGATACGCAACTGCTGGAACGAACCTTCTGGGAGGAAGATGTCGAGCTGATTCGTTCCATCCCGGTGCACACAGAGATGGATGACGTGGTGGGCCGGGACTTTGACTCAAAAGATAAATTTTCAGTCCGATCAGCTTGCGAGGTTCACCGAGCTTCAGAAGAAAGAAAGATACAGCAAACTCGACAAGGGGGAGCAGAAGGAATCAATGGTAAGACTGATTTCTGGAAAAAAAAAACTGTGGCAATTGGACTGTCCTCCCAAAATCAAACATTTCTTGTGGCGTCTTAGCCATAATACCCTGGCAGTCAAAAACATCTTGAAGAGGCGTGGGATGAAATGTGATTTATGCTGAAGATTAGATGAAGATGGAGCACACGCCTCTTCAAGATGTTTTTGAACTGAGGACTGAGGACGTTCGGCACCGGTCCATTGAGGCCAGGTCTGCTAGAGATATGACGGAGATTATTTTCAAACTGAATGCTAAAACACAGCTGACTGTCATATTGCTTTTATGGCTCTGGTGGGATGAACGCAACAACCTAAGAGAGGAAGGGAGAAGACAGAACTGCGGTAGAGATAGCGTATGTAGCTGCTGCTATGGATGATAAAGTTCGGACAAAAGTGCAGCCTGCGCTATTGCCGGACAGTCGTGAGGTTCAGAATTGGAAAAGGCCACGGCAAGGAGCACTCAAAATAAACTCTGATAGTGCCTTCGATCATACAAAAGGAGCTGGGGGTGGGGGTTCATTATTCCAGATGACTAAGGAATGACGGTTCTAGCCGGTGCAGGGAAGGAAGCTTTCTTGCTCGACGCACTTAATGTGGAGCTGCTGGGCTGCCTGGCTGATGTCAAAGTTGCAGTGCACCTGGGGATAAGCAATATTACAGTGGAGATTGATGCTGCACAGATCAAGACTGCTGTTGAGGGCGACGTGTACTAGCGTTCGGCATTAGGCGGAGTTATCACCGGGCTCAGGCTCCTGCTAACGTCAGAGTTTGTACAAGCTAAAGTAGAAGTGTATCCAAGATCATGTAATAAAGTTTCCGACTCTCTAGCGGCCTTTGGTTGTAAATGTCCCAATGATGATCAGATCACTTGGTGGGGGGATGTACCTCGATTTGTTGAGAATTTGGTGACCAGCGATTTGGCTGCGTCTAATGATCAATGAAATGCCTAATTCAAAAAGGGAACTTCCTGATTGTTCGTTCTCCTCTTATATGTATTTTACTTTATTTCTATTTTGTGTTTATACACTGATGAATATACAAATGAACGTTTCTTATATTCTTCTGTGTTCATATATATGCTAGTGAAAACGGGAAGTGATATGCCTGACCAGGGTATCATGCAGCCACGCGCTGACCAGGTCCTACCTCCCCCGCTCCCTCCTGCACCACGGCCCACGATGAAAGGAACTCAACACGTGCCGCGCTTGGCCCACGACGCATGCATGCAGGGTGCGAGAGAGCAAGAAGCAAGTGGGAGACAGCCTATAGCCCACCAGAATCAGAGTTGCATTGTACAAGTAATCTAAAATTTTAAAATGTCGTAACTAACAAAATATGCATTTAAATTAAATTTTGATTGTACCGTTGTATTTTTTACAATAAATCCTTCGAAACAGGACCCCACACGGATATATTTAGATAAAACTTTATTAACGGATATTTATCTCTTAAAGATAGAATATTCTTTTTAATCGAGTAGAGACAATGTTCTAGGTTTGGAATATAATGTTCTATCTTCATAAAAACACTGATCTAGGTTCAGAAGAATGTATGCCAGGTGGGAGACAGCACGAAGCAAGTGGGAGACAGCCTATAGCCCACCACAATCAGAGTTGCATTGTATAAGTAATCTAAAATTTTAATAAGTCGTACTACCAAAATATGCATTCAAATTAAATTTTAATTATATCATTATATTTTTTATAATAAATTCTTCAAAATAAGACCCCACACGGATATATTTAGATAAAACTTTATTAACGAACATTTATCTCTTAAAGATAGAACATTCTTTTTATTCGAGTAGAGACAATGTTCTAGGTTACGAAAATAATGTTCTATCTTCATAAAAACAATGGTTTAGATTGAGAAGAATAATATTCTAGATGTAGAACATTAAAATATTAGGTTCATATGAATTATATTATAATATTGATAACGATAGGAAAAAAATTACATATGCTATGAAATATATAGAAAATAAAATAATTAAAAATTAAAATACCATGTAAAAGATAGAACAAAACATAAGTAATACAAAGAAAAAAGGCCAAGTAATAGATGAAAATAAAAATACATCACATGAATATTACTCAAACAGCTTGAAATATATTGTAGAGCATCTCACATATACTATGTAAATAATCAAATAAACATAATAACATAAATAGAAAACATTAATAAAATATAGAACAAAGCATAAGAGAAAACAAAAAACATAAATAAGCCACGTTGTAGAGGAAAATTAAAATGAATATCACATTAATATTACTTAAACAACCTAAAATCGATCATAGAACATCTCCTAGGTACTACATAAATACTCAAAGATCATCGTAGAAATGTCATTTATTATACTATGCGAATATCTCAAAATACATCTACAACATCATATATATACTATGTGGATATTACAAGATATAATACTGAACGTCACATGTATACTACGTGAACATAATAAAATATATCCTAGAACATCAAATGCATATATATATTTAATATAGAGAATTAATAATTAAAATGAAAATAAAAAGTAATTAATTAGAGTCTAATGAATAGAATAAAAAATAAACTTAAATATATATAGAAATCATAAAATAAAAGGTGAAAAGAAAGGAAATAGAAGAAAGGAAAGGAAAACAATTGATGAGAAAAAACCAAACGAATAACAAGAATAAAAAATAGAAATAATAAAAGATAGACAAGAAACAAGGGCAAGCAAAAAAAATAGAGTAGAAAAATGCCACGGAATAAAGGGAAAGTTAAAAGAGAATATTACTGGTAGAACTTAGAACCTCCCAGAATACACCATGGGACACTCATGTATACGGTACAAATAAATAAAAATAAATAATAAAACATCACATGTATGCTACGTAAATATTGTTTGTACCTCATGAAATATTGAAAAAAAATGTAAAAGGAAAATAAAAAAGATAATTGGAGTAGAATAAAAAAGGATAAAAATATACAAAATAAAAATAATAAATCTATAGAAAAGAAAGAAAAGAGTAGGGAAAAATAAAAAGAAAATTCTATAGAAAAGCAAAAAAGAAGCCTTAGGCGTGAGTACCAACTACCATATGTAGTCTTTACGTGCACCATGTGGTCACTACATAGCGCACAGCAACCCCAAAAAAAGAAAGCAAGGAAAACAAGAAACGGAGAAAAAATTAATACAGAAAAAATAAGAAATATAAGAAAATATAAGAAAGAGAAAAAAGATATAGAAAATAAAATACTAATAAACAACCATATAAAAAATAAAAAAATATAAGAAATGAAAAAAGAGTGAAACACATGTAGTGCCGTATAGAATTTGGTTACTCGCTGCAGCGTGCAAACACATCAACAACAGAAATCATGAAAAAATGAAATAAAGAAAAATGAATTGGAGTAGAAGAAATAAATAACAGAATTATAGAAACGATGAAGAGTGAAAGGAAAAATAAAAAACCATGGAAAAAATGAAAAGAAAAAAAGAAATATAAGAAAGGAAAAAAAAGAATCGAACCTTGCCCGCAGCAGCGAGCGCTATCCCATCCCGTGGCCAACGCTCGATCGCACCAACTCGCGGGCCGTCGCTGCACTCGCTTCTCTGCTTGGTTGGCCCACTAACCCAACACAGCAGAAGGGGTACCCGATGATTCCCAGGTGAAAACATGGTCCTAAATTAACGCAAAGTTTAATACGCAACCTGTCGCACTAAGCGCCTAGCGCACGACCCCCTCGCCAAAGGCCTGGTAGTCCTCGTATACATGTGCAGTTGTAGCGTCAGCCCAAATAAAAAAAAATAAAAGAAAAAAACTTCGTTAACAACGACAGCAGCAACCTCGCTTGTTCCTCTGGACCTGGTGAACGGATAAGGCCACAAGGTAATCTTCGTGGGTCAACGGAGATAGGCAGTGTGCTTCTATGTTTTTCATAATTGGCAAGCTATTTTAGTTGACTGTTTTAAATATCGTTAACAAGAACATGGAAATTTCATTTTTTGTTTATTTTAGTTTTTTTCTAGTTGAAAATTTTAGTTTTGAGTATCTCGTAATTTTAGTTTCATTGTTATTTTATTCGGCAACTTCATTTTTACCACTTTTTTAATTTTGTACACTTTTTTAGTTTCATTATTTCATTATTTTTCATTTTTTTTTATTTTTAGTTAAATGGTTTTTTTAGTTTTTTAGTTTTAGTTTGCAGTCAAATTTTTTTAGTGTTTTTTAGTTTCAGTTTTCAGTCTTCCTTTTAGGTTTCAATGCATTCCTAAATCCTACCTATAAGTTGTATAATAACTTAACCTCTAAATTGGCACCTTATGCAATGCTTCTTAAAATAGTTTGTCCTCAGGATGCAGCTTGTCTTTTTTTGGATCACTACTCTTGCCTTTTTAATAAATGTCCCTCCAATTGTCAGCTTGTCATGTTTTCAACTTATATAATGGGTTGTATAATAGCTCGCCCCTCTTGTTGGCAGCTTATACAATGCTTGTTCTAATAATTTGCCTAGTTTGTCTTGTTTTGTATTCTACCCTCATTTTTTAGTAAATGCCACCAGTTGGCAGCAAGTCATGTATCCTGGCTTTTTTTTAATGGGTTGTATAATAACTTGTCCTCCTAATTAGCAACTTATGCAATGTTTATTTTAATATTGTATCCTTTAGGTTGTAGGTTGTTTTGTATTGGTCTGTTACTTTTAATGGTCAGTAACTTTATGTAAATAATATATAACAAATTTATTATATTCCTATAGTACCAATCGATGCGCATATCATGTAAGGAACTTTAGTATATTTTTGGAGTAGCAAGTTTAGCGTGCGTTTGGATGCTTACCGTCACTAGCCACGCCAGAGTTGTGGCTGTGTCGCAGTTGCGGCGAGCGAATCGTCCGCCGCAGGTTTGGCAGCTTTTGGCATGAAAAAATGAACTAAACCGTCATGCTGAGGCTCTGGCATGCCGTAAGTTCGGCAACGAACCAAATACGCGACGAATCTTCGGTAAGAAAGTTGTGACACGGTGTGGCAAGTTCTGTACTCCATCCAAACGCACCCTTAATATTTTATGGTAGCAACTCCTAGCATATTTTTACATTAAACTGTTATTAAAATAAAATTCTTCAAAACATAGATAAGTGAAGTCTAGTTTTGTTCGTCTTATCACGTAGAACATTATGGTATAAACAAAATTAAAAATAGATTTATTTGTAGCAATGTAAATAAAATATTTTTTTTTTTAGTTTCTATGTTGCCTTGGACCACATGCAAGTTGTCAGGGCACGGGCCCATTTACTAGGCTGCAGGCTTGTCGGGTGCGGGGCATGCATCAGACCGATCCTGTGGAAGTGGGTCACGAGTGGGTGGGGGTCCTGTGCTGCCGTAATATCTGCCTCCTGCCTCCTCATATGTGTTGCTCAATAAAAGAAGCTACGATGAACAAGTAAAATCACCTCATAAGATGTTTTCAGTTATTTTTTTAAATATCTTTCTAATCCTAATCCTTATTAAACTTTTCGAAAGCCCAAAAAGGAGGCCCCATATGATTTAAAAAACAAAATGCATTGGTGGAAGATGGCATAGGTTGAACAGACTTATATACTAAGATGGTGCCAAAGTTAGTATTTCACATATCGATATCATAGACCAAAAATATATTCATGTGTCAGTGAGTTGAATTCGAAGAACAAATGACATGGTCATTGAATAAACATTAAGTAAAAAAATTATATATATAATTTACCATGCAATAAGTTGCATATTCTATTGACGCATATGCACTTTTCCTATATCTCTGCCTCTACCTATACCTAATATTAAAGAGCAAAGTATTTCTTTGATCCTTTTTTTTCAATTCCCAATCTACTCTCTCACCCTTTGTATCTCATATGTGACCTAAATTAATGACTTGTACTTATACAAGTTAGAACAACAAACGATTGTCTGATTACACAAGTTAGAACAACAAACGATTGTCTGATTGTAAGAACCTATTGATTGGTTCAAACGATTGTCTGATTGTAAGAACGTACTGGTTGGTTCCGTGGTACGGACGGGCGCAGAGTCCAAGCTTCCCTGTGCTACAAGTGTCAAAGCCTCCTTTGCCTTCCTGAGACCATGTCTAGATGCATGGGGCATCTGAGGCTTCCCTGTCTAAAAGGCAACAGCAGCTGGCAGCTGCCTATTTTCGGTGGACCCCATTCATGAAAGTGACATAGGTAGGCCTGCACCTATCTTAATTTATTTTGTTCTTCCTCCGGATGTGTCGTGTAGAATGCACCAGATGTGTCGTGTAGAAACAAATTTTGTCTTAATTTTAAGACTCATCATCACTTGGAGCCAAAAACATTTTATTTTATAATCTTTAGCATGCATTCCATACATTGTTACTCAAATGTGTGACCTTTTATTAGGATTTGCAAAACATTTTGCTAAATTGAACTTTGGAAAATTTTAGTAATTTGTGTAACCGTGATGGATTAGTTCAGCTAGCTGGTAGCACAGCATTACTACTTACTGGTAATCCCTTGGTTCCATAATAAATTAAATTGTGGAGCTGTCCTAATTAGTCAAACTTTTATAAGTTTGTTGGTTTAATTTTTTGGGTTTGATCAAATTTTATAGGAAAAAGAACAATATTTATGACAGTATATAGTTAGATACAACATGAAATATGTTATCATACTATATTTTTCCGACACCAGATGTTAGTACGCTTTTGTTGAAAATTGACTTAAAATAATTCTATAAATTGATTTGTTCAAAGATAGACAAAGAGAGTAGGTATATGGTAGTGTTTGGGAGGACTCCTCCCCAAGGATCCTCCTTTTTTTCATTGATAAACAGCTCCAAATAGCTTCTCCTACTAAATTTGATAGGTCTGCTCCGGAGAAAGATGGAGCCGGAGCCGGAGCCGCAGAGGGCCTATATTTCACACAATACTTGTGTACGGGCGCAACGGTGGAGTAATTGACAAGGACGGTGCTGTGCGACGTGGTAGCAAATTATATAAACCCCTCCGGTCCACATCCATGTCAGGACACTGGAGTACTGGACACGACAGGAAGGTACAAGAGGCGGCTCACGAGATGCACACACGCAAGGGACCGGAGGCACCAAACAGGTCGAGTGAGGGGGACCGTACTACGTTGAGGTGCACACAAGTGCACGTGACGCGGGCATCATAATTAAGTCGTAACAAAGGCGTTCTAACATGGCATCCTCATAGTCAAAGCACAAACAGGCAGTGTGGTTTCAAAATGATGACAGGTGGTAATTAATTCTCTCTATATGTATAAGGCCCGCCGTTGCTTATCAATTTTGGTGCTTTTTTTTTTCCTTCTGGCAAAAAATACAACAAGGATATATAAGTTATTTTTGTAAGATATTCTTGGACCACTAAATGTAGATCAGTTAGTGGTGGTGAAGAGGTTGCAGTGACGTCCAGGCAACGGCATGGTCATCAGGGTGGCGCACAGAGGCGACAACGAAGATGGTGGCGAACTTTTCCGTCGCTGGCAGCACCTCCCTTTGGATCAGATTAGGGATAGTCAGTAGGGCCTGTGGCGGCACAGTCGAACCTCGTGTCTTGTGCCCTGGCACCCCATCTCCTTTTATTGGCACCATGCGACGGGGGCCCACCAACTATGTTGGGTTGGGCGACCCCGATTAGGACACAGATTAGGGCCGAGTCAGCCGTTGGGCCTGACTCGATGGAGATCAACCCAACATTCTTCTCTTTGATCTCTTCTTTTCACATAAACTTTAGAGTCAAACTTTTGACACCTATTTCTTTTACCATTCCATCATAGATCAGTGCATAGAGTTTGTCCCATCGTCATGGTCAATTGCCATTATATTAAACAGCTATAATATACCTCTTTGTTTTGAAATAAATTCTTGACTAGGCCCTTATTATTCGAAAATCATAGGCTTTCCAGTAAATCAATGTCGACTGTGTGTTCTCTGAACACACTGTGCGGTAAGCCTCGGGTAAATGGATCTGCAAGCACTTGCTCAATACTTTCATTTTGATTCCGTACTTTCTCATTCACAATGTATAACTTAATGTCAACGTGTTTGGCACCATACTTGACCTGTTGTCATAAGAGTAAACCACTTAATAGTTATTGCTGTTGTCAACCATTATCGACTCTGGGTACAAGTTTCATTAACCATTTTGCCTGTCGCGTAGCCCCATAACATGTTATTCCATAACTTTGCATCACTGATGATACTAAAACTGTTTCATTGGAGCTTTTTTCACAATAAGACTCCAACTGCCAGTGTTAGCAACCATTGTGGATTTCTCTATATATCTTGCCAAAATCTAACATTTCTACCCACAACCATTTGAGAGTACCTATTCTTCCAACTTAGCATGAGGCCGATGCCAAAACAACCCGGGTACGTAAACTATGTCAGGGTAAGTTCTTATTTGTGCACTCATAAAGGTTCCAACAGCTAAAGCATATGGAACCATGTTCATTTGATCTATCTCATATAGATTCCTGAAATGCTAAAGTTCCCAAAATTATTAGCCTTGACCATAGGAGCAGGTATAGGTTTTTCTCGTATGCATAATTTATTTCTTCAAAATCTTTTCTAAGTATGTCTTTGCGGTAGTTCTAATACCCCTTTTCTTATATCTCAGTGAGTTCAATTCCTAGAATAGAGGATGTTTCGCCGAGACCATTCCTAGAATAGAGGATGTTTCGCCGAGACCATTCTTATTGAATCTTGATGAGAAGAACTTCTTCTCTAATAGTAGATTAACATCACTATTAGCAAGCAAGATGTCATAGAGGATGTTTCACCGAGACCATTCTTATTGAGTCTTGAGGAGAAGAACTTTCTCTAACAGTAGATTAACATCACTACTAGCAAGCAAGATGTCATCCACATACAGGATTAGGAAAATGAATTTTCCATTATTGAACTTTTTATAAATGCATTTGTCCTCTTATTATCTTTTAAACCCAAACTTTCTAATAGACTCTTCAACTTTAAATACTACTATTTAGAGGCTTGATCTAATCCATAAATGAACTTCTTCAGCCAGCATCCCATATGTTCTTTTCCTTCCATGACAAAACCTTTGGGTTTTGCCATGTAAACTTTTTCATTCAAATCCCCATTGAGGAATGTCATATTTACATCCATCTAATGTAACTCAAATCAATGTGCCACTAACACTCATTTAATGTTTCTTTCTCGTTGTGTGAATCCTTTTTGCTTTTATTCCTTTGCGCATATCTACCTTTATGCCATGTCAAAATGCGCCTATCAATGTATTTTCCACCGTATTGTGTTTAAGTCTTACAAAAATATGAATCTCCAAATACAAGTGGAACTTCAATTAATAGTAAGTGCATATGTGCTTAAGTTTTCTCAATTCCTCCTATTTTGAGTCTTAATTGGCAATCGGATTTCATCATTAATGACCGCCAATAGTTAGGGCATCCAAAGTGTGCGGTTTTCACCAGTCCCATGTCCCATGTGGCAATCTTAGGGTCGGTCTCATACATACCAGACCTTCAACTTAGCATAAGATCAAACCTTAAGCCTAGGACACAACACAAGGAATATTAAATTCTTGTTGTACCTACAAAGGGAAGGGGGCCCATGAGGTCTCGGGGCTAGTAGTCAAAGCACCGGATCGTACCCGATAGCATCAGAGGCGTGGGGACGGTGGCTCAGTAGCTCGGAGATCCTGCACAAGGGTGATGGGGAACCGGAGAAGGGGCAACGTCAAGCACCACGGGGAAGAGGTCGGATGTGAAGAAATGGTTGCATAGGGTTTCTGTTGGTGATCCTTACAGGCCAAATTCGACCGCCAAATAAGATAGAAAAAGAGGAGAACTAACATGCCTTACTCACATATTTTATTTATATCAATCCATTTCCACATGCATATGAAATAACACCAAAAAGGTGCTCAAAGTACAAAAGAAATGCATCATAACGCCATCCGACGCGAGCACAAGGGGGAGAGGGGGAACATAGATTTTTCAAATCAACCATCCCTAAAAGATCTCATGTTAGGGCAAGCCAAAATTAATGAAAACCTAATGATAAGATTTTGGAAAATATTAATTCAAAAATCAATTAAGTTTTAATAAAATGTCTAAAACTCGATTAGCTTAAATTGTTGTTGCAATTCCTACAAACAATTATGGGAACATCCTGGGGCAACCCAAGACTTCATTTGAAGTTGTTAATGCGGTGACCACGAGGTTGTGGTAAGTCCACTCATGATCTACTAACCATGTAGGAATAGCCAAAGATCACAAGGAGGTCGAACCTTCAACTAGATCCACGGGGGTACAACCTCAGGCCACAAGCTTCGTGCTAGCTTGGGGGAGGAACCCCCCACATAAGAGGTAACATGCATCATGCACTCTCATTCAAAAAAAGAAATAATAATAATAATAACAACAACAACGACGACGACGACAACATATGATAAAAGAACAAAATTTACTTTCTCATATGTGTAGTAAGAATGTATTAGTTTCTCCTTTTTGAAATGATGAATAGTTGCACTGTTCATGTTTCTCTAGAATCTAGTTTACAACTTAATACTCTTCCAACTTCGAACTCTTTGGCTCATGTGAAACCATCATGAACCTAAAACTTTGTGGGATGCAAGTGCTATAACTAAGTCTAAGTTGTTGTAAGATATGCGATGGCAAGATGAGAGTTTCTATAATCTTGTTCCAAATGAGCATGACTATCAGAGTTCTCTTTTGAAAAAAATTATTAAAACCTTAATGTTCCTCAATGGAGATAAATTCTTACTAAGGCCATATATGAGTTGAGTTTTGTCAAGTGTTATTAACCCTTATTGAGAGATAAATTCCTACTAAGGCCATAGATAAATGGACATAATATACTTGCATTGTGTTGAGTTTTGTCAAGTGTTGTTAACCCTTATTGAGAGATTTATCATGCTCCCAAGATCAAGATCGCATACACGCCACAATATATATATGATACTTCTACATTGGAAGTATGCAAAAACATTCTTTTCACTTCCACCAAATAAATGCTCCATGTTCTAAAAAAATGATCTCTCTCCAAATACATTCCAGTAGAAGGGACATGGTCTATGAAAAGTATAAAAAGAAAAAAAAGGACACATGAAGATCCAAAGTTTGAAAATAAAAAAAAAATGTGAGCACATGAAGGCTCATGCATATAAAAATGATGATAGGCATGTCTCAAGGTAATAAGATAGAGGGAGATCATATCAAATGAAGGAGTATTTTTAACATATTATGTTCCACTTAGGTGCACGTCTTGATCTAATAGTATGACACTTCTCTTCACGGATCCAAGCTTTGTTTTTACAATATATGCAAGGGTAAGTATGCTATATCTCTATCCTATCCGAAGCTCAACACATGCCATTAGAAGTAGGATATATATGCCTTGGTGAGGAAACATACACCATATGAGCGACATGATAGTACCATATGGGGAACTTAAGTTTTCTTTTGAAAAATGTGCAAACCCTCTGTTATGACACTTACGAGGAATCAGAAAACTAGTGCTCAAGTTAATTTGTTATGTCTTGCAAACGCCTATGACGAAGGAAAAAGCCATAGGCCCGATGAACGACTAAGGTAATATGGGTGAGTTTTTCAACATTGCTAAACCTTCCAATCAAAGAAGAGTATGTTTGTTGTACATATGGTACTATTGAAATGTAATCAGCATTGTAGCAACTCCTGATCAACAACCTATGTCATAGCTTTTGGTTGGGATGAGCAAAGAGTAAGCTTGGGGATTCTTATCGCTGGTCCTTATAGGCCAAATCTGACCTAAGATAGAAAAAGAGGAGAACTAACATGTGCCTTACTCACATATTTTATTTATATTAACCCATTTCCACATGTACTGGAGAATAAGTGTTTTGTAGGACAACATATGAAAGAACACCAGAAACATGCTCGGAATACAAAAGAAATGCAACGTAACACCATCTAATGCGAGCACAAGGGGAAGAGGCCCACAAACCAGCGACAACCGATAATATTTAAGGCCAACCCCCCGAGTACAATGATCAGGGCCCACCTGTCAGCCACCATGTCAAAGATAGTGGTGGGGAGGCACCACTTAGGGTTGGCCGACCCTAGGGGTCGCCTGACCCCTGGCCGCACCGCCCTCCTCCAGCCTATGTGTGGGCCCTCCTCATCAATGCCTCAAGGTGGTGGCACTGGAATCCTCAAATATCCCATGCAAAATCAACGTTAGGAGTAGTATAAGGAAGAGGGAGAGGCTCCCCCACATGACAAACCATACTTGGAGACTCTCTTCCTCTCTACTCTTGTACCTTCTACCTTTATAGTTTTAGAAGCTAGGCTAGAGCTTTGTCAGAGATCTTGGTCTACTCAGAGTTGTTTGGTCTGATAAATAGCATTAGCTCCTTATGGCTTTGATCTCAATCTATCATTGTTACGCTTATGATTTAGTTCTCAGTTCATATGATATTTGGTTAGCATATGAATCTCTAAACTTGATCAGTTATGCAATATACATGTTTAGGCTACAGTGGCGGTTCATCATGTGTTCTTGTAATAGATGTTCTAGTAGAGGACTCTAGATGAAGATGGAAGTTCTTGGCCGGTGCTAGAGTAGTACTCAGTAGTGTAGATGTGGTGTCTAAGCTTTTGGTTATATTCAAATATTACTGTGCTCCACGGAAGAGAGGGTAGGTGGCAGGTGGTGACAACGCTGTCCTTTCTTCGTAATTCCCCACTTCAGGTACCGTGTAGGAGTCTAAATTGCCTTATGTGTTTGCTGGCAGACCGGTGCTCGTTTGTGTCTCCCCGGGTGCCTAGGTGCTTAGAACTAAGTCCTAACCATGTGTTTGTATGATCATCTGCTAATCTTTGCATAGCAAACTAGGATTTTTGTATCCTGCTCTTGTTTAGTTTCATTCTTTATTCTTTAATTTATCCCTGAGATTGGCATGTGTGTGTCACACTATCCCTATTTTATCATGGCTTACCCCCGCTATGAAATTTGGTATATTATAAAGCTTTTCATGTACCTAATAGAGAGTTTTACAGTTATGCCTTTGTTTGGGAAAATATAAATCATGATACCCTGAATACTTTCGGGTAAAATGCTTCAACGGTACATCCGTATGCTGCGAATTATTTCTGTAGATGTTAAGAAATACTAACAGACTCGACGTTGTGGCACGTCAGGTACAGGAGCTCTAGCGGCCAGCGCTTAAGTGTGATAGCCCAGCGAAGAGGCAGGCGGCGGCATGCTCTTGGCGAAGAAAATAAAAAAATCTGAGCGGTTGAAGAAAACGAAAAGAAGTGCAGGTGTTTGTGTTATTTAGATTAGATACGGACCCATACTTAAGACCTCCATGTGGCAAATCAATGTACCCTTAAGACCACCACTGATTTTATATGATCCTGATGCCCAATAGATGAAGCTAGGTTTCGAAGAGTTTTCTCGATCAGTTGACTGAGATTCTTCCTCAGATAATACGGTGGGGCATTCTTACCCCACCAGTCCAGTTTTGCTTTTAACACATGCGACTAGTGGTAGCGAGGGACCATCCTCAATCTGAGAAGTTATTGCTGCCAGGCAGCCACAGCATTGCAATTATATGCAGCCAGAAGCATTGCACCGATGTGAAGGTAAACTAGCGTGAGCAGGTTTTCCTGTTGCAGAAGTAATTCTAATTCAACATACTCAGATATAACTAATTTTTGAAAGTACGATTGGAAATATTTCAGTCGTCATATATATATTTCAGGGTAGCTAGGTAAAGTTTAAAGTCATTTAGAAAATGGAGAGTGGGCGAAGAACAACATCATATGTAGGGGAAATATTGAAGTGTCTCCCCCTCTCTCTCTCTCCAAAAGATAAAACAGGTTCTAACGTCTGTTTTGGGCGGAAAAATTTGCAGAATAACATTTTGATGGAAATGTTATGAAGTACTCCCTCCGTCTTAAAATAAATATACGTCTCGCTTGTCGAGGTGTCAAACATTTATAAGTTTGACCAAATATATATACACAAAAAACTAATATTTATGATTATTACAAGCATCATTATATTAATCTTGTAGGGCATGTACAACCTATAGACATAGGGTTGTCTGTAAGCTTTTTTGAATCTGAACACAAACAGAGCTCGTACAATGGATAGTCTCTTTAGCTATCTGCAAGTTATTTAATATTGTGCATGTAGCAATGAGCAATCGTGAATTCCATTTTGTATATCGTTGTGTTACTATATGATAGAAAACAAAGCAAGCATAAATAAGATGGACATGACTACAATATTTTTAGAACCATAGATATAAAAGATATATTTTATATATAATAACATAATATGATAGTTTTCATTAATCAAATGTACCATAACATCATGTGTTATCAAGTGCACTTCATAGTGCATATAAATGTACCATAACATCATGTGTTATCAAGTGCACTTCATAGTGCATACTTATACATTACATTGTCTGAACTCTTCATAGCAAAGCAATATACATGAAATTAAAAATAAGGACAATAGATCTATCTGCTAGCCAGCTTCTAGTGTTTATTGAAATCGATGTTTCCGTAGTTAGATTGTTCTACTAGCCAGCCCTTTTCTGTTTGCTGCTGTCAGCCAAATTTCCCTCTCAATTCGATAACTCATGTTCTCTATTCTGAAGGATTATAGGTACCAATCTTTGTGGCTTCCTGCAGTATGCTCACATCTCAGTCTTCCTGCAGTATTCTCACATCTCGACCTTGCTGCAGCAATCTGATACTATCAAATACTACAATGAAGAGGCTCACAAGTAGATGACTGGTATACTGAAGAATCATACTGCAGCAGCATGTGCCTATTATTTCCTGACAAGTCTATTTTGTTAATAAGGATATGGCAATCAGAACTACAATTATGTGATCTAACTGTAACAGATAACAGACAACAGGTATACTAGTAGTTCGGACCATACATTCAGTCATTCAGAAAACAGATAAATGCAACACATATATTTTCAGAACTCTAACAGCAGCATAAATGCAACACATAGTGCACAGCTACACAGCTCATAGTACAGAATTGAAACAAAACTTGCTGACTCTATAATTACATAACATATAGTGCAGAATTAAAACAAAACTTCCTGACTCTACATCAAAAAGTGCAAAACCCATCCAGATGCTCAACACAACAGTGGATAATCTACAATTGAAAAGTGAAAACTAATGCTGAACATCCATTTCAGCAATCAAAATTATCACCTATTGATGTAAGAGATGCCCAGGCCACCATAAGTGAGGAAAAAACTGTCTCAACTGCGCAGCTTAGGGAGATTTCCAAGAAAAGTGAACGAAACGTGCTCAACTAAAATCTAACACCTCACAATAACAGCTGTCTATTTTCATTGTCGCTTGCTGTCTGTCTGCACACTCGCATGCCTATAGATCGTAATCCAAAACCTGACGCCAGATGAGAGCTTTCTCTCTTCTTTTTCTGTCAAGATCTGAATCAAGTTTCATGTGCCATTAAGGAGGCAGGATCCATGGATGCCGTGCTACATGGCCAAGGGCCGGCAACGGCCCACAGTTGCATATGCATCCATGAGAGATCAGACATTTCTTTCCAAAGAACAGACAGTGGTGCACCTCTATTGAGCAATGAACCAACTTCTCATATTCAACCTACCAATTACCAATTAACAAGGATATGGCAATTTTAATTCAACAATACACACGGCAACAATGTATTTGGAATTAGTGTTCTTACCACGCTGGATCCAACTTGCCCGATGCCCAAATGAAGGAGACGATGGGGGGATGGAGCCATCGAAGAAGCCGATGACGTTGAGTCCCAACACACAGCCGTGCTTGCCGCTGCAGCTGCATTGACCTTGCTGTTCTGCCCCGCCGCTACCGTGCTCGGGCTATTCCGCCCCAAATCTGCTGATGCGCCGATGTCCTGCATCTCGTGGGTAGGGAAGACAGCCGGGGAGAAGTTAGGATTATATGCTAACAGTGATGGATTTGGCGTGAAAAATACATTTCATGTGCACCCTCAGCTTCCTCCGCACGCGGACCGTCACTGAATCGGCGTGCTCATCGACTCAAGTAGTCGGGACTATACAATGCGCCTCCTACCGCGAGGAAGTCTCGGAGCCCGCACACTTATCGTCGCCTCGCGAGGCGAAATGAGAGCTTCTCTCGTCATTGAATACAGTGGAGCGGGGTTATTTTTGTAAAAGTAGGAAGACACAGATGGGGTATACAGACGCGTTGTACATGCCCTAATTAATTTATTTGGACATACAAATATTGATATCATTTTCTATATAACTAGTCAAACTTAAAAAAAGTTAGCCTCCATGAGGGAGTAACATCTTGAAATTTAAATATGCTTTGCCATGGTTTTTTTTATTCAAGTTCTTTGCAACAGAGTAGAGGTTAATTACCTGCGGTATAACTGGGATAGGATCATAGGAAGTAGTGTAGCCATTCACATCTGCTTGCATGGCCCAAATTGGGCACTCCACATCTCGATTCGTGATCATATGGAACTGACCGTCGCCTCCACTGTAGATGCCTCCGTCACCTCCACTCCACAACCCAGGATGGAACATGCTCGGTGGCGTCGCCATTGTCACCGGCCCCTGCTGCTGATCAATAGCGTGCGAGAATACTGGGAGCCTGTCCATCTGCGCAGACGGCGATAACGTTCCCCACTGCTGCTCCATCTTGTACTCCGATACAGCCCTCCCACCGGCCAAGTCCACCAACAGATTAGCAGCTCCGGGCCATGAAAAGTTGGAGCCAACATTCGGGGTGTCCATGGCCAGCCCGTACAAGTGTGGCAGGACCGGCGACGCGCTGCTGCTCGCTATAGCTTGTTGTGGAGTGGGCGCGACCGCGACGACATTGGTAGTGCACGACGAAGTCATCGCCAGTGCTGCAGATGATGCAGATGAAGCAGTGCCTGCAGCACCGGGCTTGCTGCCCTTGGCTCGACGTCGTCTGTATGGAGCGCCGACGGGGATGTCGCGGAGGGCGCCGCCGCGCGTCCAGTAGCGATGGCAGTTACGGCAAAAGTGGCGCGGTTGCGCGAAGGAGTAGTTGTTGAAGTAGCAAAACTTGGTGTTGGTGGAGTCACAGCGCGGGCACCTGAGCCCCGGCTCTGGCTTTGGGATCCTCAGCAGCTTTGAGCGCTCAGACATGGACCTCGGTTGGGCGTTGGCTTGCGCTGCTGGGGCGCTACCATCGCCGCTTCCGCCTCCTTCGGAAAGCGCCTCTGCGGCCATGGCTTGTCCATACTGGAGAAGATTGCCTTCACCAGCGACAACAGCTGATGCAGGAGGAATATTAATGTCACTAGTAGTAGTTGCCTGCTGCAGCTGCAAAAAAAATTTAAGATAATGAAAGATGAATCAAGAGAGCGATTTATATAGTATACTCCAAGATATAAATGATTTAGTTCGTCTACGACATATATCAGAAACTGGAATTATATGTATCTACATAATAGTGGTGCCATACATAAATTACCTGCTGGTTGCTATTCCAGTTTGTGGAAGCTAGGAACACTGGGGGGAAGATCATATTTGTGAACTTAAGTAACTCTAACAAGCCACTTGTTGTGTGTGTGTCAGTGTGTGTGTGTGTGTGTGTGTGTGTTCGGGTCACTTGACTCCACGGAGTGATTGATTATATATCGCAGCTTCGGAGGGAACAGAAATGGAAACGCACTAGACTAAAAGAGACTTGCATCTTGTCTCTACCTACTCTCTAGCTATGATCTATGTCTTAGTCAAATCCAACGATCTATATCTTACTCAAGTCACACGAACTCATAGACCTAATTTCGGGTTGTAGATTGCGAAAGCGGTCTATATAGATTATAACAATCCATAAGGGATTTAATAATTTAACAATTGAATTGCCAAAATTTGAGGTTTTTGAGCAGTCCAAAATTTGAGGTGAGAAACTGCTTATTTGTTTCTGCATGTAATTGTGAAAGATACAGTCCACATTCCTTAAGCACATATGGCATTAATTATTTTTAATGGGTGGTAATCTACTACACATTGAAGTTTTGCTGGCCTGGTAAGGTAAAATGAGATATATAGATATGTTGCACTAGATATCGCTTGGGCACGAACTGATATTACAATAGGTTGTATCATAGGACATAATCTCTAACAGTATTTTTGTCAATTAGTTGTCTTAGATAAGTATGTCATAGAAAGTAAAATTAGGATGCTGTAAAATACAGTGGTCGTATCTAATTGATGCCTCACTGATGTGTCAGCTATAGAAATATAATACTATACTATATACTCCTGCTTACATTTAGAACATTGATTCGGTCTACAACACACTTTTTTACCACTATTTTGCCAAAGTATTGTTGTTGAAAGTCATTTAATATATAATTATTTGAAAGTATTTTTTATATGCAAATATGGACTGACATTTTCATGTGGCATTTCAAAGTTTCTAAAATTTGACTAAGCATATCCCTAAAAGTTAATGAATGGTAATATTATACATTATTTGTGGTTGCCGTGGCGTCATGTGGCTGCTGGCACCAATACAAAAACGAGATGGTTTTTGATTAAAAAGGAAACACTCCCTCTGTCCTAATCAACATGCAATTCTCACGTCCCGAGGAGATAAACAACATGAACTTTGACTAAAATTATATGAAAAAATACTAACACTTATGAGACAAAATAAATACCATTAGATTAGTTATGAAATATATTTTCAAGAATAAATATATTTTGAGACATAAATGCTAATAATTTTTGCAATAAACTTGGTTAAAGTTGAAATAATTTGACGGGCATGCTTCCCATAGTTGCATATTCATTGGGTTGGAGTGAGTAGATATACAAGTTTGAGTTGAAGAGGGCACGAACCGTGTGGTAGTTGGAACGCAAGATCACTCCTCCTTTGGTTCATCTATGGAGTATGTAGCGTGACATCCATGTTTAAATCAATAATTTATGCACTTATACAGTTAAGCCTCCTTTGGTAAAAAATGTATGATTGAAAGCCGAATAGGAATTTCTACTGTTTATTACTATGGTTCGTAAGAAGGGGCATCAAAGTAGCCGAGGAAAGTTTCATGTGCTTGACATTTTAGAGGAAAGCTATAGGAGACTTAGCATTCCTGTTAAACATCGTGGTAAAATTCAATGCTGTTGCTAGTTAATGGTGAGTCTTGCATGTGGGGCCCAATTGTCGGGTGATTAGAGATTTTAGCCATATTTCACCAAGTAGCGAAAAGGGACAACTTGATCATCGGTTGGTTATACAAGATATTTTAGCCATGTTTGACCAAATAGTGAAAAGGGACAACTTTATCGTGGATCTAAAATGTCTACGCTTTTCTTATGGTCTATCCAAGCGATTATTTCTTAAATATTCTTATATTTTTCATTTCTATTTTTTTGCAAATGTACTCGTACAGAATTCTTATATTTTTCTCTATTCCTCAATTTTCGCATTCGTATGGTTCAAATGGCCCTTATACTCCAGCTGCACTTGGTCCTTTTTTGAGAATAAAAAAAAGACACATCTCAATTATAGAATTGCCTCGTAGACCAGGGCGGTGAGGAGCGGACACTTCCGTATGCAACAAGTGTGGCCAGCTGCTTTGCCTTCCTGAGACCATGCATGTCCACGTGCGTCTCAGGCTCCATGGTCCAATAAAGGTAACAGCAGCTAACTGTTTTCGATGGACCTCATTTATGAATGTAATAACATATAAATATGCATGCACCTGCTAGCCAGCCAAGAGATCAAATGCACCAGGGTGGGTTCTACCTCCAAATGTGTCAAAAGCAAAATTTATCTTAACTCTATGACTCATCCCTTGGAGTGAAAAATTATTTTATGTTTCGTATGGATTCCGTACCTTGTTACTCAAATAAGTACTTTTACTAGGATTTTTAAACTTTTTACTAAATTGAACGTTCAAAAATTGTGATGATGCTGAGGCGCACTAACTTTTACATTTTCAGCAAAACCTTTCTTGTTGTCGGAAAAACAATGAAATATCCTTGACACGTATATGCGTAGGAAAAATAAAAAAAAAAAGACATGATACGTAATCTATCACACAGTATCCGGACTTGGAATTAGGCATCACTAGTTTATCATCATGTTCTTAGAAGACAAAAGCATTAGAAGTTTGTGTTTAGTTCATATAGCTAAAAAAATTAGTTATCATTGTGCCCTCGTTTTTGTTTGTTTTCTAACACAATGTACATATAGATGCTTTGTAATATCTACCTAGTCATGGTAAACTTACAAATTACTGTATGTTTTATCCGTCAATATCCATAGTTTTTCTCTCTCTGCATGGCACCTCCATCCATCCTCAATATGCATATAATTGAAACATTTAGTTAAGTTATGGTGGCACTTTGTTGCAGCTCATGTGTCATGATGTCATAAATACATATTTTTTGATTCTCAAAATTTGATCTTATTAATTGTTACAAATGGTTTATCCTTAAGTTAAATTAGAACTACCTTTTACTCAAAACTGCTATTTTGTATTTCAATAAAAATAAGGATTTTAGACTGTAGACCGCACACTTTATTAAATGCCATAAACTGTCATTTAAGTCTGCACCACGGCACTTAAGATTGGTGGTAAAGCTTGAGGTGAGATCTATGAGGGGCCAATTAATTGTTCTAACATTGCTTAAAAGTATATTAATATTTAAGTCTAATAATCATCATTTACTCCAATGAAATCTCAATGACCAGTGAGATCACAGCTACCTTTTGTCCATACTAACCTCTTCCATGCTTAAGATGTTGAATTTCTTTATCACAGAATTATATATTTAGTAGTATTTTAATAAAAACTTTAGTGCTCTGAATTATACTATCAATTTATACATCACAATATTTCCATTAAAATGTATGCACAATATGCATGTTTACTCTAAGTTTTTTATACATTCATAGCAAGAAGTAGTTAATTTATAAACATATATAGGAGTAACTTACGGTTATCTAAATATTTTCCATATTAGCAAACGTCGATAATTTACATGTAGATTTGAAGGATAATTTAGCTTAATTTTAACAATGGTAAAAGTAGTAATTTAGATGCAAATTTAGAGAGGTTAATTTAGATTATGTTTGTGGATACATGGGTAATTTAGATGTAAATTTATGGGTTATTTAAGATTATATTCCATAAAATGGATAGATGGGTAATTTAGATGTAGATTTAGGGCTTATTTTATGCTGTTTTGCATAACATCATAAGTGAGTAATGTTTTAAAAGAAAAACGGATCCAATGTTTATTACTATCAAGGTTATTTAGTCTACTAAATTCATAGCCAAATCTTTCTCACTCTTACAAGGTATTCTAAGATTCATTTTTTTAGCTCATCTCATAACGATTAACATGGAGTGGCCTCTAATTAGTAATACTAAGAATTTGGGGCCTCCAGTTAGCATTTATACTAAGATCTCTTTGCGTGTTGTGGTAAATTAAAAAAGAAAGGTGGAATAAGGCAGGATGCCGCTTTGCCAAAAAAATGATGTGTTGTAATTGAAAGATGGTGAGAATTCAAGATCAATCGGTTCGTCAGTTGTAGCTTGTGACGAGATTTTCACATAGGACAGGACGAATCCATGATGGATTAGTACAGCTAAGCTGGTATAGCATAGGTAGCTACTATCACCTATGTATCATTTTATATTTTATCACACAATGCATATTGTACTAGCAAATATGCCCATGCATTGTAATGAAACATACAACCTGTGGCGTGGTCACCTGGATGATTGCGGCTCGGAGATTTATTTAGCAATCGCGTCATGTGTTCCAATTTTTTGAATCAGGCGTTGTACTGTGCCTAAACATGCGCTATTCCAACTTGTCTAGACAATTGCTATTCTAACCTGCCTCGACCTCAACCTGTCCAGGCGAGGGGCTCGTCAACTGTGGATAAGAGGTGAATTGCTAGGGTTATTAATTAAGAAAATAGTTATCCATTCAACTTCCTCTGGGTAAGTTCAGCTGACTCGGCCTATGATGAGTTAGCAAAGGGTTGACATCAGTCACAGTGGCCAAATATAATTGGTCTGCCATCGCCGAGTCAGACATATACATCGTGACCTATGGTTGTAGCACTAAGCATCTAGTTGGTGAAGAAAAGAAGAAACCGTTGGTGAAGAAGATGAGCTGGCTGGTGGACATAATTGCTTGCATCCATACGATGTGATGGCGGGCTGACGAGAAGAAAACGTTTGGCGAAGAAGATGAGCTGGCTGGTGGACATAATTCTGCGTCCATACGATGCGATGGCTTGACGAGACTCGCTGTAGCTGAATCTCTAGGCAGTTTTGTCAGCTCCACCTGCTGACAAAATAGTTTTAAGTAGTGTTGCTACAATTATTTCACCAGAGAGACGGAGCTGCTTGGATATGTAACAAATAGGACATAATTACCTGCATCCGACCATACAAGAAAAACACTTATTGGACACGGACTTTCAGTATTTATAGAGGCGGGGGCGTTGGCCATCTCAAATATACTCTTTTCATTTCAAATTATAAGATATTTTAAATTTTTAAAATATTATTTTTACTATGTGCCTAGATACATTGTATATCAAAATGCATAGCAAAATCAATATATCTAAAAAAGATAAAACATCTTATGATTTATAACAGAGGGATAGGTCACTGTTAATCAAGTTTTACAGAGGCCAGGTAGTGACTGCCTTTATTTAGACCTTGTTTAGTTTTAATAAATAAAGTTATTGGGTGTCGTATCAGATGTTATGTGTGATGTCACATGGGATTTTCGGATACCAACAAAAAAACAAATTACAGATTCCATCAGTAAACCGTGGGAAGAATTTATTAAGACTAATTAATCTATCATTAACAAAAGTGTTACTGTAGCATTTTCTTATCAAATCATAGACTAATTAGGATTAAAAGATTCATCTTATAATTTACATACAAATTATATAATTAGTTATTTATTTCATCTATATTTAATACTCTGTAAATATACCACAACGTTCCATGTGATACGGTGTATAAAGTTTTAGGGTGGAACTAAAAAAAAATGAAAAATCAACAGCAGGAATGCGGCTCCTGGCTGCTGCTGCGCGACAAGCACCCCTACAGGCACTGTTCATATGGTGAAGAAAACCAACAGCAACAGCTGCAGAAGTAGCAGCAGCGAGTAGGCCCATAACCATGTGAAACGACAGATAAGGGATTGGAAAAGATGGTCACGCTCGTACATTTGGACCCAGGATGGACAGACGAACACGGGAATATTTTAAAAATAAAAAAAACAAGTAAGAACTCACTTTTTTACTAAAATATTCGGTACAAACCACATCTTCGATGTAATCATAAAAACCATATTAAATTTCTACTTAGGAGCTTCTAAAAAATTTAAAACTTTATACACCAGTAATGCATCTTTAGATATACATTGTCATAAAATTTAAAATTCAAACTCGTTTTATAAAAATTCATATGAAAACAACAAATTTCATTTGCATATGCACTACAGGTCAGAATTTCTAGAATTTTGTCCTCTATTGCATATAAAACTAAAGTTTGTTATTTTTATATGAATTTTTACAAAATGGGTTTGAATCCTAAATTGTATGACAATACATATATATAGACGCACTATTGGTGTGCGTAGTTTCAAATTTTTTAAAAGCTTCTAATTATGACTTTGTAGATGGTTTTTTATGACTGCATCGAAGATATAGTTTGCATCTAATATTTTACCCACATTTTAATATTACATATATAGAGAAGAGAGGAAGAGAGAGAGCGCGAGAGAGCGAGCCTGTAATGAGATAATCTAGAAGCAGGAAGGTTGGTGAACTGCGACGTGTCCCTCCGATCGAATCCACATGTCACCGTCGCATACCGGCCTGCTTGCTTTAGTTTCACTAAAACAATCTAATATATTGAAAGAGCAAAATGTGTTACATCAGTAAACCGTGGGTAGAATTTATTATGACTAATTAATCTATCATTAATAAAAGTGTTACTGTAGCATTTTCTTATCAAATCATGGACTAATTAGACTTAAATGATTTGTCTTGTAATTTACATACAAATTATATAATTAGTTATTTATTTCATCTATATTTAATACTCTATAAATATAACACAACATTTCATATGATACGGTATATTAAGTTTTAGGGTGGAAACTTAAAAAAAAATCAACAGCAGGAATGCGGCTCCTGGCTGCTGCTGCGCGACAAGCACCCCTACAGGTACTGTTCATATGGTGAAGAAAACCAACAGCAACAGCTGCAGAAGTAGCAGCAGCGAGTAGGCCCATAACCATGTGAAACGACAGATAAGGGATTGGAAAAGATGGTCACGCTCGTACATTTGGACCCATGATGGACAGACGAACACGGGAATATTTTGAAAATAAAAAAACAAGCAGGAACAAACGTCTTACCTTTTTGACAAAATATTTGATGCAAACCACGTCTTCGATGCAATCATAAAAACCATATTAAATTTCTATTTAGGAGCTTTTAAAAAATTTAAAACTTTATACACCAGTAATGCATCTATAGATGTAAATTGTCATAAAATTTGAGATTCAAACTCATTTTATAAAAATTCATATGAAAACAGCAAATTTCATTTGCATATGCACTAAAGGTCAGAATTTCTGAAATTTTGTCCTCTATTGCATATAAAACTAAAGTTTGTTATTTTTATATAAATTTTTACAAAATGAGTTTGAATCCTAAATTGTATGACAATGCATATACATAGACGCACTATTGGTGTGCGTAGTTTCAAATTTTTTAAAAGCTCCTAATTATGACTTTATAGATGGTTTTTTATGATTGCATCGAAAATATAGTTTGCACCTAATATTTTGCCCACTTTTTAATATTATATATATAGAGAAGAAAGGAAGAGCAAGAGAGCGAGAGAGCGAGCCTGTAATGAGATAATCTAGAAGCAGGAAGGTTGGTGAACTGCGACGTGTCCCACCGATCGAATCCACATGTCACCCTCGCACATCGGCCCGCTTGCTTTAGTTTCACTAAAACAATCTAATATATTGAAAGAGTAAAATACATCATTAGTTTATTAACTTGTATGTTTGTGTCACGGTCAAAAACTAATTAAGTGGGGGACATAAATAGCCCATCCCCTTTGTTTTGCGCATAGACCTTACGTGTCAAGTCATCAGCCAGCGTAGCGTCTTTGTCAGGTGAGGGCTGAGTGGCCCTTACTTTTTGCTAATACCCCCTCACTTTCTTTCTCACTCTCACGCTCCACCCCACAGGTGGACGCGGGCCTTTAACCAAGTCACCCCAGCAGCCACGGGGGCGTGCGCGTGAGATCCCGCCACCACAGCCACGTGGGCGAGCAGGCACCGCTACGGGCGTTGAATATGAGGTTAGCGGCTTGAACTAGCGTCACAGTGGTCTGGTGGCTTCGGTGCTCACGTGTACTGTCTATGTCAGATCTATTTACGAAACCAATGGGTACAGACTGTTTATACATCACTTAATAAGGTTTTAGATCTAAAAATGTACTTTTAAAGTTGATGGACCAAAATAACATAGACGCACAAGTTAATGGACAATGGTGCATTTTACTTTATTTAAAAACAACCAAAAATTTAGAAAATTAAAATTCTAACATTATTTAAATATTCTAATAAATTCAAATAAATAAAAATCAAAGTTATTTTTTAAGTTCACTGAATTATTCTAACAAATTCAAATTAAAATAAAAAATGCAAATGCACAAATAAAATATTCAAACTAATTGGCTAATCACCATGTCTATGATGTTTGAGTAGGGGTTACAAGTGTTGCTTTGCACCGGGTTGCTTATCGTAGGGGTTACAAGTGTTCAAGAGAGGAAGGGGTTACTGTCGATGAAACCACCTCGGTAGTCTACCACGGGGCTCCCGAGGTAGTAGATGATCGGTGAGGGCGCACTAAGACCTACGAACCAGATGTGAAACGCAAGACAAACAACTAGGATAACCAGGGTTTATCCAGGTTTAGGCAGCGATGTGCGTAATACCCTACGTCCTGCGTCTCTGCTGCTGTATTGATGAGTACCGGAATACAAGGGATGATGTAGCATGTATTCTAGGGGGTTCTTGCCCGCCTTATATAGCTGGGAGGCAAGGTCACAGATTTAGGATTTCCTATGGTCAGTTACATTGCTCTGTATCCGAGGAGATTATGAACAGAGCCTAACCGACTAGGCTTTTTTGCATGCCAAGCAGCCTTCAAGCTTCGCGCAGCCCACCGACCAGGGCGGTGGCGGACCACGGGCTTCATCTTGTGGTCTGGGCCGTCTAGTCCATGTAGCCTAAGGCCCCGCCGTGAGGGTTTAGGGGGTTTATACCCCCACAGCTAGTCTTCGAGCACCATGTATCTTGAGGGAGTCGCCGTCTTGTCCTGTGCCAAGCAGTGAAGATGCAGACTACGTAGTGCTGACCGTAAGGATGCTGACCACGTAGTACTGACCAGCGAAGATGCTAACCACGTAGTGCTGACCAGCAAGGATGCTGACCACATAGTGCCATCCAGCATCATTCCGAGCAGTCCGTACACGTCTGCTCCCGATCACAGCTTCTGTCAAGGAAGGTGGTCTATCGAAAGATGTGTGGTGCATCAAGAAAAAGAAAAAAGCTTTTCACGTCCCTAGGACATGGGCCCACGTTAACACGTGACACGAAGTATCACTGGAATGCTAACATGAACCATCCGTAGAGGTAGGGGTACCAAACCAACAACAGAAGATAGGCCCAAGTGAGCGCAAGGTGACATGGGCCCATGTAGTCCCCAAGCTCGATAGAAGATAGAAGATGTTGTATTGAGCTTTTTAAGAAAAAACTCAAAGTGGCACTAACTGGTCCGTAATCAGAGCCAAATGACAAGTCGATACGTAGTCCCCAGGTAAGTCCTGGATGGATCACAGGCTCGATCGGGTCGAGAGACACCGAGAACCGCTGGTCCGTAGACACCTCTGGGTGGCCATTCGAAATGCGCAGTCCCCAGGTAAGTCCTGGGCAGAGCACAGGCTTCGAGTCGAGAGACACCAAGAATCGCTAGTCCGTAGACACCTTTGGGTGGCAAGTCGAAATGCGCAGTCCCCAGGTAAGTCCTGGGCGGAGCAGCATAGACTCGATCGGGTCGAGTGACACTGAGAACCTATGGTCTGTAGACACCTCTGGGTGGCAAGTCGAAATGCGCAGTCCCCAGATAAGTCATGGGCGGAGCACAGGCTCGATCGGGTCGAGAGACACTGAGAACCGCTGGTCCGTAGACAACTCTGGGTGGCAAGTTGAAATGCACAGTCCCCAGGTAAGTAAAATAAAATATCCGACCCAAAAATTAGTCCTCAGATTTAAGTAGAGAAAATCTGGAACAAATTTGGAAAGAAGTATAATTAAAACCACAATCTAGTGATAAATCCCGTAACCATTGGACATGCATTAGTGAAGAAAAGGAGGCACGTGAAAACCGCACGGGCACAAATAAATAAGCCCGCAGCCCACATCCCCATAGGGGGACCGAAACGGCCCATTTAGGGTGGAAAAAGCCGCATCCACACTGAGTCAGCGGGGTCCAACCCTAGAAGTCAAAGCGACGTCACCCAAAAGGTATAAATATCTGGCCGCCGCCGGGGGAACGGTTCCGCGCTCATTCATTTCCACTCCCAACTTTGCCCGCCTTCTCGGACGCTTCGCTACAACAATGCCTACGCAACTGCCGCTGCGCCCACCCACCACCCCGCATGAATCTAGCGCAAATCTGCACCACTGCGATGCGCCACCCATCAATCGACCAACCCTCAAAGGAGATGGTGAGGAAGGCGGTGAAGAAACCGGTGAAAGCTTCTAGATCTGGCGGAGTCGGGCCACAATGGCACCAATCGACTTCCATGTGGGAGTCGCTGCAGCTGCTCACTGATGAAGGACTTCTGCCGGCATGGGAGTTGGAGGTCTGGTGCGAGCCACGAGGTGAGGACACGCCGCGACCCCGGGATGTGGAGATAGTTGTTTTCGAGGATTTCGTGACCAGCGGGCTGGGGCAATCGGTGAACGGATTCCTCACAGATCTATACATTGTCTAGGGGATTAGCATTTGTAATCTGGACCCCAACTCTATCCTCTCCATCTCCATTTTCATTGATTTTTGTGAGTGCTTTCTGGGCATCCCCCCATTTCAATCTGTTTCCCCACTTCTACCTGCTGAGGAAGAATGGGGCCGAGACCGGGGGGTCCCAGATCACTGGAGGTTGCTATCTATGCCTGTAGGACAGGATGAAGGCACATTGGATAGACATCCCACACGCGTCAGTGCAGAGGGGCTGGTTTACCCGCTGGTTCTACATTAGCCAGGATGTGGAAGAGAGATGGGTGCCCTGCGATGTGAACCAGGTTCCTGAGTTCAACCCATGGTGGTCGGACAAGCCGTCTTCGGATGAGATGCACCAGGTGAGGGAGCTGCTGTAGTTGATTGACAATGAGTTGGTGAATGGCCTGCTAGAGACCGAAACATGGACGGTGCATTAGGTCTAGCCGTGCAAGAAACAGGTGAACCATCTGTTCGAGTACGCTGGTCCATCTGACCCTTCCTGAGAGACCAAGGAGAAGGTCAAGGAGTCGATGCTGAATCAATGGATGTCTTCTTTGTTTGAGAAGTTTGATCCGGACAAGAGCTACCCAGAGCCGCGTGCCACACCGTACTCATTGGCCGAACCACCACCGAAGGTAGACTGTTAAAAGCTTTCTGAGTTTGTTTGCTATAATCATAATGATTATGTATATAACATGTTGTGGTCTGACTATCAGACACTGCTTGGACAAGACCGAGCAGCGTTCTTCTCGGCTATGCCAATGGAGGCATGGACACAAGGAGAGGCGCTGGCCAACTAGCAATGTAACGAGGAGGCCCACTACCAGAGCAGGGACAGAGCAGAGCGGGGGATGGTTGACGTCTCCAGCCCTAATGAAGAAGAGATCATGACTTCTCGAGCTTAGCGTCAAGCGGCGAGGAAACGACCAATGTCGGCCATCGACGCCAAAATGAAGAAGAAGCCCTCCACACTACTGTCTGGAGGCAAGCTAAATCTAGACGGTGGGGAAGGGGGGAGCAGGAAGTGGGGCGCCCCGACCACCCCGGAGACATTGGATTCCGATGACCTCTGTCATTGAATGAGCGATGAAGGAAACACCAGACCCTGATGCCTCAGACGGGGAGGGCACCGAGGCCCCCCACGACATCAACTAGGAGGTCACTGTGGCACGCACCGCCGCCACCTCCTCCCCTTCAGGGGGAAACTACATCAGCAACCCATCTGGAACGGCCCGAGGGATCAACACCACCACCTCCAACACCACAGCGTGCGCCACACAGAGCGGCGATGCCCCAGGCCGGGATGGCCTCATCACCGGGGCACCGGGAGGAAGCAAGGGAGCCGACTCCACCAGTGCAGCCTACCGAGACAGGCATAGCTAGCGGGGCACCAGGCCAAGTCCCTGGGCATGGCAGCGGGGTGTCAGGTGGGGTCCCAGGCCCTCCTAGTGGAGGAGCAGTCCCGTAGTATAGGGGAGGGTTCCGATGAGCACCAGCATAAGTGTCATGTTATATTCCTATTTGTTATCTTCCATTGTTGTTGTGGTTGTGAAAAATGACTGTGAGCCATATGACATGAATGCAGCAGTACTCTAGCAGTGTCACCATGGCCGTCTTCTAGCCAGACCTCACCACCACCAACCACTGAGCAGACGCCAGGTCATGACGCAGCCTAGTCCACAGGGCGGCCAGAGGCCATGAACAGCACAGCGATGTCGTCCCGACCAGGTGTTGCACCTGCTGACCAGTCTGAGAGACGGTTGGTGCCCTAGAGGCCGGTGGGAGCTACAGCGGGTCATCCACCTCGCCCGGTAGATCAAGTAGGGCCAAGTGCTCCGGTGCCATCGGAGGAGGTTGAGGAAGTGCCCAGAGCGCCACTCAGGGTCCCTCATACCAACCCAACGCGTCCACACGACACACAAGAGAGGGACAGATGACTTCATGATGTACAAGGAGATCTCGGATAATGACCTAGAGGCTGGCCTTCAGGACGCCATAAAAGTGCTGGTTGACTGGATCAAGGTAATTCTCATAGCAGCATGCTAATAGATTATTATGCTTTCAATTGAAGTAACTAGAGCTTCTCATTGTTGGGTATGTGCAGTCATTGCAGGAGACCTCCTTTCGCGTGGTAGAACCATTGAACGGTTTGTGGCGACTTGGGAGGAGTGCAAAACTCTTCAGGTGGCCAAGGTGCAGCTGGATGCGTAGCCCAAGGTACACCAAGAGCTGGAACGCGCCAAGGAGTCCAAAGTAGCCATGCTGTGCAGGAGAGTGGAGGAGCTAGAGGCTGACAACAAGAGTAAGATCTCAAACATTCCATCGTACCATGTTGCCTACTGAAGGCTAACTTGGGTGTAGAGTTGAATTCCTAGAATACTACAATGGATAAGGAGATCGCCCACTTACTGATCGAGAATGAGATGGCCCAAGAGCAAGCCAAGGAGGACCAGGAGTAGATTGCTCAGTTGACTGGTGAGTGAAACAATTCAGGATTATTTGGGGTTGTCTGCTGCATATTGGATGGACCAAGCTATGCTAACCACCATGATTATTGCTGTAGACTTCAGGGAGCGCCACATGGCCCAGTTCCAGGTGCTGGAAGACACCAACGCCACTCTCCAAGGAAAGATCTGAACGATGAATAACCACATCAAGCTGGTCCTAAGGGCCATCTTCCTTGGAGAGGCTCACCCCACGGACCGTGTGGACAAGGCGGTTGCTATGACCGATGTTGGTATTTCTTAGCGTAAGCAGATAAATCTGCAAGCACAAAGAGTACTGTTGTAGCTTTCACCCGAAAGTATTTAGGGTATCGTATTTTCCATAGGGAACGGAGTGTATTAGAGAGAAGCAAGAATGTCCAAGAGAAGAAGGTAGATAGATATTTTTGTAGGGCGAGAGGGATTCCTAAGCTCAGCTCAAGGTCACCAGATAACTAAAGTCTCTGCTTACTATACTCACCCACTTCACAGTACCTGTTCCTTTTCGGTTCTCGAAGAGACTGGGAAGGGGTAACCAGGAGAAGGCAGCCAAAAGCTCTACGAAAACACTAACCCGAACATGGTGGAATACAAAGGCCTTGTCGGGTCTGTCACCCCCGGGGCTACCACAACTATCCGTGGGGTTGGGTGCAAACTCAGGTAACTCGCTAACCCAGACACCATGTCTACGCTAACGGCTACTACTCTAGTCCAAATTCTTAATTAGACTAAAGCACTCGGTCGAGAGGAGATCCCGTAAGTAAGAAAGTAAGCACTAAACTTTAGTTAAATGGATCACTAGGGAATTTCAAAGAAAGAATGCAGATATTACTCATGAAGGAGTCGGCTCCGTAGAGGTATAAACAGGAGGAGAATCCGACAAGCCGGCTCCGCCTCCGCTCTTCCCTCCTCTCTCTTCCTCTTTTCTAACTTGTACAACTAGGCACTAGCACCTAGAGGGACACTACCACTACTACTAAAATGATATGGAAGTGAAGCTCAAGTGTAGAATGTAGAGTGCAGTAGAGTGTGTGTTGTAGAGTGCCTCCTTCCCTCCTCTTATAGTGTGTGCTGGTCAGTTCAGGGGTAGAATGGGAAAACCAACAGTGCATTACCCTCCCTTGGCCATCAATGTACCGATACGGCGAAGCTGGTCCCAAACTGCCTCAAGACTGCGCCAATCAGCCCACCTGTGCCGGCCGGCCCACTTTGGGCTTGGATCGCCACCGCCTTTGGCAGGTGGGTCATGGAGTGGGCGTGGATCGTAGCCATGTTCATGGTTTGGTCCAGAAATGCTTCGTTTGGGCTTCTTTTCTTCTCTTGGTATTTTACGCTTTCCTGGAAGGCGCCTTTTGGTACAAATATTCCATATACTTGGTTTATTTCATACTTGTGTCCTAAAAATGATTAACTCACCAAAAATTATGGAATATGTTAGTACATAAGCCCTATTACTAATTTGTTGTTCATTTTATTATAAAGTTGGCGGTAAAATTTATGCAATAAGGAGCGCCAACAACCGACCACACTCTTAGTCCTTTGCTCGTCCTCGAGTAAAGGTTTGAAGGACTAAGCGGGTTTATCTCCTTGATTTGAAAATCTGCATACTAGTTATTCCAAGCTTCACCTGTACCCATGAACTTCAAAAGTGTCTACCAAGAAATCATGGGTAATTGAAAAATGGAATAGCCTAGATTCAAATCTTCTTACTCGTATCCCTGCTCTGAAACTTGGGTTTTTGTAAGGTTTTGAAAACATAAAAAGATAGCCTTTGTTCCTTGAAGTCGCTCGTATATTTGTATGCAGTTCCTTACCAAGGCATATAGAAGGATTGCCTTCACTTGATCATCCTACCTCTAAAAAGGTTTATTTGGAGCTTTAGGTAGGAATTTTATGGCACACTTACCTTGCATATTTTGTCAAGTCAAACCCCAGACCACACCGGAGGGAAGCGTCATACTCTTAGATCAAAATTGTGCAAGTGTGTGGATATGATGGAGGATATATATATGGTGTCTGACCTAATTCTACTATGCTCTTTAAAACACATCTCCCTCTTTATTAAGACACAGAAAAATCTTCTATGAGGGCATGGGCTATCCTTATTCTCTCTTTAATTTTAATTTTCTTCTTTTTTTTCACCTTTCTTTTCTCTTTTTTTTCATGTATCTATTATTTCTTTCATCTCCCTTTTTTTTCTTCTTCTCCTCTACTTTTTTTTCACTTCCCCACTTTTTTTAATGATAGCCTTATGCCTCTAATTGCAACAAAAATTTTAAGGGAGATGTGAACAAGGATTCCAAGCATTTATTTTGATGGAACCTACAAACATATTTTTGGTTCATTCCCAGTGTGAGAGTAGAACATTTTTAGGTGGATCTAAGCGAAAGGCATATTTTGCGCCTACTCCTAAGGTAGGATTAGTGCAATTTTTTGTGGATGGATGAATGGATGTTGTGCGCAACTCTTAGTATAAGAGTTGGCAACTTTATTTGTGGGTGTACGTGAATTCCGATCTTGGGAGCATGAAACTCTCTCATGTAGGTATTTGCACATCATTCAAGGAACATGCTATTTGATTTTTTTCTTTGTAAAAATAAATTCCAAGTTCTTTGCAAGAAATGAGCAAGCGTCATGTCATCCTACTATATCTCATCTGTCAATTACTTAGAAAAATGGGGCCCCTATGATAAGTGTTCACAAGTTGCAGGAATATTGGCAAGGAATAAAGAGTATGCAAATTTTAACCACAGGATAACACGGAGATGGAACGGAGATGGAACATCAAGAGTTTTGTCTTTTTAAATTTTGTTCATCAATGTTAAAATTCAAAACTTGGAGAGAGTGAGGGTAGAGTTGCATAAACCACCATTGAAGATGATGGATTTAATGGAAGTCATTTATCTCATCCTTCTATATGATGGGTTACTCGATGTTTGTGCAATGTGTTGGAAAGATCTTGATTTTGTTTTAGTTATGCGTGAGAGATCTCCCCCACACTTATTTTTGTACCTGCTTTATTTTAACAAACAAAATAAAAGGAACTAAAACAAGCAGGGGTCCTACTGACTATCAAGGAGTCAAAATTTTATTATCCAGATTATTATTACTTAATCATTTTTATTTTATTTTTACTAAAAACTTGTTCAACCAACTTTTATTAGAGCTCAAGCAACGCTAAGATAAAAGATGCAATGTAAACATAGCCAAGATTTATCTCCCTATCAGATTACTTCCATTGTTTATAACAACAACTCAAAGTTCATTAAATAGAATTCAACACCATGTCAAATTATGATTAAAGCAAGCTATTTCAACCCAAGCACCATGCTTGATTTGAAAACAACTTATGCCCTAGGAGCACATCTAAACCCGAGCATTTGACATAAACAGGGAAGCATGAATTTGAATGGTCGTATGGAAACAAAATATGAGCAAAGGGGTTGGTGAACATTTATTACCTTTTACATACTTGAGTGTTCTTTACCGGCAGCATATGTGGATTTCTTTGAAAATGCTGCACCGATGGCATGGTCATATAGACTCCATCTCAGGTGAACCATAAGGCCAAGTTATACACATGACTAGTGTATATGGACCTTGGGCCTTATTGGTAGCAAAGGCGTACAAGAGGAGGATCCTCTTCTCTTTTTTCTCTTTTCTCTTCCTTTCTTTTTTTCTATCTTCTATTTTTTCATCATTTTTTCTCAACTCTCTTTTCTCTCTCTTTTTTTCAACACTCCTTCATTTTTTTTGTTCATATATTTTTTATAGCAAGGCAAATCTAACTTCGACTTTTCATTCATTTTCATGAATGACCCTTGGTGTGAGTGGGACTCGGGGTTCTCACCATCCTCCCCCACACTTGGACTTTTGTATAAAAGTCAAGTGTGTTAGGTCAGGGTCTCCTTGTGAGTGTGTTCCACCCCTCAAAAGCGTCATGGTTTATCGTTGAAGTCGCTTCATGTTCTCAAGCATCACACCTGGAATGGTTAGCAACAAGAGTACCCGAAGGTGCATACTAACTTGACAACATGTCCTTACTTTTATTTGAAAAGGGAAAGTTTTTTCTTCTTTCATGATGAGAAAAATAATAATGAATATATATATATATTTCAAGATAGTCCAGGGTATCTCCTGGCAGTGCTTGTTTTAGGACAATAGCTCGTCCTTGGGAAAACTTTTTGAAATAAGTCCAATGTTGATGATGTGGTTTCCCCTCCAACATCAACTGTTGCGGGTCAATCTATAAAACTCATGCCAAAACATCTCAAGATCTGCAAAACTTATGATAGATAGAAGCATCTACAACAACCCTTTCAAAGTTTTTATGAACCGAAAGAGAAAAGGGGTTGTAGATCCTTTTGATGATGGCAGAGTTATAGATTGATCCTGAAGATTTTTCATATGAGGATGCAATGAATGGGATAGCTATAAAATAGCTTCATGCTCAGCGAAAAAATCTTCTGTCTTAGGGGGAGGTTCGTCCTTCTCATGGATATTTGAATCCTTCGCAACATAAGGATGGTTCATGGTTATTGCGGAGATTGACATAACCTCTCCCCTAAGATTAAGAACTAGTTTGGTTGAGACATTGAGGTTTGGCATAGAGGGAGAAGGGGTATGAACGTCTTCCACGAGAATTGATCCTCCCTCTATGTCTTGAGAATATTGTTGATGTCTCATGCAAGAATTCAAGGCATAAGATGATGTTGAATTGGGAAACTCTATGGTATTCCCAAAATCAACATCAAGAAAAATATTAGCCCTGAATTCAAAGGGGCATGCAAAAGGATGAGGAACATTATTCTCAAAAGTGCAATGCATCCCCACAATGGGAGGTTCCTCAACAACCAAATTATGAGGAAGATTAGAAAGAAATTCAAATTCAGTTGTGGGTGCCTCCTCTTGTTGGTCAGGGCTTGACTCCATTGTTTCTTCAGGAGGCTCATCATAGATGCCAGTGTAAGGGGTGTTCTCAAGAATTTTTTCTAAAACGGCTTTCCCTTCACTAATGGACATGTGTATGAATGAGCCTCTAGAAGATATATCAAGGTGAAGAGCAGCTTCTTTGCTAAGACCAAGATGGAAGTGATGTAGGAGGACTTGGTCAGGCAAAGAAAGGTTTGGGCCTGTATCTATAAGATTTGTGAACATAGCCCAGGCTGCTCCTAGAGTCGCCTTCTCCTTCTGTTGAAAGGTAAGAATTTCTATTCTAAGAGCGACAACTCTAGAAACAGGGAAGAAAGCAAGACAAAATTTGTCTTGAAGTTCATCCTAATTTTAATGAACACCTCCTATGGTATGAGCATACCATTGTTTTGCACTTCCCAAAAGAGAAAACGAAAACAATTTCCATTTAAGAGTTTCTTGTGTCATGCCAAAAAAAATTAGGCAAGAACGTAGGTGCTAAATTCCCGAAGGTGGGTATAAGGATTTTCGTCTTGTTGCCTGGAGAAGGGTTGCACCCAAACCATGGCTATGAAAGAGGAGTGAATTTCATAGCCATTTGTAAGAATGGGATGTGATGATGGAGGTTCCAATGAATCGCCCTTTGGAACTGAGAATTTAATGATTGGAGTGGAATCCATGTGGTTGGGTTGGTGGTGATGGTAAGTGGCATATATTTTTGGTATAAAGAAAATAAAAAGGATACACGAACGAACTTGGTTAGAATCTAGAATAGCTATCGTTCCCTGGCAACGGCGCCAGAAAGCTTGTTGGTATTTCTTAGCGTAAGCAGATAAATCTGCAAGTGCACGGAGTACCGTTGTAGCTTTCACCCGGAAGTATTTAGGGTATCATATTTTCCACAGGGAACGGAGTATACTAGAGAGAAGCAAGAACGTCCAAGAGAAGAAGGTAGATAGATATTTTTGTAGGGCAATAGGGATTCCTAAGCTCAGCCCAAGGTCACTAGATAACTAAAGTCTTGGCTTACTATACTCACTCACTTCGGAGCACTCACTCACTTCATAGCAGTTGTTCCTTTCCGGTTCTCGAAGAGACTGGAAAGGGGTAACCAGGAGAAGGCAGCCAAAAGCTCTATGAAAACACCAACCCAAACATGATGGAATACAAAGGCCTCGTCAGGTCTGTCACCCCCGGGGCTACCACAACTATCCACGGGGTTGGGCGCAAACTTAGGTAACTCACTAGCCCAGACACCACATCTACGCTAATGGCTACTACTCTAGTCTAAATTCTTAATTAGACTAAAGCACTTGGTCGAGCGGAGATCCTGTAAGTAAGCAAGTAAGCACTAAACTTTAGTTAAATAGATCACTAGGGAATTGCAAAGAAAGAATGCGGATATTACTCACGAAGGAGTCGGCTCCGCAGAGGTACAAACTCAAGGAGAACCTGACAAGCTGGCTCCGCCTCCGCTCTTCCCTCCTCTCTCTTCCTCTTTTCTAACTTGTACACCTAGGCACTAGCACCTAGAGGGACACTACCACTACTACTACCAAAATGATATGGAAGTGAAGCTCAAGTCTAGAATGTAGAGTGTGGTAGAGTGTGTTGTAGAGTGCCTTCTTCCCTCCTCTAATAGTGTGTGCTGGTCGGTTTGGGGTAGAATGGGAAAACCAATAGCGCACGGCCCTCCCTTGGCCATCAATGTACCAACATGGCGAAGCTGGGCTCGAACCGCCTCAACGCTACACCGGCCAGCCCACCTGCACCGACCGGCCCACTTTCGGCTCGAATCGCCACCGCCTTTGGCAGGTGGGTCACGGAGTGGACTTGGATCGTAGCCATGTTCATGGTTTGGTCTAGAAATGCTTCATTTGGGTTGCTTGTCTTGCCCTTGGTATTTTACACTTTCCTGGAAGGCGTCTTTTGGTACAAATATTCCATATACTTGGTTTATTTCATACTTGTGTCCTAAAAATGATTAACTCACCAAAACTTATGGAATATGTTTGTACATAAGCCCTATTACTAAGTTTGTTGTCTGTTTTATTATAAAGTTGGTGGTAAAATTTATGCAATACGGAGCGCCAACAACTGACTAGTGTCGTAGGCTATGGCCAGCCCTTTGTGAAGCATTCGTAGGTGCTGATCGTTATGTGGCCGCTACGGTGCTTGTCGTCGTCTGTGCTAACTACCCGGAGGTGGAGCTGGCGGACATCGAGCGGGGAATCCCAGCCGAGGTCTCAGACAAGGATGCCAAGGACCTCCGCACCATATCTGGCCCGACTACCGCCGTCTTGGTTGATGATACGACGCTCATTGAGGATCCTGAGTAAGGTGGTGGTGGTTAGTAGGCCAAAAATAGTGTCTATATGTGTTTAAACAATGTTTGTAAGTTGTGCCAAGCACTGGGTGCTCGTAACTTTTAGCCTTTTGATGCAGACAATTTAAGGTAGGCATGTTTAAGCGGGTGATAAACATATTGCCGTTTAATATGCAAAGTGTAGTTGTAGAAAAAATGTCAACAGCTAAGTTTTGCCCCCACCCTCGAAGTGAGCTAACTCTGTTAGGTGACATAGGGATGTGCTAGTGAACAACATAGGACTGCCAGGATCACTAGGTACCAAGTACCGTTAGAGAGTGACTGCCAAATCTCCTAGTGTCGTGTAGCGCGGAGCTGTAACACATCGTAAAATGATCGAGACAGTGCCTTGTCAAGCCGTTCTCGATGGGCAAGAAGCAAATGTTTAATTGTAACTTATGCAGGGTGCATGTATGACAGATAGCGCAAGGATGCAAAGCTGTAATAGGAAAAAAGGACGACAAAGAACTTTATTAACTTAAAATAATATGAAAAACAGGGTACATATCTTATTCTATGGATAGAAGTGTATGAGCTGATCAATGTGCTAGGAGTTTGGCTTGTCAACGTTTTTCATCATGCATAGCCGATAAGATGTTGGGCGTGTAACAGCCTTAATCTTGAACGGCCCTTCCCATCTTGGTGACAACTTATGTAGACCGTCTGTATTCTGTATTCATCGCAGCACTGTGTCACCAACCACGAAAAGCCTTCCCTTAACATTGCAATTATAGTAATGACACACTGAAGCTAGGTACTTAGCCATGTGGGCGCAAGATTCGAGCGCTTGCTCCTCATTGGCTATGACATCAACTCTCTTGCTTCATTGGAGACATTCTCATCATGGTATGCAACCCAATGTGATTGGAAAGCAACCTCAGCTAGTAGGACGGCCTCGGATCCAAACACCATGAAGTATGGAGAGACTCTAGTGTTGCTACTGTGCTGGGTACGGAGTCCCCAGATCACATCAGGCAATTCCCCTAACCACCGACCAGGCTTGAGTTCCTTGTCATACTGGAAAACTCATTTGTGCAAGGCGTCGATTATCATGCCATTGGCCCATTCCACCTGTCCATTGGCTCGAGGATGAGCAATGGATACGTATTTGACCTTGATGCTAAGATTGTCCCAGATGTCAAAAAACGCATCACTAGTGAACTAGGAAGCCAAATCGGTAATGATACTATTCGGCACACCGAATCGGTGGATGACATCATCAAGGAATTGCACCACCTTCTCGGTCATGGCTTTTTTAATGGCCTTGTACTCAATCCATTTGGAAAATTTGTCGATGAGCACATAGATGCATGTATGGCCGCTAGGAGCCTTTTTGAAGGGACCAATCATATCTAGTCCCTAGCATGAGAATAGCCAAGCGACCGAGATGGTCTGGAGTTCATGTGCTGGGACATGAATCTGCTTGGCGAACATTTAGCAATTCTTACACCGGCGCATGTAGTCTTCCGCATCGGTGACCGCTGTAGGCCAGTAGAACCCTGCTCGATAAGCATTGCCAACTAGCGTCCGGGATGCTGCATGGTTGCCACAAGTACCAGCATGGATATCTTCTAGAAGTTTGAGGCCCTCTCCTTGGGTGATGCACCTCTGGTAGATTTTGGATCTCAGGCTTTTACGCATCAACTTGTCGTTAACCATGAGATAGGCACAGGCTCGACGGACCAGCTGCTGGGCTTCAATCTAATCTTCTTGGACAAGGTGGTCATCCAGGTACCTGACAAGGGGCTCTCTCTAGTCGGGCTAGGGAGGCGCTGCCTTCTCGGCTGGTTCACCACCCGGTGGCTGCTCATGACCATTTTTGGTTCCCTACTAGCCAGGGGAGCTTGGCTCGACCTCCTTGGAGGAATCATCGTGCACTGCTACAATCTGGTCGGTAGCAGCACTAGGCGCTGGTGCTTCGTATGCCTGGTTGAGAATCAAAGGTTTGATCAAATCTTCGACAAATACTCTTGGGGGCACCTCAGTGCGAGACGAACCTAGCTTGGACAGCTCGTTGGCGCCTTTGTTCTCGGCGCATGGTACATGGATGAACACAAGCCCATAGAACTTGTTCTCCAACTTGCATATCTTGGCAACATAGGCATCCATTTTCTCATGGACCGAATCCCTATCTTTGTTAACTTGATGGATGACCAAAGCAGAATCACCGTACACCAGGAGCCATTTAATGCCCAGCTCAACTGTGATATGGAGGCCGTGTAAGGCTGCTTTGTACTCGGCCACATTATTGGACGCCTTGAAGTGGATGCGCAAGACATAGTGAAGCGTGTCCTTGGATGGAGCGATGAAGTAGATGCCTGCTCCACCTCCTTGTGTTGCTTGCCCGTGCTGGCGGAGTGATGAGCAGCCTTGATCGAGATCTCGAGGGGTGCCGGGGGCGTCTCCTTGACCTCCAGGCCGGTGTGCTCCAGGAGGGACTTCAGCTCCTCGAACTCTATGGCCGCGTAGGCATTGGACTCGCACTTCTGAGCCATGAAGACGTTGCTGCATAGGGAAAGGATGCCCAGCTCAGTCGAAAGCTTGAGCACAAGGTACCCGTAGTGAGGAACCGCCATGAACATGGCAATCCCTGGTTGGCCGAGGATGGCATGGAAGGTTCCCTCAAAATTGGCTATGATGAAGTTTATTTGGTCAACATGGAAGTGCTGCTTTGTCCCGAACTAGACAGGTAGAGTGATCTACCCCAAGGGGTATGAGGGCTTGCCTGGCATGATGCCCTAAAACGTAGAGTTATAGGGCTTGAGATTCTCCAACTTCAGCCCTAGCTCCTTGAAAGCAGGGTATAAAAAAATGTTCAAGGCGCTGTCCCTGTCAATGAGCACTTTATCGAACCAAATGCATTGATCATCGGGTCAAGGACCAGCGGGAAATGACCAGCATCAGGGAGTTTAGCCCACATGTCATTCTGGCTAAATGAGATGGGCTACTCAGACCACGACGGCACCCTGACGTCTGCAACAAGGCCATCAGACTTTTGGATAGACGTGATGGCCTGCGTCAGCAGCATCTTTTTCGCGTGTTTTCTAGCCCGACCTCACTGCCAAAGATGACAGTGGTGATGTTCTTCATGGGGTCCGTGTAGGCGTGCCGTTGATTGGGATCTTGGGGCTCCTCTTCGTCGACGTCATTCTCCTAGACAACATTTTTGCCCTTGCCTTTAGGGGCCGAGCGTGGCTTCTTGTTGGTGGTGATCTTGTGTGTATCCGCAAGACTGCACTCGCCCAGTGTATGGCCCTTGCCAGGGTAGCGAGGGCAATCTGGCTAAGCACTTTGTCGAGCTCCTCGTCATGCTCCTGTTTCTGGCCCTTCACCGTGTTGACAGAGTCATCGTCACGGTTGCGATTGTGAAACCCCTGTTGTAGCCCTCCCGACCATGACGCTTGAAGAAGCAGTTGTCTTCATGTTGATCAGGATCATGATTACCATGATGATTTCTATAGTTATGAGGATGGCACTCAGGCTGGCGGTCTTGATCACTGTCGCGGTCCTAGTCATCGCTGCAGTGATAGTTGCAGTTAGAGGGGCCGGCGTCACCCTCATTCAGCCCATTGTCAAGGTGAGCAAATCTGTGGGCGATGGCGAGGAGATGTTCCATCAAGTTCGGTTGCTTAAGAAGCATCTTTTTTTTGGAGGACCCGACCACGTGATTTGTGAAGGCCAACGATAAAAAGATTGATCCCTCCACGGGAGCGACTTCAGTCACACAGTTCCATGTGTTGGAGAAGCATCTGATGTATTGTCATAGTGGTTTCCCTAGACGATGTTGTACTTGTGCCAGGGAGTACTTGGTGCTTGGCTGGACGCAAGTTGGCTTGAAGTTGTCAATGAACATCTGTCGGAGCTGGTCCCAGCTATGGATGGATCCAGCGTGTCGGCGTAGCAGCCAGGAGGTAGCGACATTGCTGAGGACCACTGGGAGGTAGTTGGTCATAACGTAGTCGTTGCCCCTGTGTAACACCTCTGGTGTTATATTAACTAACACATGCCATGTCATCATATGCACTACAAGGCATTCATGGTTAAGTCAACCCTAATGTGCATCAACTAAAAACAAGTTTAGATTTCATAGGTTGATTGATCTTCTGTAATGTTTTATCACATGAAATAATAAAACCTTATTTTCGAATGCCATTACAAATACTTAGTTTATACTCTATGTACTTGAGGTGTAAACTGTGTTTACACTAGTGCCAAGCATAGTGTATAAGTCTAAGTCCAACCCTAAAAATGATTTCCATATTTGAAATTAAATTTGGATTCCTAAGCTTATTTCTAAGTCTGGCTATTCAAGTTTAAATTCAAATTGGAAATGCTATAAAAGGTTTTTTTAAAAGTCAACTTGGTCAACCAAGGGTGTCATTGGGTCAATGACCTAAAAATATCCTTGGATGATGTTTGTGATCACTAATAACCAACCAATTAAGTTAGAAACCAAATTGAATTTAAATTCTATTTCAAAAACCCTTTATTTTCAAACCTAGATTTACCCCCTTTTCTCTAATTCAAAATCTAAAATGAATTTGGAGATACTCTAAAAAGACAGTTTGTAGATCTTGAGAAGAGCTACAAAGTTGGTATATAAAGTTTTTTCAAGTTTCCAAAAGGAATTTCAAATTAATTTGAAAATACAGTTTCCAGCAATTATCCCCTTTTGATTTTAAAACCATAATTCAAAAATTATGCATAATTTGAGAAAACTTTGTATATGAAAAATGTTTGGTTTGATAAGCTCAACATTTCATAGTTTTAAATATTTTTAGGTTTTATTGAAAAATCAAAAGTAATTTCAAATGCTTATTTCTAGGGTTTTATCCCCTTTTCAAATCTGAATTCAAATTTCAAAATCCAGGTAGAATTTGAGAATACTAGTTAAAGGAAAAGTGTAGCTCTTGAAAAGTTATGCAAATGATATTTTTGGATATTTTCAAGTTCTTATATAAATTTTGGAGTAATTTGTATTCTAAACCGAATGACAATTCTGTAAATAACTCGAACAGTACCTAACCCTATTGGCGCCCGCCATGGCCGGCTTCTCATCGCACGCCGCCGTCCACCGCCGCGCCTTCCCGGCCATCAGAGCATTTTTGGACGTGAGAAACTTCACCGTCGTCGTGTCACTCACTCAAGCATCATCTTCTTGCTATAAATAGCAGTCGGCCGACGCCGTTTTTCTTTCTTCTTCCTTCCGCCGCCGTCGCCGACGACCTCGCTCCGCCACCTGAATTCACCGCCGACGCTCCACCTCTGTCCAATTGCTCTCGACCAAAGCTCTGCCACTTCCTCATGGTCCGTTTGAGCCAGTTCATGCTTGCTCTCCTCGCCAGAGCCGCCTGTACGCCATCATCTTCTTCGCGGCCGGTCGCCGAGCCGCCGCGATCGTTTTCACCGTCAACCGTCATCGGAGGTGAAAATATATTACCTTTAACCCTGCAATCGTGTTCTCCGTGTCATCCTGAATCTGAAGCGCACCTTGGTTTGAGCAGCGCATCGCCGGAGACTGCCGTGACGCCGTCGTGCCACCGGAGCGCCGCCGTCGCCATCACCGCCGTCGACCGCAGCTCAACCCAACCACTCCGGACCTCCATTAACGTGCGCATCGGTGCCATGGTGAGCTCCTGCATCTATCCGTGCCATCAATTTCATCAATCTTACACCGTAGCCGCCGGCCACCGTGGCTTGCCGCCGGCACGGCTATGCCGCTCCGCCGCGCGCGTTGTTGCCCTGGCTAGGAACCCAGAGCCGATGTCATCTAGTTACCAGATATGTCCGTTTGAGTACCCTGCACTTAACCGTGACATTGCCGTCGCCGAAAATCACTCCGGTGAGCGACGCCGCCGTGCCCGAGCTCCGCCGCACCGCCATTGCCGCCGGCGTGCATGCTGCCCTTGCTCCGCCGTTGCGTTAGCCTGTCCGTTGGATGCGCCGTGTCAAGATGAGAAAGTAGGAGAAAACCCCATCATCGGAAACCTCACCGACGGCGAGGAATCGCCGGTCAACTCTGGCGGGGTCGACTGTTGACCCGGGAGCACTGTGCCGAATTTCCTTTTTCTATTTTTAGAAAATAATTTAAATGCTATTTTCTTTGAAAATTCATAGTAATTCATATATAGCTCCAAAAATTCTAAAAATTTTTGTGAATGTTCTTTATGATGTCATCTACCTAGGAAAAATATGAAATGCCAAATTTGAGTACTTTTTGCATATGTTAAAATTATCCCTTTTAATTGAAAAATGGACCTTCAATGATTTTTAATAATTAAAATAATTGGCTTTTAATTGTGAAATTTGTTTTGCCATCGAATTAGGCTAAGAGCTTTTCAAATAAAATTTTGGGCTTAATTTGATAACTTTAATTTTTATGCCTTTATTTAATGCTTTTAAATAATGAATTAACCCCTTTTACTTAACTTAATCATTATAGGATTTGTTTGACTTTGGGATTGATTGATGACCTTGGGTCATTAACCCTAATGACCTTTGGCACTTTAATTAATTGTTTGTGCTTATCTTAATCATGTCATTAGGGCTCAATTAACGTTATTTTATGTGTTTAATTAACCTTTTAAATGGCATAGTTAACCCTAATGAGTTTTATAAACGAAGTTTTGTTGGCTTGCAACTTTATCATGAAGAAAGGTTGTACTCAAGCCCTTAATCTGATCATGCATTCATCGAGCATCATGTTTACTATTCCATCATGTTAAAGCATATTAATTATCGAATAGTTTCCGTTAACGGAGAGTTAACATTATCGCCCAGATCCAAAGGACGAGCAGATTCAAGAATCGGGAGTTGATCCAGAGTTCGAGACCGTCTACCCCGAACATCAAGGCAAGCCCCGGATGCATTTAAACCCTATTCTATTTATAAAAGTTTTACCGCTTCAGCTCTGATATGTTGCATTAAGTAATAGGAGTTGAGTGGAAACCCACCAATTGCATTACCTGTCTTATTTCCTTATTCCTTGTTACCTGCTCTGGAAGATAAGTAGTAATGCCTAGCCCGGCATAGTTATTTAATTGTTCAAAGGCAAAAGAATGAAACAGATGAGATTGGTTTCTTGTTGAAATCTTGATGCTAGTAAAAAAATCGAGTCCGGACGGCGAACTTGCATTGGGAATGGAGTCCCTCTGTAGTGTTCTCGTCTGTTGATGCCCTAGGTCCCGTTCGATGGTGACCTGTCGATAATCGAGAAATTAGAAAATCCACATGCATGAAGTGGTATACGGATGGTTGGAGCCGTGTATGCCATGGAGTGACCTAGTGTGGGGCCAGAGATCCCATCTGTGTCATAGTGTGTTTTACTGTGGGGTTTAAGTTCCCATGTATCTCGGTACGCTGGGCCGCAGAGCTCACGTGTATCATGTGGTGATATACGGCTGAGGTTGTTATCCCGGTATATCGGTGTATCTGGGGTGCTTCGGAGTTAAAGTCTTCGGTATGCTCAGTCACCTAGGTCCCAGCTGGGTATGAAAATGGATTCGAATCGCCGTTGCTTCTCGGAGAAGAAGACTCGATCACTGATCATCATCGTAGTAATAACTGGAACAACAATTAAGGATCAATACTGAGGTTGGTTGATAATGGGAATTAGCCCAAGAAACTTCTCTCTCTGTAAAGCTTTTTCGCAAAATTTCTTCTCTCCTACAGACCTTACCTTGTCCCTCTAGCCTGCGTTTCTTGAGTCTCTACCCTTCTATTTCGTCGGGTCAGTCTTGTTGAGTACTTTTGTACTCAGGGTTTGTTTAACCCTTGTTGTAGGTGAGCCTCATGGGCAGGAATGTTTTGCATCCTGCTACATGACAGTCGTCGAGGAAAGCGACGATGAGTAAGATGTTTCGCTCGTGGGCAAAGCTTTTGTGTAATATTGTAATCTACTGCTACTCCACTACTATTATGGTTTGTATAATTTAAACCTATCGTTGTAAAAATTTGAAACTCAGAGTTTTGTAAATGTATGTTATTGTAAGTCTTTCACTGTTTTACTCCGTGGTAATGTATTTATATCAAACTGTTGTAATACCTGCAATGTCTCTCTACAATGATTGATCCTGCTCGGAGAATCGTGGATGATTCGGGATTTACCCGACAGACTTTTTAAGTCATATGGAACACAGTCATGGTTATTTGGAGTTTGTTTAGACAATAATCATGCGTGTGGGCCATATGATTTAGGAGGTTCTGCCACACCCTGGCTGCCCAGACAGCAACCTCATATAGCATGATCCAGTGCTCGGAATTATCCTTCCCATCGTACGTCTTGATGTCGCCGATGCGAAAATTTTTGGGCCAAATAACCACCTTGAGGCGATCTAAGAATGGCGGCGGTCCACCCAAGTGTCGTCGAGCACGGTAGCGTTTGTTAAGGTGGTCATGGAGGTCAGAGCCTCGATGCTGCTAGACTTCCTGCTTGTGATCTTGGCGATTATCATCACGTCGCTGGTTGTCGTGCTGGCGATCGCCACGTTGGCGGCTGCCTTGATCTCTTCACGTGATTCATCGCGTAGGTCATCGTCGACGTTGTCTTGTCGAGGCGGTTCAAGCGGAGGGTTATGCCCTCCGTGATTGGAAGAGTTATCGGTGCCACCTTTTGACAATTGATTGCGGCGGCTACAGTTGCGCCGCTGACGAGACCGACGGGGTTTATATGACGTGGTCATAGATCCATCCTCTCACAATCGGTTCACCTGATCCTCAGTGGCTATCAGGTGATCAATGATGGCGTTGGCCCCAGGTGTTCCTGGGGGAAGAGTCGTCAGCAGGTGCCTAACCACAGCTATGTTTGTTGTAGGCATCTCATGGACGGGAGTGTCCCCGACCATGTCGAAGTCCTTCTAGAGGTCATGATGGAGACGACGCAGACGAGGGCCATTCGCGCCGTTCACAACATTGCCTGCCTATTGCTCCTGGAGCCGCCGCTGGGCTCGGTCAAGGTTACGAGCATCCCTGGCCTACTTATCCTGCTCAGTCTCATTTGGAACTGGAGGCTCGTCATCACTGACCATGAATATCATGCCCCCAAACCCTAGAGGGAACTTGGGGAAGTCCATGGTTAGATCCATCGGGGTGGTCTATGGTCGGTGCTCCGGCGTGATCAGGATCGCGTCCTCGATGTGCTCCTCCATCTGGACCTCAGGACTCTCATCAGAGAAGAGATGCTCAATGTAATCAGAGAAGCCAGAGGGTGATCGGTCGAGCCAGCTAGCAGATTAGAGGCGGTGCTGCTCTCCGAAACAGTGTTCGATGAACTCGGTTGAGCTCCTTCAGGGTGACCTCATTGACCACTAGCCTTGGGTCCTCAGGAACCAAAACCCAAGATGGATCTAGGTCCAAGAGGTGGTCATCATGTCGCACAGGGCAATCTCTAGGTTCCTCGCATAAGACGCGGCTGCGTTGTCCAACCCATGTGGGAAGACGGCTCAACTGCCAGGGGTAGGAGCATTTGCATCTGCCTGCGTTGGACTAGTAGGCAGTGGTAGCTGTGCACGGCACTATTGCCTTTGCTGTGCTTGGGACATGACCCGGTTTTGGATTGGACGAGGTGGCCAATCGGCGCGGTTTGGAAGCCCGCGTCGCCGCTGATGGATGTCTATGAATTCGTCCAGCCTGACCGGGGTTGGAGTACGCGCAGTAGCCAAACTTGGACCTGGTTGGTGTTGGCAGTGGCCCTGGTTGACAGGCCCTCGCAGCTGCTGCTAGTTGGAAGGTGCACCGCCTCGGTGAAGGGGAAGTGCTGCTTGGCCGGTGGCTGGATTAGGATCCTGGCAACACGGGTGGCTGGCTTGGCTCGTACGGCCTTGCCGACATCGCTTGGCTCGTAGTCGGGGCCACCCTGCTGGTGAGCAAGGGGAAGTGCTCGGGCCGCGGGCAGATTTGGATCTGCACGGCCTGAGTGGTCAGCGTGGTTCGTATGCCCGCGCCGACGTGGAGGGACAAGGGTGAAATCTAGATCTTGGTGGAGTCGCAAACGGGCGGACTCCAGTACTCTAGGATCTCGACCAGGTCTTCTCCCTGCTGATCGATTAGCTCAATCAGATCTGAGTTGTTGATGTGCCTCCTCTGGTACCGAGGAAGCTGCCAGTTCGCCGCTGGCGTGGCCACCAACTCCGCGACCGAGCTGGTTGATGCGGTGATCGGCGCAGGCAGCGATGGGGCCGGCTGCACTGCTCCTGCGATCGGGATGGATGTCGCCACACCGGAGGTCCAGGTGGACGCCCTGATGGTGAAGGTGAGGCCCGCCTCAAAGTCCATGGAAGCAGGGCAGGAAACCATCTGGTTCACCTTGAGATCAGATCATGCACCCCCTACCTGGTGCGCCACTGTCAATGAAACCTCCTCGGCAGTCTACCATGGGGCTCCCCGAGATAGTAGATGATTGGTGAGGGCACACTAAGACCTACGAACCAGATGTGAAACATAAGACAAACAACCAGCACAACCAGGGTTTATCCAGGTTCGGGCCGCGATGTGCGTAATACCCTACATCTTGCATCTCTGCTGCTGTATTGATGAGTACTAGAGCACAAGGGATGATGTAGCATGCGTTCTAGGTGGGTCCTTACCCGCCTTATATAGCCAGGGGCAAGGCTACAGATCTAGGGTTTCCTATGGTCAGTTACATTGCTCTGTATCCTTGGAGATTACGAACAGATTCTAACCGACTAGGCTTCCTTGCATGCCAAGCAGCCTTCGAGCTCCACACGGCCCACCAACCAGGGTGGTGGCGGACCACGGGCTTCGTCTTGTGGTCTGGGTGGTCTGATTTGTACGTGCGGCCCAAGGCCCTGCCGTGAGGGTATAGGGGATAATACCCCCACAGTTACCAAGTCTCTTTGGTGGGTTCGAGTGCTCAGAAGATGAGTCACTGGATTCGTTGGTGAGTCCGGATGCTGTGTCCTGAGATTAGATAGATTATCCAATGCCCTATGTGTGATTCCTGCCTCTTCTTTTATAGTTGCCAAGGAGGCCTCGGGTTACAACACTGTTAACTAGTAGAAGAAAGAGAAGAAGAAAGAGAAGAACAAAAAGGATCACCTCATGCGTGGCTGTCCTCCTTCTTATCAGGCTTGAGCACTTGATCCTGTAGAGTTGGTACACAATGGGTATCAAACTCATGGCTTGTTCGTCTACAGGTGCAGCATGGCATGACCATGCTTTGACTTAGTGCCTTTGTACCATCGAGGATGGGTAGTGCATTCGCCTAGATCCGCATAGAGAGGGGATTAGTGGCATAGTTACAGTCACTCCTACTGCTATAGAGTTATCGGGTATCTAGATTAGGGATACCCCAACACACCGATTAAAGACGACTAAACCCCGAGAAATCCATGGCCCAAGGCCCACAAAGCCCAATCACGCCAAGCCTGGCAAATCGACCCACATCAGCACTGCCCTCGGACATATCTCTCACAAGACAGGGACCCCTCGACGAGACCCCCTTGAGTGATGGAGAAATGCCGGGCGAACGAACCCCCATCGATAGACTCAAACCCCTCGATCCACTTACTCTGGCATAGGAAAAGCGGAGCATTTAATGCCTCAACCACCTCCTGCCTAACACCATGGCTACATATGCTCAAATAGGAGCTGGGTACTGAGGTCAAATCCACCTTTACCGCCCATCCCGGGACGTGTGGTGATTTAACCAGCACCGTTACGCCATGCCTAGTACTGTACCGCTTTCGAGGCCCCTCAAGACACAATATGACAGCGCTCGGTACCGGATTTCCATGAGCTTTATCTTATCTGCGGGACCTCGACCCCTCGGCTACCCCTCGAACCCAGCCTTCGGCGCCTCCAGTCAACACTTCAACAACTCCTGCACGTCTCTACAGGAATTCACACGCCCGCAACAGGGGCTCGGGTCTTTCACTGACCATCACCAACATCACCGTGACGCGCCTAAAAGACGAAGGCCATGCCCGACGCACGCCTCTACAGTAACCTCGACAGGATCGGCGCGATGCCCTCGATGTCATCAGCAATGTCAGCCCTACCTGAAGCAAATCCTAGGGTTTTCTGTACCCCTGCGCCTCCCCTTGACCTATAAAAGGGGATACCAGGGCTAGTTCTAGACATCAGACAACAATCGGAACACACACTCACGCATCTGAGCACTTGAGTCATAAGGCATACGACTAGCTACTCTGGACTTAGGTCTTCGGCTTCTCCTCCACATTCACCCACGCACTTGTCATACCCCTTGTACAAGCACTTCGGTGTAGAGCAATACAAACCTTCTCTCCCTCCACTGGACGTAGGGCCTTCTCTTGCCCGAACCAGGATAAACCTTGTATCTCGCTTTGCAGCACCATCTGGTTAGGGAGCACACATCATAATTACTAGTTGGGTTCTTGTCCACAGGACAGAACACCGACAAGAGGTTAGGCAGAATAGTTGTTGTTACCCCGTCGTTGTAGAGGCGTGGGCGACATGGTGAAATGACCGTGGTCATGCTGACGTATCAAGGCTCCATGCTCCCATACACTGTTCCTGACAATGTATTTACCATCATTAGGATTGGGCATCATAGTGGGGGCCCGCGTGGTTTCCAGTTTGTGCCCGAGACCCTAACAAGGGCCTCAAGCGAGGTAAAAATGTGTGCTGACATCATGGGGCCTTGGGCGAGGCGGAGATTTTCTTCTGAGGGGTTGGTCCCACCTAAGGCCCTTCAATGGGGCTTGAGCGAGATGAGGAATTGATCCTTTTGGATTGTTCGTGCCTGTGGACCCCTCGGTGGTGCGCACTCGGGCGAGATGGAGATGTACCCCTAAGGCTTAGGAGACGTACCCCTAAGGCTTAGGGTTTTCTAGAGGTGATTGATGGAGTCAGGCGTGTTAAGGCGCCCACCTCCATATATGGCATTAAAGGAGGCAGACGTGTTAAGGCGCCTGACTCTGTTATTAACGAAGGCGGGAGCCGTGGCCACCTCCGAAAATGATTTAGGTGTTAGTGTAGGCATGAAGGACGGCAGTTGGCGCCATGGGAGCGAATGAGCTTGGATTTGAGAGTGAGGAAAGAGGAGGAACATGGCTGGCCGCGCGTGCCTATTTTATACGGGCAAACGACTTGGTGTGACCATGGCATGCTAAAATATATGGCGTGACTCGGTCACGTGAATTTGTCGGCTGTGACTTCGGTCCATGTTAACTCCAAGTACGTGCATGAAATTTTAGGGTTTCGGTGTGGCACACTGAGTCGTGCCAGAAGCTTTGGTACGACTAGGTCGGTAAGTCGTGTCATGAGGGTTGGCGTGACAAAATGAGCTACTTACTGAAAAACTACCCGCTGGCCAGTTGTTACTAAAAAAATACTGGTTTTTTAAGGGCTAAAAAAATCGTGCATGTACTTTTTGCTGGGAAGAAAAAGTGTGCAAGGTGATAATTGACGAAGGTGGTGGCGAACTGCGCCGTGGTAGAAATGCCAACTCCCTCTGATCTACTTGTCGCCCTCAGCGCGCGCATCGCTGGCTGGCTGACCCAACCACCTTCCATGCTAGTGCTGAATAAGGCCGAAGAGGAGGCGCGAGATGCACGCAAGGGATCGGAAACAGGTCGCGTCTGTGTGAGGGGGACCTTACACCGAGCATAGCTGTAGCAGGTGTGTTAACCAATAAGCTGCTTCTGACTAGCTATATAAACTAAACTGGAAGGCTAGTCTATCGAACGAACAGGGAGCGTGACGCGGACGTACTGACCCACGTGACGCTGGCGGCCATTCAAAGCCTTTGACAACGAGAGCTAGTTAGTTCATGATTGCAATAGTGACACATGAGCGTGACTAATTATACAGTATAATTATAAATTATAAGATAAATATTTTAAATTATTTTAAATTTAGTTAGTTTATAATTGGACAATAATTACTAAATATAAACAAAAAATATTGTAGGAGTTCGAATTAAAATTTCTAGCCATCTAAACCAGGTCTAGGTTTATTTGTCTTACACAAGGATGTTTTATAATAGTCGGAGGTGACGTCCGTGCTCGTCGTGCAAGAACGCCGCCAGTTGTCTTAGCCATATATTCTTAGGATTAAATATAGGTTATAGATCTAATACCCCAGTATTTCCTAGGAGTGTGATTGTGAGTGGGTGTGTGCGTGTATGGTCTGTGTTATATGTAAGTTCAACTACTATAACATGAAATAACGATTGAGACAATAAAAAAAATTATAAAGGAAGGCCCACTAATACCGACAGTGAGTATAGGACGGATTGGTCGAAGAGCAGACGAAAGGGTACGGACGTACGTCATTTGATTAGAACCGTCCATTGCTCAATCTTTTCTACTGTAGCTCATTGTAACGCGGGAGGTGGTCCTGTTCATCCGTTCTTTTTTACTGTTTTATTCACTGTTCCTCACTTTCTCTCATACTGTAAACCAAGGCCTAATTATATTAATCTGACGGAAAAGTTATTGGAACTGGTTATTTAATGTCCTCCCGTCAGGCCAATTTTTGTCCGTTTTATAGCAACAGTCTGATTCAGCCGGCCGCTCGGTCTGTTGCAATTCTTTATTGCTTTCTATATCCCGCTCTGCGCTATTTATATTTTCAAAAGGTTAACATATTCTCCATGTTGTTTCATCTTTTTGGGTTCTCTGTCTGAAGCAGGAGGGAAGGCTAGGCTAGTATACTGGATTCACTACTAGAAACTCAAAATTTCCTGACGGTTGTTTCACACTCCAAACTTTTTTACATAAAATAGGCTACATACATATTGTTGTATAGAAGTTTCAAAATTTTTGGAACTATTTTTATATTTTCTATAGTCTAAATTAATTTCTACACGTTTATCAAAAGTAATTCCAAATAGAATAGTGGATACCTCCAATAGGATTCCAAGAGCATTATAAAATTTATATTAGTCCTCATATGTTTCACTCTAGTCCATAAAAAGCGATGCATGAAAAAAAAATCGTTTGTTTTCTATGGATAATTCATCCTTCTATATCCAAAATAACATAAAATAATTGTAATAATTCAAACTTTGTTAGAAAATTCTATAAACTTACACGACATCATGTTTTTGGTGTACAATGTTCCAATAAAAATTTCAAATGTTTTCATAAAAGAGATTACATACATTACTCACAAATGATATATCTGTGTGACATAGTTATAAACTATGTAAGTGATTTGTTCATTTATGAACAACGTATAGTACCAGTTTGTTAAAATGATTTGAAATTTTTATGGCAATCATGTAGACCAGAATTATGGCTCCACAAAAAATCTTAGACTTTTTGGATCAAATTTGGTCATTGTTATATTTTTTTGTGTTATAGACTAGAGAAAATATGTTGAATTACCCCTTCAAAACAATATAACTTTTCATCCACCTCTACCAAAATTGGTTCACTAGGACATGTGAGACCCAATATAAAAAATCTGGTCCATTTTGGCTCATGTCCGATGTAGCCTTAGTTCAACATCTAATTACTTAGTACAATCATGTAGAAATTCATTTAAACTATAGAAAATTCAAACCATCTTCAAAAAAATCTGAAACTTAGACTGTGGCACACACAGGTTTGATAAAAAGTTTAAGGTTCATACAACATCGAAATGGCGTAGCAGCTGGCTAACCTGGGCCCAGGCCGGGAATGCCCCTTGGGCTTAGCTTCTCCCGCAGGCCTGTTTAGTGCGTAGCTCATTTGCAGCCATTGATCCTAGAATCGGACGGCCAACACCTATGTCATCCAAGCTTCCAGTCCTCCACTTTTCACGCAGACAGCAGCCAGCCGCCGCAACGACGATGCCGAGTGTGGAGAAGATATGGCGTCGCCTCGTGGTCCCACGCCGGCCACCGGTCTCACCTCCGCCGTCGTGGAGGACTAGAGGTGCGGTGAGGCACCTGCGCGGGCGGAGGTGCCGGCGAGACTGTGCCCGCCCGTGCAGCAGCCCTGTGCGACCCGCCTGCTCGAGGGTCTGTTCATCCAAGTTCTGTTCCATCTATGGCTAGCAGATCCAGTTTCATCTCATCAGCATCCAGCAGATCCGGTGGCAGATGTAGTTCCGCAGCCAAGGTCTGTTCCCTACCAAATTCTGATTTGTTTCTTTTTCTTCCTGTAGTTCGCAGTTCAGTTCAGTAAGGAGAGCATAGAGTTCAGGTGATTAGCATGGCACAAGCTACGTATTTACAGGTTCACTAGATTAGAGGTATTACTGGGCAGTTCGAGTTTTTTATTCACAATTCCAAATTGGCAATATGATAATCGTCAATTGCTAGGCTGCTATAGGCCTATGCCTTGTATGTCTGTACCTCCAGACTCCTAGTTCTGTATACATGAAACTATCA
>CM041636.1:5867469-6111437 GCA_023333625.1 Bothriochloa decipiens | reverse complement strand
TTTTTTGGGTTGCTGCTTGTGGTTGTGTTTATGATTTGTCCCTCCAATTTCATATTTTTTTAGGTGCCCAATAGTTTTAAACCCTTTTCATACTGTGTAATGTCCATTCACTACAAGAAATTTGGGGAGATATGATGATTTTTTCATGATGATGGGTTAATTCATCACTAAGTCATTTTGTTTTATGACGTTTTTGAGAAGGTAGTACGACTCCGTGAAAAAACAATTATGTTTCCATGGCTATGACCTAGTAGAAATCGTCATAAACTAGAGAAATGTTATATGGTGACAAACTATAAGTTGTGAGAACAGCTAAGGTATGTCGTAAAACTTTTTTGGTTAAAGCTTAATATGAAAAGCACGGCCCAAACATCAATATGTCCGATGTCGTATGTTTTTTTTTCATTTTTCTTTAATGGGCCACAGGCCATGTACGTGGTCTAGTTGTCTAGTTGTTTAATCAATCCAGTTATGTTTCTAAAACAGAAAAAATAGAGCCCAGTCGAGAATGGAACTTAGCACCTCTGATTGAGTTTTAATCAATCTAGTTATTTTTCTATAATAAAAAATAGAGCCCAATCAAGAATCCAATTTAGCACCTCTTTACTAGAAACCCAGACGCGGCTTTGCCGTGCCCTACTAAATGTCCAGTTATTGGTTGGCACCATCCTCCATCACTGATATGCTAAATGTAATCAGGAGTTATCAATACCCATCTTAGTTTTGAGTAGTCGTGCAAATTTCTGTTGAGTTAATGACTCTGTTGAAGGCGAAGAACAGGCAAAAGCAGTACAAAATTTTAACATGGGACATTAGTTTGTTGCAGAATAACCAGGTAAAAGTTTAGTGCAACAGCATTGTTCCTACCAATAATTTTGCGTGGGTCACCGTCTCCTTATTTTAAGCAAGTCCAATGGCACTGGAAGATTCCCAATGAACATCAGCATTTTTCTAGCACCCAATTGTCACAAGTATAATGATGGCCCAGCTAATTACCAAGAAATTGGGTCAATCCTGAGCCAAGAGGAGGATGACGTCGTCATGGTCCGTGACTAGGGCGACTCGCGCCAGGAGAAGGGGCAGGGCCGCCACCTCCCCCACGCGCGCATGCGCTGGCCGCCGCCGCCGCCGTCATCACTTCGCCAAGTCAGCCTTCCATCAATAAAGTATTTTCTATAGTTAGGGGATGTAAAATAAAGAAAGAGAATATCCGCAATTAGGCTACAAATACTCCACAATTATAATCAGATCAACTCAATAATAGAAATGAGTAATTCCCATCTATCTCTCCCTCTCCTCTCCTTGCTCCTGCCGCCACCGCCTGCCCTAGCGCCACACGCGCCGCCCCTCTCCACGCCGCCACCAGCCGCCACCCTCCACCACTGTCGTGGTCGCCGCTGCCGCCCCAGGCCACGCCCAGGGCTGCCACGTGCACCCCTGTGCACGGCTTGTTATACCAATAAATTTGTATTATCTTCCTGTGACATATAAATAAATAGAGCTTTGGTATTGAATGAATATACTTCACATGGAATTAGTGGAGCTCACTAGTACTTTCAGATTATGAAACCAATGGTAAAAGCAGCACATAAAACATTAAACTTTCACATGAGAGTAAGGCAAGGATGTCATCTTTTGTGTAATGCTCTCAAATCTGATCCATTTAAAGATTTTCACTTATAGCATGTTCATACCATAGTGCCGCCTGACAGCTTTAGATGAGCAGGCTCGACACAATAAAGTATGCCATGACCTCTCTCATGTTCTGCTTTTGGTGTTGCATCCTGTGATGATGGTTCACCTTTGCTCTTCATTGTCAAAAATAATAAACAACAGATCTCAATGGAAATGCGCTGCAGATAAATACAAAATAAAAAATGAATCATTTTTATCATAAAAAAATAAATCATGGATGAACAATTGCACGATGGTGAGAAATAGTACACTGCATAAAGATTATATTATAATTACCAAAAATAACTAAACAGAACAGGATGAAGGATTAGATTTTCCAAAGCAGTTACATTGTTTTCCAGAATTGCCCACTTGACAATCAGGGCCTATCATGGTAATGCTTTCATCTGATTGAGGAAGCAATAAGAAACGCACATTGCAAAAAATGCCACACTTTGTACAATGGTGGAATTGCCATATTGGGATTACTTTTGAGTTACCTGGCACTGCTATATGACATTTTGCTGTACAATAACCAGAATTTTAGACTACCACTAAGCCAGGTTTCAATCCGAATGAGAAATTAGGAAGATAGAAAAGGAACATCCCAGGCTGCTAGCACCTGTACCTTCATTGGCTTCTTGGAGGCACGTACAAATTTTATTATATACAGAACTATTATTTACTTTGTCGTCGTTTTTAGCAGGATAGTGTAGTAAGTCAGTAGCTCTCAATTCCTTGTAAATATTACTTTTGCTTTTTAACTTAATGAAACGGCAGAACACATGCTATATTCGCTCAAAAAAATTGGATAATGCCGTTCTCAGATAAAGAGTGCTGCATAGAAGAGGCACAGTAGAACTGCTTTGAGCATTACATTTTACCCATGCACAGGTTTGTTCACTTTGGATAGTACCTGCGACATCTTCTTGGAGCTCACCTCTTATGTAAGACATGACCTTTGCAGGTTTCTGAACCTCTATGAGATCTCGCGAGTTGCAGACCATTAAACATTCTATATATATAACGAAATCAAGGCAATACAGCTCTTTGTCTCGTGTAGTTAAGTACTAGGAGTAGTTAAGTACTGTAGCCATGTCTCGTGTACCCGATAGTGGGTGAAGGATTGTATATATGTTATGCAATGCAATAGAAAAAGTAGCTTCTTTGCCATCATATTTAGGCTCTGTCTTCAGCCAACGCAGAAGAACAGAGGGTGTGCTGTGTGTGTGTGAATTGGGAGCTCGGCTTGTTTTCTTCCTTGGTTAAGGGAGGATCTCGAGGGGGGTCGAGCAGATGCTGCTCGCCTCGACGACGCTAGGATCTAGCGTCAACAGGTGGTATCGAAGCTGTACACATCATTCGGGCTTAGCAGCCAGCGATGACGGATCCCACTGGAGCTTTGCCGGGCAACGGCGAAGATGCGGAGAGGCAGCTCCAGTCGGTGGTGCAGCCGGTAGAAGGGCGCGTGGTGAGGGAGGACGGCGGGAGCAACTCCTGGCCGATGCTTACCCGCACCAACTACGGCGAGTGGGCCATGCAGATGAAGTGGAAGTTACGCGCCCAGAAGTGGTGGGCGGCTGTGGAGACTGGCAACGCCGGTAAGGATGCGGAGGTGGGCGTCATGGAGGCGCTCATGGCTTTATAACACCCTAAATTTTGTAGTTTCTTAAAAATAGCCAAAACAATTTAGTAATGCTATTTTTGGGGGGCATTTAACATAGGCAAAATAAATATTTAATGAAATAAAAATATATCTTGGCTAGATACATGTATGTGTATTCACGCTGGTGCATAATTTATTTTGTGATGTTTGGTTTTGGATGGGTTTGAATTGGATTTCAAAATCTCTTGAAAATGCATTTGAAAAAGTGGTTCAAATTAAAGACAAACAATTTCTTTTCCCTCCTCTCCCCTTTCTTCCTTTTGGCCCGGTCAGCCCGAGTGGACCAAACCAGCCAAACGGCCCGCTGCTCCTCTCCCGCCTTCAATTGGCCCAAAGGCTGTTTACCTTTCCCGCGGTTCGCACTCTCCTTCGATTTGGCCGGCCCAGCCGCGACAGCCGCAGCAGCGCCCGCGCTCGCCTCTCCTTCTTGGGCCGATAGGCCAAAGGCCCAGCAAGCCTGCAGCGACATCGCGCACCTTCTTCTTCCTCTGGCTAACGAACGGGGGCCCGCACCTCCTTCTTCCAACTCCGACTCGACCCCGAGCCGGAAGCAGAGTCCCGAATCGCCCGCCTCCGCGCGACCACGTCCCCACCAAGCCTTCGGGCTATTCAACAACCTCCTTAAACCTAGCCGCCAGCGCCATCTTATTGGCTTGAGCAGCAGTGCCGCCAAACCCTAGCCGCCATTGGGGTTCCACCGGAGCTCGCAATTCATCGCGGCCGAAGGTCATTTAATGCCGTAAGTTGGCTCTAAAGCTTCGCCTTGACCTCCTGAGCACCTGGGTGCTATTCTTTTGGTTCAATTTGGCCAAACTCGAGCCGCCACCGTTCGTAGGGTGCCGTCGTCTGCCTCTTGCCATCGCCCTCCGTCTACGGTTGTTTCCCGCCTTCATCTTCCTCCTAGGTGAGCGCGGCTCGTCCTCCTTTTTCGACATGTACCGGCCCCGTCTTAAATGTTGGCCGGAATCGCTGGTTTCATGAATGCCGGCGAGCTCCGCTCGTCGCCGACAATGGCCGCCGCCGTGGTCGGCCTCCAGTCCGGCAGCGCGCCGTCGCCTGCCCCCTCCGATCTAATCTCCGCTGTCCATTCTGGATCGGATGGCCAGAGATCGCAGATACCCCTTCACGGGTCATTTTGATTAAGAGACCCTGTAGTTTCTAAAAATTACAGATAGGTCCTAGCTGAGTTGAATAATCAGGATTTCTGGATTTATTTTTATTTCAATAAACTTTCACTTATTTACAGTTTTGCCATTTGATTCAAATGTTTATAAAATGCTCATTTTAACTCCGTTTAAGTCTATTCAAATTCTGTTAGATTTATAATTTCGTAAGCTACGTAGTGGTGCCTCTGTTGGTATATTTTGTAGATTTTATATTTTGAGTTCATATTTAATGCATTTATTTGTCTATAGGAAATCTTCAAAAATTCATATCTTCGCCGTTATAACTCCGTTTTCGATGAACATGACGTCTGTGTGATCGTAGCAGCGTGTAGAATAGTTTTATAAACTTTTTATTCTGTTTTGATGAGATTGGTGTACTATTACTCTAATAACTTTTTGTTTGCTTCGTGTATGTATGCTTGATTGGATAGCTTGATGTCGATTGTTAATGTCGAGTTCAGACGGTGAGGGTTTTTTGAGCAAGGCTACTTTGAGGATCAGCAGGAACAGCAAGACTTTGTGAATCAAGGCAAGTATAGCATGGATCCTCCTTGTTACCTATACACTATAAATAACATTTCATATGCATATGTCCACTTGATGACCTTAGAGATTATAACTAGATGTTGTTATCTTGATTCCTTGACACCTTTGGGTTGCATTGGGTAGTAGTGATGCTAGTGCTCTACTAGTCATGATCCTATAACATGATGTGTGTTTATGCTACCAATGATAACAATGACTTTTAACAAGTATGAGATCTTGTCTGTAAGTGATTTATCATGGATATTTCGTACAACTACGAGGGCTATATGGCTCTGGCTCTAGTCACCTGTAGACCCTTTTCTAACTTGTTAGTGGCCTGCGGGTTGGGTATAGGACAGCCTCTGTCCTTATGAGTATAGCCGGGAAGGATTGTGTCATATTGGAAGGGGGTTCCTATACTTAATGTTTTCGCGTCCCTGATTGGTTATAAGAACCTATAGGTGGCTTTATATGTTTTGTGGTGGTTTGGGAGTTATAAACCCACTTGATTATAAAACATGACTCTCAGTGAAAGTGTACACCTCTACACAGAGTTTAAATCAATATATTGTCCGTGCCCATGGACAGGGCAGCCTTGACACATTTACATTAAGGATAATGGTTCTTAAACTATTAAGATGTTTATTTTAATGTCGTTATTGCTACACATTTATTAATGTTATTCTGATCATGAGTATATGGGAATTTTCACTACCTTGATGCTATGCCTCAATATGATTAACTTATAAAAGCTAAATGCAGTCAAACAGTGTCAACTTAATTGAGCCTCATTAACTCATGTTATACTTGTTGAGTACGGCTGTGTACTTACGCTTGCTTTATTTTCAATTTTGAAAAAATCCCAGATGGGTAACAGATGAAGGTTGGAATGAGAGCTATCGTGATGAGTACTAGGCTTGGTGTTCACCAGTTGGCATGTCCCTGTGGGAAGCTTCCGCAATAAAGATATATATATGTTATTTACTTATTTATGTGCAAGATTCTGTAATAAATATTGGTTCGTTATGTAATAAACGGGTGGTGATACTCTTTGTGATTTGTCATCTTATAAGTGCGACTGTTCCTGGGGCGCATATAAGGCTACTTATACATTCTATTTTTATCCTTTAAAATGGAGTGTGACAAATTGGTATCAGAGCCGTGTTGACTGTAGGATGCAAGCCTAGATAGAATGGTCGCTCTTAGCCTCCTTTGCTTCACTAGTTTCATGCTTCTTAACTTTAACCTTGTTATTTACTCAAATTTTCATGCTCTTATACTTAGTCTATTGAGAAAATCTTGACTCCACTCTAACCTATGTCTAATTCTTTTAGATGCCTCCTTATAACCGCCGCATGACTGCTGCTGAGTATCGTTCTCTGTTCAATCCCATGGAGCCTAGGGAAGATGTTCTGCCATCACCAACCCCGGTGCCTACACCACCTCAAGTTGAAGAAGATCCAATGGAGAACGCCGAAGAAGAAGAGGAGGAAGTGGCGCCTATGGATGAGGAGCAGGAGGTCCTCGACATCAGCGATGGTGAGACGATGGAAGTAGCTCAAGATGGTGGTCAACCTCCACCGCCGTCTGCGGGTGGTTCTGGTGGAGGAGGTGGACCGCACGCTCCTATGGGATGGACTGTGAAGATCTCTCGCGTACCAGAGTGTCACACCAGATCGCATATACGACTCATGAGGCTTCTTCGTGACTACTATGCTGATTGGGACCCCGCTGTGCAGTACACTTGTTTCCAACACACCCAACCGTTGGAAGGTACTTACTGGGAGACAAATGTGGCTATATGTTCCCTAGGGGAGATGCAGAATTCCTATGAGATAGAGATGATTTATGAGCATCTTGGTCCTTGTCCAACTCAAGAGGATGGCATAGAGGGTGCCGCTTTTACAGCTTGGATTGCTCTCCGTGGACATGGCTTTGGAAATATGCGAGATGATGAGTTTGGCTATTTGCCTCACGCTGACTACAGTATGGAGGATGGATGGGTTATGATGAATCCTCAAAATTTTCCACCTGAGAAACGGGAATTGGCACACTTTGCTTATGACATGATTGTCACGCATCAGCCCTTGGTAAGCACGGTGGACCAGCAGGCGCAGAAGATTAAAGAGCAACAAGAAGAGATTGATAGGCTCAGGACCTTGACTGGACAACCAAAGATGCATGAACGGCTGGACCACGAGCTTCGACCTTAGCTTGAAAATCCTTATGTAATAGGCACGTTATTAGTATCGTGAGTCAAGTTTAGTCGTGTCGTGTTAGTGTTTGTGAACTTTGAGTGCTTGATGACTTATGATTATATAATATGGATGATTTGGATTTTTGTGTGAGTGCTGGAGCTTTGTGGGCATGTCCGCAAGTTCTTTAGTTAAGGATATTAAGGTTAAAGTTTGAATAATTTGAGTTTGGGTTGGTTTATCCTGTCTCTACTTTTGCTGTCTTCTGAGCAGCTTGTGACATTTTGGTTATATCTCATAATTTGTTTGCCCAATGCTTGTGAGATTTTTCTGGGTGAAACTAGACTTATTTATCTATCATTTTCCACAAGAATCATGTCTATATCAGTTCCGAGTTGGAAGCTATGTCTGCCACAATCTGATGTTTAGTGCTATCTAGAAGTTCTGAACAGTTTCTGTTGTTTGATTAATTCGATGGCTTAGATGATAGAATCTGGTAATATGGTCTGAACCAAAGTTTTATAGAATTTCTTAGCCTTTCCAACCATGTATAGAATGTCTCCTCTTGATACCTAGATCTCGAGTTATGACTATTTTTCTGTACTGCTAAAATTGAAGCTAGCCCAGAAATTTTCAGATTTGCAATCCTTATTTTTATATAAGTGATTTGTATCCTGAATATCTCTAAGCTGTGATTTCGTTGGAATACAGATGGCTGCTCATGGTGGAAGAGGTAACCATGGTAGAGGCCGTGGTGCTGGACATATCACCAATGAGGAAATAAGGGAGGCACAGATGCAGATGATGCAGACTATGATCTAGTTTGTGCAGGCCATGCAAGCTGGAGGATTACCACATGCTCAACCACCAAGGGATAAATGCAGGGACTTTATGCAAGGTCATCCTCCTGTGTTTACTCACACTACTAATCCTTTGGATGCTAAAGACTGGCTGCGTGCTGTGGAGAAGCAGTTGAATCTCGCATAGTGCAATGATGCTGAGAAAGTGTTGTATGCTTCTGGGCAACTCCAGGGAGCTGCTCAGACCTGGTGGGAGTCATGCCAAGCTGCACGTCCTAACAGTGCTCCTGCTCTTACCTGGGAGAGGTTCAAATAAGATTTCTTGGCTCGCTATATCCCTGAAGGTTTAAATGAGCAGAAAGCAGAGAAGTTTAGGAGTCTCAAAATAGGCTCTATGACCATGAGTGGGTATCATGCTAAGTTTGAGGAGTTGGCTCGCTACGCTCCCAATGAAGTTCTAAGGGATGTTGATTAGCGGCGTCACTTCCTCAATGGCATATACTATGAACTCAGGCTGCAAGGGTAACAAGTATGATACCTTTGAAGAATTGGTAAATAGTGCTATTGTGCTGGATAATGAACGACTGTCGCAGGATAAGAAAAGTAAGATGAATGGACAGGGCTTTGGAAGCAATTCTCGTTTCCGCTCTAACTTTCATCAGGGTTTCCAGCAAAGGTTCCAGGGACCAGTCAGCCAGGAAAATCATGGTCAGTATGCTCAGTGCAAGAATGGGAATCACCAGCAGCAGGGGAATCAGCGGCCGTAGCAGCAATCTGGAAATCAAACTCCGCACCTTACTGCATCCAACAACATGCCTCTTAAGGGTAGTCCCAATACTCCTCAGGTGTGTTATCGTTGTGGGGAACCTGGGCACTATGCTAATCACTGCCTCGGGAAATCAAGCCAAGACACACCTCAGAAGTAGAATGGTAACCAGAAGTCCTATGCTAATCATATAAGGGGGAACCATGTGTCCACTGAGACAGCGCAGGAAGCATCAGAGGTTATGCTGGGTACATTCAACATCAACTCTATCTCTGCTACTGTACTTTTTGATTTCGGAGCTTCGCATTCCTTTGTCTCACAAACATTTGTTAGAAATCATAGCATACCAGTTGTAGCCATGAAGAACCAAATGGTAGTAAATTCACCGGGGGGTGCTATACCAGCTTCTTACTACTGCCCCTTGTCTAAGCTTCACTTAAGAGGGGTAGACTTTTCAGCGAATCCTGTTGTGTTGAATGCATCTGGTATTGATTTAATTCTGAGGTTAGATTGGATGGAAGCTCACCAAGCTGTGATAAAGTGTAAAAAGAGGGTTGTGGATCTGACTACACCAAAAAGAGATAGAATCAATGTTGATGTCAAAGTGCAAGCGCCACCTACAGCTACACTGAATCAGCTTGATGACAACGCAGATCCTCAGAATCAGGTGGAGGAGGAATTTTCGGATGTGTTCCCCGATGACTTGCCAGGTATGCCACCTGACCGCGACATTGAATTTATTATTGAGTTATTACCTAGCACTGCACCCGTAGCTAAGCGTCCATATAGAATGGGGGTTAATGAACTAGAAGAACTTAAGAAAAACTTAAAGGAATTAGAAGAGAAAGGTTTCATTCGTCCTAGTGCATCACCTTGGGGTTCTCCTGTGATTTTTGTTGATAAGAAAGATGGAACTCAACGGATGTGCGTTGATTATCGTTCTCTCAATGAGGTTACCATCAAGAACAAGTACCCTTTGCCCAGGATTGATGACTTATTTGATCAATTGAGAGGAGCTTGTGTGTTCTCTAAGATTGACCTATGTTCTGGATATCATCAGTTGAAGATTCGAAGTTTAGATATACCAAAGATGGCTTTCACTACCAGGTATGGGTTGTATGAGTATACAGTTATGTTATTTGGGTTGACAAATGCACCTGCCTACTTCATGTAAATGATGAATAAGGTATTTATGGAATACCTAGATAAGTTTATGGTGGTTTTCATTGATGATATCTTGGTATTCTCAAAGAACAAGGAAGAACATGCAGAACATTTGAGGTTAGTCTTGCAGAAGCTTAGAGAGCACAAACTTTATGCTAAGAAGAGCAAGTGTGAATTTTGGTTGGAGGAAGTCTCTTTCCTTGGCCATGTTGTTTCTAATGGTGGGATAACGGGTGATCCATGCAAGGTGAAAGATGTGTTGGATTGACAGCCTTACTAGAGAAAAATGCCAAGTTTGTGTGGTCTGACAAGTGTCAAGATAGTTTTGAAGAATTCAAGAAGAGGTTGAGAACCGCTCCAGTGTTGGTATTGCCAGACCTAAGCAAGAAGTTCTCCATCAATTGTGATGCATCTCTCTTGGGTTTGGGGTGTGTTCTTATGCAGGAAGGTAGAGTTGTTGCTTATGCTTCGAGGCAGTTGAGGAAACATGAGCTTAATTATCCTACCCATGACCTAGAATTAGCAGCTGTGGTTCATGCTCTGAAGATTTGGCAACATTATCTGATTAGGCACAAGACTGATATCTTCACTGACCACAAGAGCTTGAAGTACATCTTCACTCAGTCTGACTTGAACATGAGACAACGTCGTTGGTTGGAACTGTTAAATGATTACGATTTTGATATGTATTACCATCCTGGGAAGGCAAATGTCGTGGCCGACGCACTTAGTAGAAAGAAGCATGCTAATGAGTTTCGGGCGACACCTAAATCGGATAAGTTGTGTGAAGAGTTTGCTCATTTGAACCTTACTCTTGTTACTAATGCTATGGAGATAGAGGTGACACCAACCTTAGAGGAAGAGATCCGCAAGGGTCAGCTGGAGGATGAGGATCTAAAGTATATAGAAAAGAAGTTATTGGAAGGGAAGGCACCCGGTTTCCGCATTGATGAAGAGAGTATCTTATGGTATGGCAACTTGATATGTGTTTCGGAGGTAAAAGCTCTTCGACAGGTAATTCTGTGAGAGGCACATGAGTCAGCACACTCTATCCATCCTGGAAGTACTAAGATGTACATGGATCTCAAGGAAAAGTATTGGTGGATTGGTCTGAAGAGGGATGTGGCAGAGTACGTTGCTTTATGTGATACTTGCCAATGTGTGAAAGCTGAACATCAAAAGCCAGCTGGATTATTGCAGCCAATGAAGATACCTGAATGGAAGTGGGAAGAGGTCGGTATGGACTTTATAACAGGATTACCTCGTACTAAGAGAGGCTATGATTCTATCTGGGTAATAATTGATCGACTAACTAATGTAGCTCACTTTTTGCCTGTGAAGACCACCTATACTGGACCTCAGTTGGCTACACTGTACATGGAAAGAATCGTGTGTCTTCATGGTGTCCCAAAGAAGATCGTGTCTGATAGAGGTACTCAGTTCACATCTCACTTTTGGAAAGCAGTGCATAGCGCTTTGGGAACAAAGTTGAACTTTAGTACAGCATATCACCCACAGACTGATGGTCAGACTGAGAGACTTAATCAGATTTTGAAGGACATGTTGAGAGCTTGTGCATTGCAGTATGGTACAAGTTGGAATAAGAACTTGGGTTATGCAGAGTTCTCATACAACAATAGTTATCAACAGTCTCAAAATGGTACCATTTGAAGCTCTGTATGGGCGTAACTGCAGGACGTCGTTGTTTTGGAATCAGACTGGGGAAAGTCAATTGTTTGGGACAGATGTTCTGAGAACCGCAGAAGAACAGGTATGAGTGATTAGGGAGAACCTGAGGGTAGCACAATCTCGCCAGAAGAGTTATGCTGATACACGGAGGAGAGAATTGGCATTCAAAGAAGGTGATTATGTGTACTTGAAGGTGTCTCCTATGAGAAGTGTGAAGAGGTTTAACCAGAAAGGGAAACTTGCGCCCAGGTATGTTGGCCCATTTAAAGTTTTAAGAGATGTGGAGAAGTGGCTTATCAGTTGGAGTTGCCTGAACGCTTAGCTGGTGTGCATGATGTGTTCCATGTGTCTCAACTTAAGAAGTGTCTGTGTGTACCTGAGAAGGAGCACTTACCTTTAGAGGAACTTACTGTTAAAGAGGATCTCACTTATGAAGAGTTTCGAGTAAGGATCTTGGATACAGTAGAAAAGGTTATCCGAAGCCGGGTGATAAAGATGTGCAAGGTGCAGTGGAATCGATACTCAGAGGCTGAGGCAACTTGGGAAACTGAGGATGCACTAAGGGCAGATTATCCGCAGTTGTTCAAGTAAGCTTAATCCAATCTCGAGGACGAGATTCTCTTAAGGGGGTAGAACTGTAACACCCTAAATTTTGTAGTTTCTTAAAAATAGCCAAAATGATTTAGTAATGCTATTTTTAGGGGTATTTAACATAGGCAAAATAAATATTTAATAAAATAAAAATATATCTTGGCTAGATACATGTATGTGCATTCATGCTGGTGCATAATTTATTTTATGATGTTTGGTTTTGGTTGGGTTTGAATTGGATTTCAAAATCCCTTGAAAATGCATTTACAAAAGTGGTTCAAATTAAAGACAAAAAATTGGCCGAGGACCTATGTGCTATTCTTTTGGTTCAATTTGGCCTAACCCGAGCCACCACCGTTCGCAGGGTGCCGCCGTCCGCCTCTCGCTATCGCCCTCCGTCTACGGTTGTTCCCCGCCTTCATCTTCCTCCTAGGTGAGTGCGGCTCGTCCTCCTCTTTCGGTTGGTACCGGCCCCGCCTTAAATGGTGGCCGAAATCGCTGGTTTCATGAACGCCGGCGAGCTCCGCTCGTCGTCGGCAATGGCCGCCGCCGCGGTCGGCCTCCAGTCCGGTAGCGCACCGTCGCTTGCCCCCTCCGATCTAATCTCGACCGTCCATTCTGGATCGGATGGCCAGAGATCGTAGATACCCCTTCGCAGGTCATTTTGATTAAGAGACCCTATAGTTTCTAAAAATGACAGATAGGTCCTCGGCTGAGTTGAATAATCTGGATTTCTGGATTTATTTTTATTTCAATAAACTTCCAGTTATTTACAGTTTTGCCATTTGATTCAAATGCTTATAAAATGCTCATTTTAACTCCGTTCAAATTCCGTTAGATTCATAATTTCGTAAGCTACGTAGTGGTGCCTCTGTTGGTATATTTTGTAGACTTTATATTTTGAGTTCATATTTAATGCATTTATTTTTCTATATAAAATCTTTAAAAATTCATATCTTCACCGTTATAACTCCGTTTTCGGTGAACATGACGTCTGTGTGATCGTAGCAGCGTGTAGAATAGTTTTATAAACTTTTTATTCTGTTTTGATGAGATTGGTGTACTGTTTCTCTAATAACTCCTTGTTCGCTTCGTGTATGTATGCTTGATTGGATTGCTTGATGTCGATTGTTAATGTCGAGTTCAGATGGTGAGGGTTTTGTTGAGCAAGGCTACTTTGAGGATCAGCAGGAACAACAAGACTTTGTGAATCAAGGCAAGTATAGCATGGATCCTCCTTGTTACCTATACACTATAAATAACATTTCATATGCATATGTCCACTTGATGACCTTAGAGATTATAATTAGATGTTATCTTGATTCCTTGACACCTTTGGGTTGCATTGGGTAGTAGTGATGCTAGTGCTCTACTGGTCATGATCCTATAACATGATATGTGTTTATGCTACCAACGATAATAATGACTTTTAACAAGTATGAGATCTTGTGTGTAAGTGATTTATCATGGATATTTCGTACAACTACGAAGGCTATATGGCTCTGGCTCTAGTCACCTGTAGACCCTTTTCTAACTTGTTAGTGGCCTGCGGGTTGGGTATAGGATAGCCTCTGTCCTTATGAGTATAGCTAGGAAGGATTGTGTCATATTGGAAGGGGGGTTCCTACACTTAATGTTTCCGCGTCCCTGATTGGTTATAAGAACCTATAGGTGGCTTTATATGTTTTGTGGTGGTTTGGGAGTTATAAACCCACTCGATTATAAAACATGACTCTTAGTGAAAGTGTACACCTCTGCGCAGAGTTCAAATCAATATATTGTTCGTGCCCACGGACAGGGCGGCCTTGACACATTTACGTTAAGGATAATGGTTCTTAAACTGTTAAGATGTTCGTTTTAATGTCGTAATTGCTACACATTTATTAATGTTATTCCGATCATGAGTATATGGAAATTTTCACTACCTTGATGCTATGCCTCAATATGATTAACTTATAAAAGCTAAATGCAGTCAAACAGCGTCAGCTTAATTGAGCCTCATTAACCCATGTTATACTTGTTGAGTACGTCTGTGTACTTACGCTTGCTTTACTTCCAATTTTGGAGAAATCCCGGATGGGTAACAGATGAAGGTTGGAATGAGAGCTATCGTGAGGAGTACTAGGCTTGGTGTTCACCAGTTGGCGTGTCCCTGTGGGAAGCTTCTGCAATAAAGATATATATATGTTATTTACTTGTTTATGTGCAAGACTCTGTAATAAATATTGGTTCGTTATGTAATAAATAGGGTGGTGATACTCTTTGTGATTTTTCATCTTATATGTGCGACTGTTCCTGGGGCGCATATAAGGCTACTTATACATTCTATTTTTATCCTTTAAAATGGAGTGTGACAGGCTTCCACCCCGGGCGAGTTCCATGGGGCGCTCGGCCAGAAGAAGACGGCGAAGGAGGCGTGGGAGATGCTGGAGTCGCTCCGTGTAGGCTCGGATCGAGCCAACCGTGCCGAGGTTCAGCAGCTGCGCTTGGAGCTCAACGACATCCAGTTCAAGTGCGGGGAGTCAGAGGAGGACTTCGTGCTTCGTCTTCAGTCGCTAGTGAGCCAGCTGGCCACCTATGGCAAGCCGGTGGAGGACGAGGATCTCATCAGCAAGCTGCTCTGCGTAGTGCCTCTGAAGTACTCACAGCTCGCCATGTCCATTAAGACGATGTTGGACATCTCCACATTGTCTCTGGAGGATGTGGCTGCGCAGCTGCGGGTTGTGGAGAGTCGCGGTGCAGCGCCGCGGGAGAAGGAGAAGCCCAAGCTGATGCTGACGGAGGAGTGGACGGTGCGGATGAAGGAGAAGTGTCGGTCCGGGCAAGGCTCCAGCCACGGCGGTGCTGACTGCGGCAGCAACGGCGGCAAGAAGCAGGGGAAGGCTCCGGCAGACAAAAAGAAGGGCAAGAACAAGACCATCGCCCCCAACGCTTGCCGAAAGTGCGGCAAGGTGGGGCACTAGGCGTGCGAGTGCCCGGAGAGGAAGGAGAAGAAAGAGGAGGTGCACCTGGCTCGGGACGATAGCGACGAAGACGAACACGCACTGTTGATGGCGGAGTACTGCATGCTGCAAGATGGCGAAGTAGGGGAGGCGGAAGCGAAGCAGGGAACTGCGTCGCGGGCCATCGACCTTGAGGAGCCGCGTGCGCAGGTCCTACTGGGTGCGGTCAGCAATGAGCTGGAGCGGAGGTGGTACCTCGACTCTGGTGCGAGCAATCACATGACGGGCTGCCGTGCCGCCTTCTCGGACCTCGATGAGAACAAGACCGACACGGTCAAGTTCGGAGACGGCTCCCGGGTGCAGATCCGCGGGCGCGGCACGGTGCCGTTCAGGTGCAAGAACGGCGAGCACCGCGCGCTCACAGAGGTCTACTACATCTCGGAGCTCCGGTCAAGCATCGTCAGCCTAGGACAGCTGGACGAGCACGGCGCGAAAGTACTGATCCGAGACGGCATGATACAGATTTGGGACCGGGAACGGCGTCTTCTCACGAAGGTATCGCGTTCTCGTAACCAGTTGTACCTTCTGGATCTAAAGGTGGAGCAGCCGGTGTGCCTCGCGGCAGCGTGCACGGAGGAGCCATGGCTATGGCACGGCCGGTTCGGCCACTTGAGCTTCGATGCTCTTGGCCGGCTCGGGAAGATGGTGACCGGGCTACCGGACATCAAGCATGCCGGAGAGCTGTGCGACAGCGGCCTGGCGGGGAAGCAGAGGCCGCTGTCGTTCCCAAAGACGGCGAGGTACCACGCGGCGGATCCCCTCGAGTTGGTCCATGGGGACCTCTGCGGGCCAATCATGCCAGCGACGCACGGCGGGCGAAGGTATTTCCTCCTGCTCATGGATGACTGCAGCCGCTACATGTGGCTGCAACTCCTGACGAGCAAAAGTGACACGACGGACGCCATCAAGCGCATCAAGATGCGGGCGGAGGCGGAGTGCGGCAAGCGGCTGCGGGTGCTCCAGACTCACCGCGGTGGCGAGTTCACGGCGCTCGAGTTCACTAAACTGTGTCGAAGAGGGGGTGGGTCGACATCTCACAGCAACCTACTCGTCGCAGCAGAATGGCGTCGTGGAGCGCCAGAATCAGACCATTGTCGGCATGGCACGCTCGATGATAAAGGCCAAGGGGATGTCGGCGGCATTCTAGGGAGAGGCGATCACGACCGCCGTTCACATCCTTAACCGGTTGCCGACCAAAGCCCTCGAGGGAAAAATGTCGTACGAGGCTTGGCACGGGCACAAGCCTAATGTCTTGTACCTACGTACCTTCGGTTCCATCGGCCATGTGAAGACCGTCAAGCCAGGCCTCGGCAAGCTAGAGGACAGGACCACCCGCATGGTGTTCCTCGGCTACGAGGAGGGGTCGAAAGCCTATCGGCTATACGACCCAGTTGGCGTCAAGGTCGTAGTGTCCCGGGATGTGGTCTTCGACGAGGCAACGTCGTGGACCTGGGACAGGCCAGAAGCAGGAGGCCTCGAGCAAGGCGGGATCTGCGACACGTTTGTCGTAAAGCAGATGGTCATCCATGGCACCAGCGAGGCTGTGGAGGCGCCGTGGGCCGGGGAAGCTGGAGTAGCGGAGTCTGCGGCAGGGGAAGCAGAGGCACCTGGGGCGGCCGGGATGGATGACCCACTCAGCCCCCCGAAACAGGGGCCCCTGCACTCGACCACACTTCGCGCGACCCGCACTCGACCGGGAGCCCCGACCCCGACTGCGGAGGACTCGACCTCGGGTCGAGCGGTCCTGACCGCAGGGCCAGGGGGTCGACCGCGGGAGCCTCGATCGCAGGTCGCAGGGCTGCGTCCACGGGAGGAGCCCCGACCGCGGGACGAGGGGCGCGGGGCAGCCTCGACCGCGGGACGGACAGCCTCGACTGCGAGACGGACAGCCTCGACCGCAGAGCGAGAGGGCTCGACCACGGGTCGGGCAGCCTTGACCGCGAGGCAGGACGCCTCGACCGCGGGTCGGACGGCCACGACCGTGGGTCGGGTGGTCTCGACCGCGAGGTAGGAGGGCCTAACCGGAGGTCAAGGGGCCTCAAGCCTTGCTCGGGGGCCTCGACTGACGGAACCTCTCCGCAGCGGACGACCCCACCTCAAGGAGCATCAGTGGCGGAGGCAAGCGTCGAGTACGCGACCCCACCATCCAATGTTTCGGATTTCGTGGATGCCTACCACGAAGGGAAGGAGGTGCGGTTCCGCCGGGTGGACGACATCGTCGGCGACACAGATACGCCTGTCCTGGTGGTGCGAAACCTCGACGACGATCCTGTTCTGTTCTTGATGAGTGCAGAGGAGCCGACCACATATGCTGCTGCGAAGCGCGACGCGGCGTGGCGGAAGGCGATGCTGGAGGAGATGAAGGCCATCGAGGAGAACGAGACCTGGGACTTGGTCGACCCGTCGGCGGGCTGCCGGCCGATCGGACTCAAGTGGGTCTTTAAGGTGAAACGGGACGAGCGCGGGGCCGTGGTGAAGCACAAGGCGCGTCTTGTCGCTCGAGGGTTCATGCAGTGTGAAGGGGTCGACTTCGAGGAGGTCTTTGCCCCTGTCGTGCACATGGAGTCGGAGCGACTCCTGCTTGCCCTCGCCGCTGCCAAGGAGTGGCAGGTTCACCACCTCGACGTCAAGTCAGCGTTCCTCGACGTGGACCTAGCCGAGACGGTCTATGTCAAGCAGTTGCCGGGGTTCGTCATCAAGGGTGCGGAGAAGAAGGTGCTGCGCCTGCGTAAGGCCCTCTACGGCCTACGCTAGGCACCACGGGCGTGGTACCCCAAGCTCGATACCACCATGGCTGAGATGGGGTTCGGGAGATGCGCCACGGAGCACGCATTGTACACCCGTCGAAGGGGGAAGAAGCATCTCATCGTCGGGGTGTACGTGAATGACCTCATTGTCACCGGCACGCGAGCTCAGGACATCGCAAATTTCAAGGAAGAGATGGTCGTGTAGTTCCGGATGAGCGATCTGGGTGCCCTGTCTTACTACCTCGGCATCGAGGTGAGGCAGGGGGAGGACGCCATTAGGCTGGGGCAGCGCGCCGACGCGCAGAAGCTGCTCGAGCAGGTGGGCATGGCGGGCTGCAAGCCTGTAGCCATGCCAATGGAGGAGCACATCAAGCTCTCGAGGCAGAGCACCGCGGCGAAGGTGGATGCTACGCTCTACCGGAGCATCGTCGGCGGGTTGCGTTGGCTGACTCACACACGGCCGGACATCGCATTCACGGTGGCTATGTGAGCAGGTTCATGGAGGAACCGCGGGAGGACCACTGGACGGCGGTCAAGCGCTTGTTGCGGTACGTCCAGGGCACGGCGGAGTAGGGAATCGTCTTCCCTAAGCGCGGCAGGTTTCAGCTGTCGGTGTTCAGCGAAGCTTCGCCCTAGGCCAAGGAGGGCACGCCGGGACTCATGGCGTTCAGCGACACAGACATGGCGAGCGATGTGGATGGACGGCGGAGCACCTCGGGAGTGCTCGTTTTCCTCGGCGGAGCGCCGATCGCCTGGCAGTCGCTGAAACAGAAGATGGTGGCTCTATCAACCTGTGAGGCAGAGTATGTGGCTGCGGCCACGGCCACGGCAGCGTGCCAGGTGGTCTGGCTGCGTCAGCTGCTAACTGAGTTCACCGAAGTTCAAGCTCAACCACCGGCGCTCAAGGTGGACAACCAGCCAGCAATTGCGCTGGCAAAGAATCCCGTCCTCCATGACAGGAGCAAGCACATCGATGTGAAGTTCCACTTCCTTCGAGATTGCATCGATGGAGGACAAATTGTCATCGAGTTCGTTGACACTGGTCGGCAGCTTGCTGACATCCTCACCAAGTCGTTGGGTCGTCTTCGGTTCGAGGAGCTGAGGAAGATGATCGGCATGGTGGAGGTCAAGGGCTAGCAGCAGGATTAGGGGAAGATTGTTAGATATAATCTGCTGCAATCCCATCCACTTTTCTCCGCATGGGCAAGGACAGGGGAGGTCAGGTCAAAGCCAACCATGTCCTGGTCCTGTAGCAGCATGGTGATAAGTCGTGCAACAGTAGAGGCTCCATCAGCCACATCTTGGGCTGATGTAAGCATAGTACTAGGAGTAGTTGAGTACTATAGCCATGCCTCGTATACCTGGTAGTGGATGAAGAATTGTATATATATGTTATACAATGCAATAGAAACAGTAGCTTCTTTGCCACCATATTCAGGCTCTGTCTTCAGCCAACGCAGAAGAACAGAGGGTGTGCTGTGTGTGCGTGAGTTGAGAGCTCGGCTCATCTTCTTCCTTAGTAAAGGGGGGATCTCGAGGGAGGGGTCGAGCAGGTGCTGCTCGCCTCGACGACCCTAGGATCTAGCGTCAACAACATTAACATCAATATATGGCCTGTTTCTAGAAAATGAACAACCCGGTATGCAGATTAAAAAAATAAAAATGGTAATGGAGTATAATATTGATTGAAATGGAATCAAAATATTTTTTAAGTAGCAACCTGAGATAGTAGGAGGACTGTTTTTGCTATTTGCTGAAATATAAAGAAAAGAAACATTTTAACTGCAGACTGGAGGAAAATACTGCGCTCGACTACTGACAGCATGGAACAAAACAATAGAGCCTACGAATGCATATGTCAACTCTTTATTTACGCACTTGTGCTCTTGAGCTTCTATAAAGCCAAAAGTGTAAATTTGGTTTATGAAAAGCAAAATACAAATAACTCTGAGAAACATTCAGTCAAAAGGGTTGTTTGTGTGCATGTTCTCACCTATCAGAAACAAAGCGGATTTGCTTGAGAAATGCTTATTTGTCATTTGCCTTGTGCTAAGAAAGAACGCTGTATTCAAAAGAACTGCAAATCCATCAGATACCTCAATAATCAAATCTTAACTAAATATCTGGAGAGTTCAGGCTCTGTATAAATCAGGCGGTCTCTTTTGTTTTTGATTTTGAATTGACAAAGGATGAACGAATCCCATCTCAAGGGCAAAAACAAAACAAAGAACCGCAACAGTAGCTAAATAATCTGCATTTTCATAGACTGTTGACTTATGCTGCTGTAAATATGTAATGTAATTCGGCAAAACGGTAGCATATATCAAAGCCTACAAACCAATAGTTCGTCCCATTCGAAATTTCCAAATTTCAAATAATCTTAATGTAATGCAGCAGTGTGCGCACCGGAGGTGGACCAGACGGTGGCATGGACTCTGTAGACGATGGCGAAAGCCTTTCAGGTCAAACTTGTAGATGGCAATCAAGTGTCGTCGCGGCAAAAGTCTATTGGTAGGTGACTAACAGGTCATCTGTGTGCACATATTTTTTTCAAGTTGAAACTGAACAATCATCTCATAGGGGCAAAGCATCGAACACTTGCTGTGCATATGTGCTTTGAATAGACACAGGTGGAAACCAGGAGACGTGCTTGGCAGTGTGGCACGCCCTTCCTTGCCTGCATGTAGCAAGAAGGTTATAGCAGCCGGAGACATTTCCGGGGAGGGGAGGGGACACGTACCAGAAGCAGCGGCGAGATGAGGCGAGAGGCGACCGCCCAGTTCGTCGCCCAACAGCTGGATCAAGTGGATGCGAGCAGCGTGAGACGAGTGTGGATCGGTCACGGCTGTGCACGCAGGTGAGGACTCGCGGGCCATTTCCTCCAGCACTAGGGCAGCGGTCCACGTTTTCGTGCCGCTCTCGTCCAGTACCGCGGCCGAGCAAAGGAGGCGCGGCCATCGTCTTCGGCTCGTGGCGGGTAGCGAAGGCGACGCGGCCTCGGCGGAGAGCGGGAGGCGAACGGCGGGGTCACTTCAATGGGGGCGGAGGCGGGGATGGCACCAGGCAGCGCGGCCTGGGCGGAGGCTGGGACGGGTTTGGAGGCGGCGCTCGGTGGGGATGGGAGCGGCATCGGCGGCCGAGGCGCGGCGCGGGGCTGCGGAAGGAAGAGTATCGGGACTCGGGACTGGGAAGCAGCACGGGTCATCGCGAGAGAAGGTTCTGAGGTTTCGGGTTGGCAACGAAACTGGGCAAAGACTGATTCGACCCGTTATGGGAGAAACCATATCGCTTCGTCGCTCGATTCAACGGGCAACGTGGCCATATCCACATTGATGCCTGTGTGTTTTTAGGAATACCCAACTCTTTTTGAAACACATTGAAGTATATTTGTATGTATACTGATGTATATGTATGTAGATGAATGAATTATTTTCTGTGTTTTTTCTTCTGCAACGCAAGCAAATCCGGCCTCGCTTCGCTCCTGCTTCCATCCCAGAGAGGCCCAGTAAAGCCAGTGGCCCACGAGGCCCATAACCCGCACATCTGGCTCCCGCACAACACAGTCCATATTCCCAAGTTTAATTTTGATTTACAAATTAGAGCTTATTTCTAGTTTATAGTGTACATATATCGCAAATATTCGGTGCAAACCACATCTTCGGTGCAATCGGTGAAAACGCTACTAAAAATATACTTAGAAATTTTCAAAAAAATTAAAACTTTGCACACCAATAGTGCATCTATAGAGTTACATTATCACAAAATTTTATCCTCTAGTGCATATGCAAGCAAAATTTGTTATTTTCATATGAATTTTACAAAACAGGTTTGGATCTAAAATTTTGTGACAATGTAACTATATAGATGCACTATTATTGTGCATAGTTTCAAATTTTTTAAAAACTTTTAACTTTGGTTTTGCAAAGTTTTTCACGATTGCACCGAAGATGTGGTTTGCACCGAATATTTAGCCTTGCAAAATAAAGAACAATATGTTATTATTTTACTATTTTTGTGACTTTAGTTTTTAGTATAGTCCTATATACACTATATATACTATGAATTGGCTTTTTTAGATGTGGGAGTAACCAAGCTCAAAATCCTGGCTCCGCCACTGTATAAGACACCAATAGACCAAACCACCAAACCCTTGCAGCATCTGTGATAGTTTTAGCATTTTATATTACCCATATCCACCGGTCCAACCTTGGCTCCGGATTCATACCGAAAGAGAGAAGAGATTATATAAGACACCAATAGACCAAACCACCAGACCCTGCCAGCATTTGTGATAGTTTTAGCATTTTATATTATTTATAGGAAGAATCTACTATATCTAAATAGGGAATTCTCTTGACTTCTTGAAGCCACGTCAACTAATGGGTCCCCCAACTACTGGTCCACACCACATGTCGCCCCTCGAGCCTTCAATTCCTCCATTCCACGGTCAATAGTTTCTGGTACACTCGAGTTGAATGATGCAATGGAAGAGATGAAGAGATAGTGGCGCACTCGTGACTCTTGAAACTGATCATCAATCTCCACCGAGCGGGCAACTGCATGTCTTCCTGTTCTAATCTAAGCTTGGCAACAGAACTATAGATCCAATCTTTCCGTGACCTCCGCATCCGAGTGCGAGACAAAGAGTTATCTCTACCTCCTCTGGCATCCAGCTCCTCCGCATGCAAGAACATCGCGAGGAATTTGCTCTGCCGCCTCCGACATCCAGCTTTCCTCCGCCTCCACGAGATCTACTTACGTTGCCCGCTGCGGTTAATAATTTTAGATTTAAAAAGTAAAAGAATCATTTATAGAATTATTTCTAGATTTTAGATATTAAACAGAATTCAAATATAAAATAGATTTCAAATATGGAACAAAACTTCATATATATAAAACATCATCCATAAAAGACAAGATATTGTTCTCCATACATGAAACCAACTATTTCGTTCGAGTTACAAATCAAGGTCAAGTAATCAAAGTCTACGGGTCACTTATAATCTGTCGGACGCAGGTCGGTGTCCCAATGCCGAAGCCTCTCGTACTTGGGTTCGTATACCAAGGCATCGTCCTCGTCGAAGAATGGTTATCCCTCGAGCACACATTTCTCTAGGATGAACTTGCAGATGTCTGTCTTGACTTGCTTGAAGTATATCTTGGGGTTGTTCGGTGTTTCGACCCTCCAACCTTTGATTTCTTCCTTGAGCCGCTTTCAGCTTTGGGTGTACTCCTTGCACTCTCTCAGGTACTGGTAGACGTACAAGCCACATGCAGTTGATCCAGGAGATTGCTTGGCGCACTAGACGATCGATACACAAAGCTTTAGAACATATATGTATGACAAGCATGATTGAACCTATGAACTATGTACCGGGAAATCACGTCGGATTTTGATGTGGTCCTTAATCTTCTCCTTGTGCTTTTTCGATCTTCTGTCACAGCATTCCGGATCCTTCACGTACTTCTTATGAGCCCTGCACAAAATGTACTAGTATTAACAACGACGATATGAATACGTATGATAACTGTAAGTGCTGAAAAAGCTCGGTGACTTACACTTTCAAGCAATCCTCAAAGGCCATGTACCTTTTTTGTCGCCTACCCTCAACGAGTCTAATACGCAAGCCCTATCATCCTGAGGATAGATGATAAACGAAACCTAGTGTCCCACGAGGCCTATGTTGTATCATTGAAACCAAATATAGGTTAGGTCGATGAGAAAGCATGATCCTAGCCACTTATTAACTCTACGGTCATTTTTTGACTTACCCAAAGTGATAGGCAGCCATGATACAGTGTGCCTCATCCTCTTTGAGCTTCTTCATTACAGAGTATATGTAGTCTGCCACATCCTTCTCCTGCTTTCTCACATTTTCATTATATCTCTTTTCTCTCTCCTGCACCATCAATTTTTTATCCTCTATCTTGTAGCCCTTGATGATTCTCTCATTAATATGCATTGGAGAGAGGTAGAGAACAGGATGGCGCCTTTTCGCGCTTACGGTGGTCGGTATCCTGCAAGGACAAGGCATCGTGGCATAATAAGTATGGAGTTGACGCATACCAATGCAGGGATCTATGAAATTAAGTCACAAGTCATCACTTACAGAGAGAACAGGGTGAGTTGGACAATGTCAAGGTTATCTTCGTTCAGTAGCCTGTATATGTCTTTGAATTCCTCTGGGATAGAGAAATCGTTTTACCACAACGAACGCGTTATGTTGCCCGCTGTGACAAATGAAGATTTACCGCAACGGGCGTGTTACGTTGCCCGCTGCGGTAAAGGCTTTAACCGCAGTGGGCACCTCGGCGCCCGGCCTGTCGTGAGCGGCCACCGAACTACCACAACGGGCAGCCAGGGCGCCCACTGCCGGCCGGTTTTGGCGCCACTATCTTTAGTAGCAGTCCTTAGGCCCGCCCATTGGCGGCAGCATTTCCAGGTCAAGGTACAGTGTTTTGCAGCGTGCCAACTGAACACTTGTGCGGCTGCAGCTTCAAGTTATAGATTGATACATATTAATTACATCTTAGCTTTGGTTTTGGAATAACATATACACCTGAGCTTAGATTCTTAGGTGTAAATATATCCGGCTAGAAAAATAATATGTGAAGTTCCATTTCCTCCACATTGGCGTTGGAAAAGACACGGACTAAGTTATTACTAATAACACCAAAAGCAATAGATGCAAGCAGCAATAATATATACTACTAGCGGAGTACACCAAAAGGAATGCGATCTGACCCATCCATGGATTATTGCGAATCGATTGACAGGGAGGCTCAAATTTGTCCATAGTGACATGTGTTGTACTAGGAAACTCGACCAGAAAACCATACTACTGGAAAGTGGAAATTTTTTTGGGAGCACGCTTATACGCGTTTTTCATTAAGCAGGATAGAGGTTTTTAAATGATTACAGACAATTGGTAACCCTCAAGTTACCAAAAACCTATTTCTACTAGATACAAATGCGAGTAGCTACACTACTACAAGGCAGGGATATAGTAACACCAATTTGTGTTACTGTAGGTCAGAAAAAGTGTTACTATCTCTCTTAGTAACACATTTTTATTTGTGTTCCAATAGGCTATATTACTGTAGACTAGTTTATTGTAACACATTTAATTGTCTATTGGAACACTTGTTCAGTGTTACAATAAATTTTGTTGTAACACTTTTTTTTCTATAGTAACACTTCACGTCATGGTAGACCACTTAATTTGTAACACATTTATTTATCTATTAAAACACTTGCCAAGTGTTACAATGATTGTCCACTGTAACACATTATTCATTTCTAGTAACACTTTTACATTTGGCAAAGCGTAGCATACAACAAAGTAACATATACTTTATAACACTTGTTCATGTGTATTGTAATATATTTATAATGATTCACCTTTATGCAACACCCGAAAAGTGTTGAAATATGCCTAATATGGTTGCAATAGATAAAATTGCAACGCAAAAAAAAAGTAGAAGATGTTACAACACCACGTGGCACATGGATTATATAAATCACAACAATATAATACTTTGGAAAATGACATAGACCACATATATCAATAACAAGATCCACATAACATAGGATGGTTTCAAACAAATGTGCTTGTTCAGAACAAATCATTTATATGTACATAACGTTATATGGTTGTAGAGAACAAAGGCATAGTCCAGAAAGAAAAAAAATCAAGAACTAGCTAGAATTCACAAAGGCCCTTGCTTCTTCTTTTTCCTTTCTCTATACACATCAATGTGGGCATTCAACCATTAATCATTTGAACCTGCAAAGAAAATATAAGTTATAATAATACAAATGAGGCTATATACATTGATGTCAAGTTAAGAAAGGTAGTTTGAACATACAAACATGGAAGGCCAAGCAATTGAGACTCCTTTGGCATGGGCATCACCAATGTTTTTGCATCCAGGCATGGGCCTTACTAATGGCTTATCTTTTGTTATAGGATGATCAATACGCACTCTATAGAATTGACTTCCTATCTTAACTCCATCAACCATGGCTTCTGGATCGGTGCTAAAGAGAGTTGCATAAGCCACATGAGCCTTATTAGGATATTTTGAAGTCATTAGTAGCACCGTGGACCCAACCTACATTTATTTGACATAATCTTTAGTGACTAACAACCCTCAGTTGTCTATCAAGATAATGCAACCAGAACAAGTGATATTATATTCACCTACCTTCATTAGAGAAGGTTGTTTATGTGTTTGACGCTTGTAGCATGCAGCCTTGTCATGAGCCACCTCCTGATGTTCAGACCCTCGGTGATGACCCTTACACATATAAAATGAAGTATATGAAATAATAAGACAAACATTTTACTATAATTATAGCAAAGTGTAGTTCATAAATACCTTTTGTTTTTTTGTTAATCTACTTGTGGTGGATAAAAGTAGACCGTCATTATCACTATATTCAGATTCACATGCCTCTTTGCTCTAGTAAAGAGAGAAAAAGAAGGTAGCATGAGTTAATAAAAAAATCCTTTGTAGATAAAACAAGTATTGAATTCACAAGTGACTTTACCAAATCATTTTTGTCTTTAAGGAATCCATCATTCTGGTTGGGTGCAAAACCTTGAACTCTCTAAAAAATTCAAACGATATTAAAGCCAAAAATCAAGATTAAGTGAAAACATGGAAAAGAGCAAATACCTTTCTGTTAGAATTCACCGCATGATTCTGAGCATTGTTATGATCACTCATAGCACAATTTCCCCAGAAAAGATATAATGTTTTAAGTAAAATATTTCAATATGGAGTTAAAAATAAAACTGTACATTGTTACCATTGTCGCTTCTTGGTTCTCATGGTGCCTTTGATTGTTTTTGAGTTCTTTGATAACTTTGTCTTGCATTCTAGAATGCTCTTTGAGTTGCCTTATCTCCTCCAGCATGGGAGTATCTACATCAGATGATGATCCTTTTAGTGAAACTATATTAATGTCCGTAAAGTGGTGTGTTCTTCGACCATAAACTTGTTTAGGAACCGGAAGCAATCCCATGCCATGCACTTGTCCAGCTTTCTCTTCTCCCAACACCTGATGCAATGCGTCACCTTCTCATGCAACTCCTCCCTCACTATTTTGTGCTAAGTCCGGATGTGTGTCGAGGAGATTTTCCAATTGAACCTACCAGCAAGCAATTTGCACATTAAAATACACAAATTATTTTATATCTATAGAAATTCTCATATGCATGTACCATACCACTGGATCATTTCTCCCTTTTCCCCTTTTCTTATGAGTTCGGAGGTAAACCTTCGCTCTATGTGGATGTTTTTTTTCAGGATCAGCTTGCCTCTGAAAGAATAGCAATAAAGGAAAAGTAAGAAGAACCATATAGACATTTTTTAAGAGAAGATGACTCACCATTTCCTCAGACCAACGAGCATAACTCTTTGTACCCGCTGTATATGTTGTCTTTCTCATTTCACGACTTATTTTGTTTTTCTCACTAAGGGCCTACAAGAATTAATAAATATTGAACCATTATACATACATAATCATCCATAGCATAGATAATGATAGTAAAAATGCCAAATTGCATACATATTGGTGCCTTACTTTTCCTTCTTTGGACTTCCAATAATTTACTAGGGCCTCCCATTCATCTTCTTCAATATCACTAGGACAACGCTTCTTCAAAACAGACTTTTTCTTCTTTGGATTAAATAGTGTCTTTTTTAATGTTGCCTTATATTTTCTCCAATCTCTTCCAATTGACTTAAATATCCATTTCTCACATGACCGAGGATACAAGAACTTTGCCTAAAAAATGAATGTCAGTAATGAATGAATTTGACTTTATGACATGATAACAAGCATATATATACTTGAGTTGATAACATTATGTCTTGCAAAATTCAGCTTACCTGTATGTATTGAATTATGGTTTCTGCATTTTTTTTCTTAACTTGTCTCCAATCTTTAGCACCAACTGGACAGTAACCACCATTTCTTGCTATGGTACCCAAAAATTGGCCTAAAAGGCCAGCTTCTTTTCCAATGGGTTGTCCAAGCATATTACATCTTACTAATATTCGATCTCCATCAGGTAGATCCCAAACATATGGTAAAACAGTTCCCTTTCGCTTGTTAGGTACTTCATCGCTATCACCTATTCAAAACGGAATAATAGTGACAGTAAGTAGTTAACATGCAGTCTATATGAATGAGATTGATCTATCTAATTTGTACCTAATGTGTTCTGGTTCTCATCTTCGGGCTGCTCAACCTCATTAGCATATATTGCTTCAGTATGCATTACATTTAATCCTTTCAATCCTTTCTTTTTTTTGTACCTCCTCTTCCTGCTAATCAAATGTTGAAGACATGAGCATGTGTTTATAGTAAATATAGAAGAGTAAATGATATGTTCATTATAATACCTTTAGTTTTATTCTGTTTAGATTTGGATGGTTCTTTGTTGGACTTAGTAGGGACTAAAGTGGCTAGTCTCTGCTTCGTCACAAACAAGCTAACCATATTTTTGCTCTCACACTCATTAAGCATTTCCATCACTTACAGTATCTTGTTCTAGTAAAACCAAGCTATCTTTTTTCTTGTAGAATAGATAGTCGACTGCCCTGTACCCATGATGTTCGATGAATTCAATCAAGTTGTAGTAGCATATCTCATCTCTATCCATTTCTATTTGCACATGTTTCTCTCCTTCTGCTGCCCCATCACATTCAAGCTTTATCGTCCAATTTTCCACCGCCATGGTTACACAATCCACAGTCTAAATATAATCTATAAAAAATAGAAAAATAAGAATAAAGCATAGGATAATTCTCAAATGAGAAATAAGTATAACAAAATAATAATAATTAGACTGAAGTGCATATAGTTCATGATTTGGCATGTAACAAAAGCATACTGAACTGCTGCTCGGAGTCTTCTATAAACTAAATGACCATATGCTGACTACTTTGCCTTTGCTTATGTGAGCGAATGACAGCGGCAATTGCATAAGTTGCTGACAGACTGCTACCTGGTTACCTAATTGTCCAGGTCCAGTGACTAAGCTCATCCTGCTATCATAGTTTTGTAGAACTGCTCAGTTTTCAATGCGAGAACACGAATTGCACTAAGCCATCTCCAATCTGCAAAACAAAATGCTAATCAATTATTGCTTATACGACATGTCAATCTCCCACACGATGGTTCTCAAATGAAGCATAGGATTATTCTTAAATGAGAAACAAGTATAACAAAATAATAACAGTTAGACTAAAGTGCATATAGATCACTGTATCATGATAGGACATGTAACAAAAGCATACTGAATTGCTGTCGAAGAGTCTTCAACAAACTGAATGACTACAGTGAATTGATGTGTTGATTAATCGACAATACCCAATTCAATCACAAGTGTGTGGGTTCAAGAGTATTAGAATTTCATGAAGGAATAATATATAAATACGGGCTTAGTGCTAAATTCATCGAAGGACATATTTATTAGTACTAAGGATGGGTTTTGACAGAGTCTACAATTGATTAGACTTTGTGCTAAATTTTGTACAAATATGAGCTTATTACTGTAGGAAACGTGTATGTCGGACATGACAATTTCTGCACGCTCATTTTCTTAGTTTAGCATTGGAAAAGCATATATCATGGCATCAACACTTCGTTAAGATACAGGTCCACTAAGCTGACCCATGAAAACAAACATATCAGACGATGTCCTGAAGAAGCAAAAAGAAGGCCATTCTTTTTCACTGTATTAACTTTTTTTAGATAATGTTTAACTTAATTAATTACTCATCTGAAACCACTTGATGACTGTTCTTTTTAGAGTGCAAAGAATTTGGTGAATGATGAATGCTTTCTGCCTTTCTGGTGACTTGTACTGAGCACTGAGCAGACAAAGGAGTGTCGATCTCAGAGAATGAAGCATGTTCAGAACCTTCAGCTAATGTGGTAAGTGTCACAGTTCTTCCTTAGATGTTTTGGTGGAAAGAAGAATCAGGAAAGAATCTGTCCAAGCTCACCAGCTAATGTATCATTTAGCTGCGGTGAAGGGCTAAAATGCCATGGGACCTGCAGGAGGAGAGGAGCGTAGCCACAGAAGATTTTCCCAATGGCAGCATGAAAGAAGCAGCTCAGTCGGTCAGCAACAGGAAATTGACACGATCTCATTGACGCTACTAAGGCACTCGTGTACCTGCAGTGGAGGCAACTCATGGTGCTTCCATCGGGGAATGTGAGCACTGCAGCGATTGGGAGGCTAACTATTTTCCAGCAAGAAAATTAGTGCTATTTGCCCCCATTTTCTCTATGATCCTGAAAGAAAATTGTAGCAGTACAATCGCAACACTACATGCTAGTAACCGTGCACATTTTTCTTCCATTATCCCAATTTCTCAGGAACCCGATCTGACAAAACGTGAGGGAAGGAGAAAGTGAGGAGGGGATTTGCCCTGTCACCATGACTGCCGTACACGGACCTCCTGTGGCGTGCTCGGGTGATGGCAAGACAGGTGAGGATGGAGGAGCTGGAGGCAGCGGGAAGGTGGGGGAGAACGAATGGACATACCTGGTGGGTGCTCGTCGATGGAGAAGGGCCCGACGAAGACCTGGGTAGATGGCGCGCCGATGATCTGGGCAGATGCGACGGCGCTTGTACAGTCGTCGGGTTGTCGCCCCTCGTCTACGCCGCACCGATCTAGGAGCTTGGTCAGTTAGGATGGAATGAGGACTGAGGAGGGCCTTCGAGTTTTTTCCACTAGATTAGATTGACGAGAACCTGAGAGCGGCGGTAACTGGTGCAGAGCGGCAAATGCATCGTGGGGGAGGGAAAAATTGGATAGAAAATAATTTCAGTTTATTATTTAATGAGCTATAAATTAGATTGACTAGAGTCACCCCTTGAGCGGCGGCGGCAACTCGTTGCAGAGCGGCAAATTCATTCGTGGGGGAGGGAAAATTGGACGGAAATAATTTCAGTTAATTTTTTTAAGGAGATAAATTTGATTGACCAGAGTCACCCTGAGAGCGGCGGCAACTGGTTGCAGAGCGGCAAAGGGATCCGTGGGGGAGGGAAAAATTGGATGGAAATAATTTCAGTTAATTTTTTAAGGAGCGAAATAGTGTTCCACGCCACTTAATTCTAAATTTCTAGTGCAATATCTAAAAAAATACCTAAAGAAATATACTACTATATTTTGCTATTGAAAATAAAATTCGATGAACATCCGATGCAGTTCTTATATAAAAAATCATAAGATTACTTTATGAGTAATGATTGCGTATATTAGGTTTAGTGATCATATTAATAATATATTGGTTTATTTAAAGTAATTGTTAATATTAATTTTAATATGAGACGAAAAGTGAGGGTGGCCACGCCCCTCTCCTGGTTTACCACTTAATCGATGGTAACCCAGGAGAAAACCCAAATGAAACAAAAAGTGTATGGCAACAATTCACTGAGGCAAGCACAAAACAATGAATAGAGTGACAACATTTCATTCCTCTCTCTCTTTTACATCCCTGCACAGGGGTTTATATAGTCGACGTGTGGATTCTTACAAGACCAAAATGCCTTTACAATTACTGTGTATCCTAAGAATTTTCAGACCGCCGCAGGGTTATTCTAGTCCATCAAGTTCCACATGTCAACCATTCCCGGATGTGGGCCCAGCCTTGTCACCAACCACTCCACCACAGCCTGCACGCAACACAAGACATGACAACTATACAGTTATATCCGACACTTCCGCGGGTCTATCGTCTGTGTTAAAGCAGGTCAAGTTCAGCAGCTGGCAAAAGCCACATATCGTCGTTGGATAGTCTCCTACTTGGTCAATGGCGGGCAAGGATAGATGAAGGTCTTCTGCCCCTCTCCGATCGTTAGTCAAACCTACCTGCGATAGTCCCGGCGTCGACAGGGGGGTGACCGTGTTAGCGCATTTTCTTCGTCGCAATGTAGAGTCTGTATTGTACACGTGACAATATAATCTTCTTTTGGATGGTTATCCATCCTAGGTCCTTTACTATCACTTGTCACTCACTTATGATATAGAACATAATATGGACTCATTTGATATTAAATTATAAAAAGTCTTGTGTTATTTGTTTGGACATCTAAAAGATCTTAAAATAGAAATTTGAACAAAAATGTTTAAAAATTCGTCGAGTACTAAAATTGTACAGTATGAAATCGGCTTGATTGAACATAAAACGAGAAAGTAGTGCATGAAAGTGTAAATTAGGGACTAAAAATAAAAAGCTATGAATTTTTTAAATTTGTGAGACTAAAAATAAAATTTGAATATGTACCTTTTTTAGAAACACTGGTGCACTTAAACTTTTTATTCGTGTCAGCTATTCACGATGTCAACAATTTCGTACAAAGAATCGATATAACATCATATTGACGTCACGCTGACATCAAGCTTCTAGAGTACGACGTTGACCAGGTTAGCGAGCCCCACCTGTACGTCGGCGCTGCACCGTGGAACCGTGCGACTCCCACCCGTGGGCGTGGCCCACCCACTCCCGCTCCCCCTTGAGACCCATTCAGCCGTCCTGTTCCATAGATTCATCCCTGCGACTATGAATCCTGCTCTCCATCGCCGCCGCCGCAGAGTGCTCCCCATAGCTCAGACCCGCTCGCCCGCGACGCCGCCGCAGAGTGCTCCTTGCGCTCCACCGTGTAGCCTGCCGGCCGCCGGCCGCCATTAGCGGCTCCCACAGGCTCCGGGCAACAACCGCGCGCCGGCCGGCATCCGCGGCTTCGCAAAGGGGCAGGCCACCGCGCCGGCGGCACCCCAGCTCCCTACTTCGACAACGACTGCTGCACCGGTGGGCGATCTGCTCGTCCCAAACGGCACGGACGCCGCGGGCCACGTCCTCACACGCTCGCCGTCGCGGGGCTGTGGTTCACCGCGTACCTGCAGTTCGACTTCGGGCGGTCCGGCACGCCTTCGTCCACCTCGTGCACCAAGAGGTTTCGCGGCGCGCTGACAAGTCCGGCCTCTTCAGCAGTTAGTTGCGCCCTTCACCATCGCCGGGACATAGCCTGACACTTTGCCGACTAGGAAAACGACCAGGTGTGCCAACCAATTCTCTTCCCTTCCGTGTCTCTTCGCATCCAGTGCATGAGGTTTGTTGATTGGTTGTTGTCTGGGTTTTGAAAAAGGAACTTTTGCTTGCACTCGTAACCTGCTCGGCAGAATGCCTGTTCTTGGCTAATGTAGCTGTTGCAACGGGAACCAGATTTAGCTGCCGCAGATATTAAATCATCATCTATAGATAGAAAACCACAAATTAATGGATGTACTGACCATCCATAAAGAAACTACTACCTTGTGATCTGCTATAATGAAATTATATGGGAGAACTACTGACAGGGAGATGAGAAAACTGGAAGCTGAAGTATAGCTGTGCTTTCAGAACCAAATGGATAGATAGTACCTTCACTTTATGCTGAAACTAGGCACCACACTTTATGCTGAAAACTAGCAGCACTAAATACTGAATTCAGTTTTAGAAAGTCTTTCAACTGACGGCGTAAGACAGTAAGAGTGCTATGGAAAGTGGAAACCATAGAGGGTAGGAGCCAAGGATGAAGGATATCATGTATTTGGGTAGCATACAGTGTAGAAAGTACCAGGTCATGTGGTTCTGAATAACTGAGAAACCAAAATTAGTACCAGGTCATGGAAATCATATGCATATAATGATGCTTGCTGCAACTCTGAGCCATATATTTTTCACACAACATTGCCCAATTAGTTAATTTCGACGTAGGAATTGTCCAGGTATTTCATATTCATTTGTAGTTATTACAATATTAATCTTTCTGAGTCTACATGACTATTGCAGGCATAGTATTTCTTGATTTCTGTGAATCAATGGACTTAAGTGGTATTAAGAGATTGTTGCAATCCACAAGACCAAGTGATGAATACATAGCTGGGGTAAAGGGTTTTCTTAAGTTTGCCTACAGTGGGAAAAAGTCCGATGCAAAGATTCGATGCCCCTGTGTCAAATGTGTCAATAGGCAATTAAAAATGAAAGAAACAGTCTATGAGCACTTAGTGTGTAATGGAATGCTGCGTGGGTACACTATATTGGGTTGTCACGGGGAAACAGCATCTTATATCTCTGCTAACAAAGATTTAGAGCCATGTTCAAGGAAAAACAAAGATTCAGAGCCAGCACATCCAAGTTTAAACACTAATATGCGGCAAGCAGTTCAAGAAGCCTTTGGATATGTAGATACTGGACCTCACACAACTGGTCCTCATGTATCTGGTTCCCCTCAAGATGGACGAGATGTAGAAACAGAAGCTTTCTTTGATTTGCTCAAGGCTGCTGATGAACCTTTATGGGAAGGATGTGAGCTGTCAAAACTTTCTTTCCTTGTCTTATTGTTTCATGTGAAATCAACTAACAAGTGGAGCAATAAATCAATTAATGATCTACTTCAAATCTTACAGCTAGCTCTCCCAAAAAGTTCAAATATTCCTGCAACATTTGTGGAGGCTCAAAAGATCGTTGCAAAGATTGGCCTTAAATATGAGAAGATTCATGTATGCCCAAATAATTGTCAGCTCTATTGGAAAGACACGAAAGATGATGACTTCTGTTCAAAATGCAAAGCTTCAAGATGGAAAAATAAGCCAGATGAAACATCATTAACAAAAAAGGAAAGAAGAAAGGCAACCCCAAATAAGGTATTACGTTACTTTCCAATCAAACCTAGACTTAAAAGGATTTTTATGACAAGGAAACAGCCAAGTTAACTAGATGGCATGATGAGGAGCGTACAAAGGATGGTGCTTTGCGACATCCTGCTGATTCAGAGGTTTGGAAATTTACTAATTCTAGCCACCCTCACATTGCATCAGATTCTCGAAACATGAGGTTTGGACTAGCCACAGATGGTTTTAACCCATATGGGAAGTGCAATTCTACCCATAGTTGTTGGCCAGTTGTATTAGTACCATACAACCTTCCACCATGGTTATGCATGAAAGCTTCTTCTCTTATGCTCACTCTAATAATTCCTGGTTACCCTGGAACGGACTTCCATACATTTATGCAGCCAGTTTATGATGAGCTAAATGAGTTGTTTGATACTGGTATGTCTACATATGATGCATCTCGAGATGAGAGATTTCAACTTTATGCTACAGTATTGCATACTGTGAGTGACTACCTTGGGACAGGGCTACTAGCACGGTACAGTGTTCTGGGACAGCTGGGTTGTGTGTCCTGTGATGATGAAACAGGTTCAAGGCGCTTGAAACATGGCCTCAAGCATTGTTTCATGGAACACCGACGATTTCTACCCGCTGGCCATGAGTTCCGTTATGATGCTAGTTCATTTGATGGAACCGAAGAGCATCGGTCTAGACCTATTTCTTATTCTGGAGAATCTCTTTTGGAAAAGATAAAATCAATTAGTGACTTTGAGAAGTCTAAAACCTGGAAGGGTGTAAGTGGCCTATTTTGTTTGTCTTACTGGAAGTATAATTTGCTACGGCACAATCTTGACTTTATGCACATAGAAAAGAATGTGTGTGAAAATATATTTGGGACACTTTTAGAAATGGATGGCAAATCAAAAGACAACCTACAGGCAAGGAAAGACTTGCAGGAAATGAACATCAGACCAGATCTACATCCACAAAAAAAGGCTAATGGTAAGTATTACTTGCCTCCTGCTTTGCACAACATGTCTAAAGAGGGGAAGCAACAGTTCTTGAAAGTCCTTCGAAACATAAAAGTTCCAGATGGTTATTCTAGTAACATCTCTAGATGTGTAAATGTTGATCAACCAAAAATTTCAGGCCTAAAAAGTCATGACTGCCACATACTAATGCAACAACTTTTGCCACTTGCTTTGAGAGGTCTTCTTCCTGATGAAGTTACATCTGTCTTATTTGATCTGTGTGGATATTTTAGAGAACTAAATGCAAAAGTTCTCCACATCAATGAACTTGAAAAGTTAGAAGAACGAATCATAATGACGTTATGTCGGATGGAGATGATATTCCCGCCTGGGTTTTTCACTATCAATGTGCATCTTGTTCTTCACTTGGCAACAGAGGCAAAAATAGGTGATCCTGTATGTTATCGGTCTATGTATTTTGTGGAAAGGTATGTTCTCCTTATAAAAAAAAACTAAGAGTCATGTTTGGTACCTTCACTTTGCATGCTAAATTATAGTTTTAATTAATTTATACTAATTTGTGCAGATACCTTGGTGTTTTGAAGTCAACTGTGAGAAATAAAGCTCGTCCAGAGGGCAGCATTGCAGAAGCAGTTCTGGCAAAAGAGTCTATGCACTTTTGTTCAACATTTCTTGATGGTTTTCAGACCCTGTCTAATAGGCTTTCACGGAATGACGAGAATGATGAGTCACTTGGATGCTCTGCTAGACATGCATCAACTCTTTTTCCTCATCCTGGAAACCACTTGGAAAGCCAAGTAGTTATGTTCTGAGAGGTTTGGCTAAAGTACAAGCACATAGATATGTGCTATTCAATTGTTCTTATGTCAATCCATACCTTAGGTAATATCTCAAAATTGTAAACATAAATTTATTATGTTGCCTCCCATAAATTTTCATGTATGTAAATTGTAGAGCTCATGCTGAAGAGATTATCGGAAAAGGTACTGGACGTAGAGCCAGCCATAGAGATGTTGAGAAAATCCAAAATGAGAAGTTCCATCAATGGTTTAGAAGTCATGTAAGTATACCTTAACTCAAATCGCTTTACATGTAGTTTAAGATGAATAACTAAATTAACATGTGTATAATTGTACAGATAATGCAGTTAGAGAGTGAAAATGGCATTCATGGTGTTGAAGATGAAATTAGGTGGCTAGCTCGTGGCCCGGTTGAAGCTGCAAAAAGGTACCGTGCTTTCAACAGTCGAGGTTTCCGTTTTAGGCCTAAGCGGTTGGATCGAGTTACACAAAATAGTGGTGTTGTGCTAACTGCAAAAACATCAAGTTATGCCAGTGCAAGTGATGGCAAGCCACTTTTAGGGGATGTGACTTACTATGGGAGGATAATTGATATTATTGAGCTAAACTACTCTGGGCAATTTTCTGTGGTACTTTTCAAATGTGAATGGGTTGATGTTATTACCAAAAGAGGAATAATGAAGGACAAGTATGGATACACACTTGTTAATTTCTCACACCTGATACATACAGGAGAAAAGATTGTTCATGAACCGTACATTTTCCCTAACCAAGCTGACTTGGTGTTTTATGCTGAAGATGAAGAAAACCCTGGGTGGTATGTAGTCAACAAGATGAAACCAAGAGATATATATGACACAGGTTGTGATGAATGGCAAGATGATGTAGAAAATGAGCCATTCCATGTCACACACCTTGGAAATATGTTCAACAGGGCAAATGTAAGATATCAATGGGCGAGGACAGATATTGAGGGAACCACTGTGGATGCTAGTGATGCTGCGGATGCTAGTGCCAATGGATTCAATGACCAATCTTAGTTCATGAGGTGCAGTACGTGACTCTTATTGTGCACGCTCATTTCTTCAATGGTTCAGAAATGGTCACTACAAGGTATTCTGATTCATTTGTAATTCCTCCCCAGATCATTTTTATTTTAGCAGTCCTCTGACGAAATAGTCAAATTGTTTCATCATTATAGTGGTTATATTTCGAGGCTATTAGAATTATAGCAGACAATCCCATCGGAAGGCTATAAGGGTTCCTGAAGTTAAAACATGGTCAAGAATCTGAATCTATTTTCTTTATCACCACTATTATACATTTTCTTTAGCAACTATGCTTGTTTAAAGTTTTGCATCTAAGTCAATTACTGTGTGCATTTCCTTCTACTCTTTTAAACGGATCCATAGAAATTACTGACTTGTGTAAAGTCTCATTGTATCAGTAACTCAATTATCAAGCTCATGCCAATGTTTAGATGAGAATAACAAGACAGTGCAAACCAGTGAATAAATGGAGTTGTCTTGTGCTTTTGTTTAGAAACTGCAATGGAAGACTAGAGCTAAACCTTTGTTTAGAAACTGCTGCAATGGAAGACTAGAATGCCTATAACCCTATGCCTGTACTGCTGCTGCTGGTGTATTGTGGCCAGTGTGCTTGATGGCTGATACATTTGTCTATCTATGAGCTATTGCGTGATACATTATTGCCTTTTGTCTCTAATCTAGTGATAATACCGATATATTGCACTGATAAGTGATATCCTGCTTCATGTAATTCCTAGAAAAGCTTTAGCTTATGAACTAATTTGGTGGCCTTGCTGTGACTGAGATTGTACATGTGAACTTAGATGAAGACATCATCTCTTAAATTTTTATGTATATTATGTACAGTTATAAAAAATTGCTAGGCACTTGATGTGTCAGTATTGGTACTATACAAAAAATTTTATCATACATCTAATTGTCGTGCCATACTTTTGTGCAGCTAGCCTGCGTTCTAAGGAGAGGGTAGCTCTTCACAACTGACACCAATAGTCCTGTGAGGATGTATACTGCAGCTGCACCAAAAAAATTACACCAAATAGAAGGCTACATATTGGATGAATGATTTTACCTGTGATGAGATGTATTTGGAACTTTTATTTCATATGGAACTCGTTTAGAACAAAACTGAGATGAACTTGTTGAGGCTAAATTTATGGATTTGTGAGATAAACTCAAGATTATTGTGCTTATTATTGTGTCATATGCCAACAGTTTTTGCGCTTAGAATTTTTATTGTGTTTAATATTCTAGAATGTCTATTTGCTCATTATTCCATAATTTTTATGCTCGCCGGCCGTGGAGACACTAGCATTCGAGCCCAGGTGGCAGCGGCCAGTCTGCCTGCCCACTCCGAGCCTGGGCAACAGCAGCCAGCCTGCCTACTTGATTGCCCATATAGGTCACGGTGAACATGCGGATAAGCAAAGGGCAAAAAATGCTAGTTCATGCGTCAAATATATAGATAAATACTATAACAGGTAGAAAATACACATAATGGCAAGAAAACCAAGTGTCAAATGTTTAGAGGCCTATTTGTTACGATGTCGATTCCCAAAACTTGTTAGAAAACGTGACGATAGTTCCAAAAATGTTATTTTCTCATTCACGGGGGGAAGCGAGAGCAAGCAGGAGTGTGATTCTAGGATGTTTGAGTCCAAGATGGATTCGAGGATGTGTGAGTCCACCGTGCAGGACGCGTGCGTGTGTGAGATAGCGAGCGAAGCTAAGAACCTAGGGGACGATTACTATACAAATCTCTATAACACATGAACTGTAACATTATTTTGTGTTACTATATGGTATATATTTATAACACATTTTATATGTTCCATATATGTGTTACAATGTAGTACAATTTTGTAACATTTTGATTATAACATTAATTTCGTGTTACTATAATTATTGTCAGTAACACATTTTTATAAAAAAAGTGTTTTGTGTTACAAGAAAAGTTTGTAACACATTATTTTGTGTTACTATGAAATTTTATTGTAACACATTGATGAATATGTTACAAGGAAGTGTTACAATATCCCTGCTGTGTAGTAGTGCTACATTTTGAAACCAATGACCACTGAAAGAAGCGAAGCAGCTGGAGAGGCCTACGCCCGCGCAAGCAACCGAGACAGGTGATTGTTCCCCGCCTCGCACCATCTATCGGCCTCCTCCCTAATGCTTGCTGCCAGAACTGTTGTAGCCGCTGCTTTAGCCTAAAATGTCCTGTCGTTTCTTTCCTTCCAAAGCGACCAACCAATGAGCAAGACATAGGAGTCAAACCCTCGACGGAAGAATTTAGGCACCGTTTTCCTCGATGTGATCCACCACTCAAGAGCTGACTGATCCCGGAGCTGCACATCCAAACGAAGATGTAGCTTTGTGAGGCAGATGTGCCATACCTCATGGCTGTAGGTGCATCCCAACAGAATGTGGTCGAGCGTCTCTGGTTCCTGATCACAGAAGATGCATAGGTTTGGCTGTTGGAGGCCATGTCTGAAACGACGATCAGCAGTCCAGCAGCGATTGTGCAAAGCCAGCCAAAAGAAGAAGCGCACACGAGGCAGAGCAGGCGTCTTCCAAACATATTTGGCCCCAAGGACCGGGGAAGACCCGAAGAACATGGCGCCATATGCTGACGCCGAAGAGTAGCCTTGATCCGGTAACAGATTCCAAACAAAAGTATCCGGATTGTTGGACAGCTATACCTCCTCTATCAGATCGCAAATATGCGCGATGTCCAGGAGCATTCTCAACGACGAAGGGCCCCTGATGTGCCGTACCCAAGCGTTCGCAGGAAGAGAATCGGCCACAGTTGCGTTCCTCCTTTGTTTACCGACCGCCGTGAAAGCAGTCGGTGCCTCCATTGCAATACTCCGGCCATTTATCCACCTAACAGTCCAGAAGAACGTGGACCTCCCGTCCCCCAGATGGTGCACCGTAGAGGCATGGAAGAGTGCGAGGACAACACGTTCTCCCGACGCCAGCACCCGCCCATTGTTCCTGTCCTTCCAGACCCAGCGCACTCTCAAAGCCACACCAGCTCCTTTGGGCGGCATACAGTCAACCATGCCACCTTGCATTTTCCTCCAGCTACCTTATCTGTTCCTGCCCAAATGAACGTTGTTCGCAACTTGTCGATAGCATCAATCGCCCATGGAGAGAGGCACAATGCAATGGAAGTGTGCACGGGGATGGCAGAAAGGGTGGCCTTTACCAGAGCAGTGCGGCCGGCCACATTCAGCAGGTTTCCATTGCAAGTTGGGATTCGCGCAGCAACCTTGTCCACCAAAGCTTGCTCATCAGCACGTCGAAGATGGTGGACCGAGAGTGGAACTCCAAGGTAGCGGCATGGGAATGGCTCCACCTGGCACATCAGAATTTGTTGCACACGACCCATGTCTTCCTCGGAGCAGTGAATTGGAGTCGCCATGCTTTTGTCCAAATTAGAGAAAAGGCCTGATGCCAAACCAAAGATGGAGAGCATGCCTTTAACAGTCATCAAATCCCGCTCTGAAGGGACGACGAATGTGACAAGGTCATCAGCATAGAGGCTGACTCTATCTGGCGGAATCCCCACGACTGGAGTAAGGTAGCCGTGTTGTTCCACCCAGACAAGGAAAGCATTCAGTACCTCCATGATGAGAACGAACAGCATCGGCGACAGAGGATCGCCCTGCCTGAGCCCTCTGGCATGACACACCCTTTGACCTGGCCTGCCATTAAGCAAGATTCTCGTGCTTGCCGAAGATAGCAGAGCGGATATCCAGTTTCTCCATCTCAGCCCGAAGCCCATATGCTGGAGGACCTCAAGTAGGAATACCCATGCAACCGAATCAAATGCCTTAGCTACATCCACCTTCAGCAAAACACAGCTCATCTTCGTCGGATGCATATATTTGCACGTAAACTGGACCCCTCTGAAGTTGTCATGGATAGTACGGCCCTTGATGAATGCGCTCTGGTTAGGGCGTACAAGGTCATTGAGAACAGTGGATAATCTGTTTGCCAAACACTTAGTCACTAGCTTGCCGAAACTGTGCATGAGGCTGATTGGACAATCACGAATCCCTGCCGGCTGATCCTTCTTTTTGAGCAAGATCATAAACGCTTAGTTGACCCCATCGAAACTTCTGGAGTCCAAGGACCAGAACGCATGCATCGCGTTCATTATGTCAAACTTGATGACCTCCCATGCTGTCTTGTAGAAAATGCCGGTCAAGCCATCTGGTCCTGGTGCTTTATCATTCGGGAGGTCCTTGATTACTGCTGCTACCTCCTTTTCAGTGAACATGACCTCTAGGTGCTGAGTGTCAACTGTTCGTACCCCGATTGCAGCGAGGTCCAATCTCCGGGACCGAACAAAGTCAGCTCCCAGAATTGAGTTATAGTAGTCAAATAAAGCATTAGCCATGGAGTGATCATTTAGCATCTCAACCCCATCCACCGCAAGAGACTCAATCCGGTTTTGTCTTTGTCTGTGGCAGGCCTGCAGGTGAAAGAACCGTGTGTTCGCGTCCCCCTCCCTCAAAAAAGTTATCCGCGATTGCTGTCTGGCAATAGTTCTATGCGAGGGATGACAAGCCGAGCACTCTACCTCTGAGCACGGAATGCAAATTCTGCTCCCATACATGTAGTGATCTTTTTTCTTGCTCCTCATGAAACCTCAAGATGATCTCTCTAGATATAGCCAGCTGTAGTCGGATGCTGCCGATCCTAGATGCGCTCCACCGTATTAGCTCAACCGCCACATTCCTGAACTTCTGGTCCAGCAACCTAAACGGGTCAGTGTGAGGCAACGCCACGGACCATGCTGCCGAGATGACCTCTGCATAACCGGGCACCTTGGGCCAGAATGATTCGAAGCGGAACCGTGGCTTGAAACCAGAGTGAGCGTCCATTAACAGCATTAGGGGGCAGTGATCAGAGCAATCCGATGAAAGCGCCTTCAACGCTTGAGCCGGGAACATCGCCAACCACTCATCATTCACAAAAATCCTGTCCAGATGCACCAAAGTCGGGTTCTGTCTGCGGCTGGACCATGTGGACTCCCTTCCGCAGAGTTCGATTTCCTCCAGGCGGGCTCTATCCAGGAATCCCCTGAATCTTCTCATATTTCTCCTGTCAAGCTGATCGTTGTTCTTGTCCCTTGCCCGGTAAATCATGTTAAAATCTCCCGCCACCATCCACGGACCCGACGAGGTGTTCCTCAGCTGCAACAGCTCAGCGAGGAACTCAACCTTCTCGTCATCCTCCTATGGTCCATACACACCCACCAAATTCCACGTGCAATGTCCGGCCCCGAGTAGCTGGATTTTAACCGAGACGGAGAAACGCCCCATGGAGGTCTCGGACGCCCTCCAGACATCCCTATCCCAGGCCAAGGCGATTCCGCCGGCCACTCCCACAGCCGGGAGGCACACATAGTCAAAGCTTGGACCTAGAAATTGAGTTGCAGTAGCATTACAGACAGTGGAGAGCTTGGTCTCCTGAATACAGACAAGTGAGGGGCGTTGTGCCAGGATGAGCCCCCGAAGGACGTCGCGATGAGCCTTTTCATTGAGCCCGCGCACGTTCCATACCAGAATACCTCTGTTGTGTAACATAAAGACACAAATAGCTCCTCCGATCATGGTAGGGAGACGGGCATCAGAGTGTCCCATCATCCAGGCCATCACCTAGGCCCTCCATGTTCAGGTTGAGAGCCTTTAGGTTGATTCCTCCATGAAGAAACAGCTGCAGGGCGTGCTGCTTCCTCTGCGACATGTCACCACCAAACGCAATTTTGAACTTCCTCTCGACCTCTGCGTCGGCTTCTTCCCCCTGCACCGCGATCCCGAGCTTCTTGAGTAGGACTCGTTGTGCCTGCGCGGTTGCATTGGCCGCGCGGGGACGTGCAGCGATCCGTCCACTCCATCGGAGAGAATGCACCGAGATCGGTGGACGCGCCCGCCTCAGCCTTGGACGATGCCTGGCGAGAGGGGTCTGCAACGACAGGCAGACCGCCGATTCCAACTCCAGCTGCACCTGGCTTGAGTCATCATCCAACGAATGCCTGTCGTCATCCGTGGATGTAGCAGTCTCTGGACCCGATCCATTGTCCATGATCATCATGTCTGCATGATACATCTCCACAGTGTGATTGTCGGGAATATTGAGGTCCCCGACATCACCCACATACCCATCGCGGATCTCCCACATACCCATCGCGGCCCGCCGTGTCCCCTGTATGGAATTCAGCAGCCACTAGGTCGGACCACCAGTCCCTAACCGGCGAGGTGACCAACAGAGAGTCGCGCTGGGGGGACGGCGCCCTAAGGGCTGGCCCTTGCAATGCCCGAAGGCGGTGAAGAAGAGAACCACCCAGCCAACCTGGCGTCCTCAGCAGCATCAGCAACCAACATCCGTCTGGGCGGTGGCGGTGGTGTGGAAGGGCGCGGCGGCGGCGGTGGTGGTGAAGGAGTCGGAGAAGCTGGCACCCACCGGTCCACCGACCAACTCCCCTGTGAGCGAGAACAGGCCTCAACCCGCAGTGGGGAGGCCATCATTCCATTCTGCAGCGGACATAGCAGTTCCCCACCCTGAGCACCGGCTGTAACTGAGCATGTTCAACATCATCGCTGGGGTAGTCAGGTGGATAATCACAGTAGGGAATATGCCTCCCGTGCCTCGGGTCAGTGTCAGGTGAATCATCATCACTGTAACGGCATGGTGATGGATAATAATCATAGTCCGGTCCATCATCCGCCTGATCAGGACGGCCTTCCCCCTCATCGTCCCCATCATTGTCGTGGGGGTCCTCTTCCGGCGCCGGCGGAGCGCCCGGTGGGTCTTCAAAACTCTGATGCGCAACCAGGCGCGTACGCACGAGGTAGTGTAATCCCCGGCGCATCCGCTTCTCCCGGCTGTCCGCTTCCTCCGCCCACTACACTCGGGGTTCAGGAATGAACACAAGCTTCTCTGGCTCAATAAGGGTGGGGTGTGAGCACTAGGCAGCAACAAACATTTCTCAGTTATCTTCAATGGGGCGGTCTCGAAAATCAGTCAGCTCAATTTCAACACAGCAGCGGCCAAGAACAGACTGAGCAGTGTTGGTATTTCTAGCATGGGCCAGGATGTTCCTCAGCGCGAGCACGACCCGATGTTGAAAAGCTCCCTCCACATCACCAGAGACCCTTGTCCACGGTCTCCATCGTAATGGCATCAGATTTCCCCACGGCCTGCACTGTAGAACACGATCCCTGTCCTCCCTTCGTGTGAACCGCACAAGAAAGTCCTCCGGTTCGTGAATTCGAACATCGACAGCATCATTCCTGATCTCATATCTGTTGTACAACGCCGCATATATCATTGCCGTGGAAACAAACGGCCGAGTTCCCACAATATTGGCCACCAAGGCCAAGCTAGCAAGGGTGTCTTCATCTTCCTGGAGTTGAGCTGACCGAGGTACGACGACCATGGATGCACGTTGTGTCCCGGCGGCCACCACCGCCGCAACCTCGATCGCAGCATCAACAGGAGCATCATCACTGCCCCCGCGCCCCGGCAAGCGGTCCAAAGGCCCTGGGACCTGCGCCGGATGCTGGGGCGGCGGCGGCGGTGGAGGAGGAGGAGGAGGCGGTGGAGGAGGCACCAGATACTGGGGCGGTGATGGAGGAGGAGGTGGCGGGGGAGCTGCCGACGACACAGCCGCCATGACAGATCCTCCGGAGTTCGGCGTCCGCGGCGTGGTGACAGAGCGCCCTGACACCGTGTCAGCGGACGCGGCCCGGTGACGGCGACAAGGTGATTGGAGCCGGCGTCGATGACGAGCATGGTGCACAGCCTCATCGTCAGAACTCGGCCTGCGCGGCGGCGCATCCATACACGGGGAGCGCCGGCGCTTAGCCCCCGTCCGCCGGTGGGGCAAAGGGCAGCTAGCAGCAAGGTGTCCCTCCGCCCAACAATTGAAGCATCTTGCCCTGTTCTTGCAACGTGCCCGAACATGGCCGGGGCGGAAGCAGTTGTAGCACAAACCAGCTAACTCCGGCGGCGGTGACCGCGGAGGCGACCGCGGTGGAGTGTGCGTGCGTCCCAATCTTCTGCTGCCGACGGCGTAGAACCCCTCAGCATCCGGAGTGCCCCTCTGGCGCACCGGGTGAGCAGGCGGAGACCTCCGCGGGCGCGGCGACGAGTGGCGCAGCGGCTGAGATGGGCGCGCCGACTGCGCGGCTGAGCGCGCCGTATCCCGTCCCGGCGGCGAAACGTCGAGGGGTCTCCCACGGGCCTCTGTTCCTGGGCACGGCGCTTGTCCGCCATGAAGCCATCAGCACGCTTGTGCTTCCGGTGGCGCCGCTTACGGTGCCACTTCCGGCCACGCGACAGCAGTGGCGCCTTCCCCTTCTCATCCACCGATGGCAGAGGCGCCGGCTCCAGCTCAGACTCCGACTCCGAGTAGTCCTTCGAGTCACTGAGGTGCACTCGCTCCTCAGGACCACGGTCGAGGACTTCCCGAAGCAGGCCCGGCGAGCCGGCGAAGAACACATCTGGCGGCGGAAGATCATCCGAGGTCATGTCCGCCCATTGCCTCTTGACAGGGGAGGCATCAGCGCCCGCATCCCCCTGGCCGAGCGCCTCCAGCAGGCACCCCGGCGAGCCTTCCTCCAGGGCCTCACGAACTCCGGTAGGCCACACCTGCGAAGACTCAGACCCCGCCATGGCAGATCTGGACGGGGAAACAGGGAACAGCGGAGCAGACAGCACCGAAGGCGGAAGGAGCGGGGAAGGGAACGGATCCGGGCCGGGGGGGGGGGGGGGCATGGGGAAGTAGGAGAGGCAAACCTATGGTGGAGAAGAACCGGATCTAAGCCGAATGCCGGCCCTCACCGGCGGCGGCCGCAGATTGCCACCGTTTCGCCATTTTTGTCGTCTTGTCTTGGTTTCTTGGTAGCTCCTATTCTCCGTACCGAAGCTGTCAAGCACGGCCCGAAAGTGGAAACTTAAGGACAAGTCGAGAACTCTTGAGTCGTTCGAAAGCTACCGGTCACTGGTTCTTAAAGTAGCCGTGTGTAAGTTGTTTTATTAGTTTGATCAATTTATACAGAAAAACTATTAATATTTGACAAAAAATAAATATACTGTAAAGATATGTTTCAAGATGAACTTATTAATACTCCTTTAACATATATAAATAATATTATAATATTTTAAAATATATTTAAATGGATTTAAAATAGTTGACTAAGAACAAAAGTATAAAAAATTAGTATGATTTATTTGGCTCAGTAGATGGCGAGATGTTTGCAGTGATTTTACAGTTTTACTAGCTCGGTCTTTCAAAGATATAATCACACAGGATAGGATATACTACATGTGATTTTATACGCGACGTGTACTTGTATGTGGAGACGCTTCTTAATTTCGTCTTTTATGGAAGAACAGTGACTAGACGTCTTCTTTTAACGAGGATTAAGTTGGGTCTGAGAAAGTGAGAATGAAGTTCGTAAGTGGTAACTAGTGCGTGGTTTCCAAATATAACCCGCAGGCGGGGAGCCCTGTCCCTGTATGACGTAGTCTTTGACTTCGAGATGGAACCGGCACCATGTCATCGCATCAAAAATGCAAAATGCTCCAATGCGCTGTTGGAGCCGAGTGCTGTTACTGCCATCCTATCCCGAATGCACACAAGAACCAAGGCCGACGAACTGAAGACACGCTATCAAGAAAATCCAATAGAAACCATTTATTCGGCTCCGGTACGTGCGCGAGGCAAACACGGCGCTGCCACTGCACACGCCAGACGACAATCGATACAAACAAATAAGGACTCATCACAAGTCACAACAAGGACGAACTCATGAACACGACACCGGCTTTTATTTCTCCCAGAGGCCGGCCGATCGACGATGGATCCTACTCGATGCCGAACCTCTTCATCATCTCGCAGACGAACTCGTAGACCTTCTTACCCGGGTACAGGTTCTTGGCGACGCTGGGGCGCTCGGCGCATCGCTTGGCCCAGGCGGCGAGCCTGGGGCACTACTTCTCTACGCTGAGGTCCCCCAACCGCTCGTAGGCGAGGAACCACGACGTGAACGGCACGAGCGCGACGTCGACGAAGCCGAAGGCGTCGCCACCGAAGAACTTGCGGTCGCCGAGAACGCCCTCCAGCGTGCGGAGGATCTCGACCATCTCCGTGCGCGCCTGCGCGTGGCCGTCCCCCTTGAACTTCAGCCGGGTGCCGCACTCGTAGAGCTTCTTGTCCACGTAGTCCGCCCAGAACCGGGCCTGCGCTCGCTCGTACGGGTCGCCAGCGGGGAGGAGCGGAGTCGTCGCCGGGAACGCCTCGTCGAGGTAGTGCAGGATGATGAGGGACTCGCAGACGGGGTGGCCGTCGTGGAGGAGCACAGGGATCTTCTTGTGGACCGGGTTGGCGCGGAGCAGGAGCTCGCTCTTGTTCACGAGGTCCTCCTGCTCCAGGTACTCGTAGGAGAGGCCCTTCTCATCCAGCGCGATGCGGCAGCGCTGCCCGAACGGGCTCACCCAGAAGTCCAGCAGCTGCAGGCCCTGCTTCTTGTCCCCGGCCATCTCGGCTACACTTTCTTCTTGCTCTCGATCGCCTCGAGTTTGGTGCTAGCTGCGTGTGTGGGTTTGTAAGCGTGCACTACTCGAGTATTGATCAATAGCGGATCTCGAGGCTATCTGTGGAGGTGTGGAGCGAGGGGCGCTCTGGTTTATTTGTAGGAGCCGAGCGAGAGACTGTGGAGCAGAGCTGCCCTCGAAGCCAGTGTGCTCGAGCAGGTTCCGGAAGCTCTGAAATTTCTCGCTTGTGGGTGGGTGAACGACGATAGGAGTATCAGGAAATCTCGCAGCTGCTCCAGTCAGCGGCTAGTGCGTTTCGGCGGGAAAGATCGATCGCGCGGAGATGGCATGGCAGCGGTGTCACTGCTGCCATCTCCTCATCCGATTGGCCTTCTCCTCCTCCTCTCTCCTCCCTCCCTTCTTCTCCTCCAACTCTGATGAAGATCTAGGGTTCCTACGAGACACATGCATGCTACTTTACTTATACATTTTGTAGTATCTGCTCCATGAAACTGGTGAAGATGTTTGACATTGTTTGCACCAAAATTTAGACTAGCAAAGTGTGCAGGTAAGGCTTCTCGAAGAAGAATTTGCCGGAATCGACTAAATACCGGTAACAGATGGTTGTTTGGGAATCAGCTAAATTGGTACGAATCGGCTAACTAGAATCGCCTATCTGAAGAAATCGCAAACCACGTCAACTCCGATTTTACTAGACAGAAGACGGTACATTAACCGCACGGGACTCTACGAGACAGAATAGTAGGTCCCAAGTTATCTAGTTTTAGTATTTTTTGATTTATTTCCTTATTTTTTTGCATGTTGTGTCAAGTTAGGACTTGGTCAAGCCCAGGGTATAAGTATATAAGCCCGGCACCTTATAAGATCAATCGACAATTAATACAACAATCTTTTAGCTCCGGCGAAACTCCTTAGAACTAGGATTTAGCTTAGGTCTCGGCGAGTTCCTTCATCAAGCTAGGCTGCATTGGGTCGTTCGACCTCTGGTTTGTTGTAAGTACCATCATAGCTTGTATTTATGTTCGATAAGGCCGGTTCGACCTCTTATTATGCATTGACATAGCTAGTTATTGACTCTATTAGACTTGGCAACTTGATAGATTCATTAAGTTACCGATTTGATTGTTTTATTTTGTTTATTTGTTATATCAACATCATTGCTCGATCAAGATTGGTAGATTTGGCTTATATCTCTTGAGATTCAATTGTCATTAATGCTCATTATGCCTATTCCTGTGCTTTGATGATTGATCTCGTACTTGTATTAGTTAGATTGTATTAATCTTGTTTGTGACATGTTGTGCGTTCTAGGCTATAAATTGTTTCATGAGTAAAGTAAGTTAATCTTTTCTGGGAGCTCTATTAAGGCTGTATTTTAGCGAACCCTACTGTTACAGTTACTTGGATTCAGACTTGTTGATTAGTGAGCTTTGCTCATGAGATCGTTCGTACACCTAGTTCGTTCTCATGTCGGTATCGGCAAATTAGCTAATTCACCAGAGCTTTATCTGTAACATTGCGTGCATGTATCTGTTTAATGCTAGTGGGTTTGTTGAGCTTGCTCGAACACGATTTGGTCCAAAGATTACTTAGTCTAAGAATTTTAAATTCACAGGTTTAGTAGATCTATTAGTTTTAATATAGATTATTGCAACGCATGTTGGACCTTAATGTATCGTATCGATTAGGCTAGATCGGCTAATGATTTTGTTCTTTCTCACGCATACTAAAATGGCCGATTGAGTTGAATTTTTACTGTTTTAGTTATCTCAGCACGTATCATGAATGATTTATACTTGTGCTTATTGTTGATTTATTATGTCACGTCATGATCGATTGTTTTAGGTCATGCATGTCTATTCAATTGTTTATTCATAAATGCATGCTGGATGTTGACTTTCTAGTTAATGCCAGGATCGAATCGGCTATTTGGTTATACATGAGTAACTGTCTGGAATCACACCGGCAGGTTCCATAATTTGACTATTACTTTTCCTTCTTGTCAATTTCAGAGTCAAATTGACTGGCATGCCTCGAACTCGATCGACTGGATCAGTTGCTGGTGAAGTCGCAGGGATCGGAGAGATGCTCACGCTCTGGTCCACCTGGCTTGCGAGAGACCATTGACGTGAAGAGTCATGTTTTTGCTTCAACAGACATGACGTCTGTCCATGAAGTTTTGGTTTCTACTTCCATCTTTTTTTTTTTTCTGAGTTCTTGACTGAGCTATCTAAAAACTCGATCGGCCAAACAAGAAAAAAGCAAGCATCAGGAGAGACCTCTCCCTTGTTGAGCAAGCATTAGTTGGGGCCCCTTTTTTTAGCTCAGCTTGGTTGTTCGACTTCCATCTTTTTTTTTTCCGAGTTCTTGACTGAGCAATCTAAAAACTCGATCAGCCAAACAAGAAAAAAGCAAGCACGAGGAGAGACCTCTCCCTTCTTGTTGAGCAAGCATTACTAGGGCCCCCTTTTTTTAGCTCAGCTGATCAGTTGTCTTTGTTGACTGAGCAAATGTCTAATAACCAAGTTAAGAAATACATGAGGTTTAATTTAGGCCGATCCATGTATTGCAGAAATAATTTTATTATTTTATCCATTCCGCCAGAACTTTCAGCTGAGGCTGGTTTTCGGCCCGTGAACATTCCGGCCTGGACTGTTCGAGATGATGTGCTGTGCTTGTTTGTACGCGGTATATGTTTTGAAATTTTTCAGGAATTCCCACGCACCGGCCCTTGCAGCGGCCCAGGACCCAGGACACGGCCTCTGAGTTTCCTGGCCCGCAGTCTGACTACCGGTGCACCGGTGCCACCAGAACCGGCCCAATCAGCTCGACGCACACAGCAGGCCAAGGAGCCTAGGCTCCGGTGCTATCATACGCCCCAGAACTGGAAAATTCCGGTGGGGTGAAAAACAGCCCACCAAATACGATATCCAAAGTCTTTTTAAATGCACCAAATCTCAACAAATGTCCCATCGAACACCAACACTTTGAGGACATGGTTTAATATTTTCAAAACATTTTATAAAGCTTTTCACTTGCTTTCTTACAAAGTCACCAGGTCACATGCATCGTAATCCTCACCTAGTAGCGTTAGATAACCATTATCACTCTAAAACACCTCACCTAGTGGCGCTAGATAACCATTATCACTCTAAAACACTTATCATTATAGTACAACTATCTATCCTAAACTTGACCGTCCACTCGTTCTATTGCACGTTGGCCGATAAAAGCAAAGCCCTAACATTAGACCTTTGCCTTAGAGCTTTCTTTCAAACTCCTCTGTGCGCATGGTTGAGTGTTAAGTTCATATGGTCATGAATTCCATCTCCACCGTCTCCTAGGCCTTGCTTATCACCATCAAGTGGACCTTAGCTTAATCAAACTCATTGAAAGCATTAGTACATACAGTTGCATTGAATTACCAAAACCAAACTAGAGCTCGTCAGGTGCTCACCGGCCGATGGTTCACGTTGTTCGCCTGCCTGCTGATCTTGTTGGCGTCGAGCGCAACCTACGCATTCGGCATCTACTCGCGGGCGCTCAAATCGGCGCTGAGCTACGACCAGCACGCCGTGGCCACGCTCGCCTTCTTCAAGGACCTGGGCAGCAACGTGGGCGTCCCGGCGGGGCTGCTCAATGAGGTGGCCCCGCCATGGGCCGTGCTCGCCGTGGGCGCCGCCATGAACCTCTTGGGCTACCTCATGGTTTACCTCTCCCTCTCCGGCTGGCTCTCTCCGCCGCTGCTCTGGCTCATGTGCGCCTACGTCTGCACCGGCGCCAACTCGCAGGCGTTCGCCGAAACTGGCGCACTGGTGACGTGCGTCTGGAACTTCCAGGAGACGCGCGCCGCCATGCTTGGATTTCTCAAGGGATACGTCGGCCTCAGTAGCGCCATCCTCGCGCAGATCTACCTCGCACTCTACAGTGGAGACGACGCACGGTCGCTCGTCCTGCTCATTGCCTGGCTCCCCACCGCCGTCTCCGTCGTGTTCCTCGGCACCGTCCGCATCATGCCTCCGGAATCGGATCACCAGCGGCCGAAGAGGAGGCTTAAGAGCACGCACTGCGCCAGAGGTGGAGGCGGAGGCGGCGACGTGTTCCTCTGCTTGCTCTACATCTCTGTCGCGCTCGCCGCGTACATCCTTTCATGATTGTCATGCAGAGGCAGGCCAGCTTCTTTTTAGAGAGCGCGCTCTTAGCCCGTATTTCATTAAAAAGAAGAGAGTTGTTATAACACTTGGTAATCCAGAGATTACCAAAACATTCCACCCTCGACAGCACACGTGGTTGTGATTACATAAACAAAGATCTGCTAAAACTTAGGAAGCAAGTTATCTACGAGCTTCAATAATCGAGAGGTGCCTGTAGCCCGCACCCACCTAGAGCGAGACGTCGTCGATGATGAGATGCGCCAACTGTAGCGCCTGGATGTGCGCACCAGCAAATGTCCTTGAGTTTCTCTCCTTCCAAATCCTCCAGCTGATCAAAAAGAAGATGGAGTCAAAGCCGCAGCGAATTAGCCTATCGAGCATCTTCCTTGCTTGAGTCCACCATTGCATGAAGGGTGTTTCCACCGTCGGCGCTTGATCCTACAGGTTATAAGTCCAGAGGCACCTTTGCCAAACCTCGCGAGAATAGACACACCCGATGAGGATGTGGTCTATGGTGTCATCTTGCTGGTCACAAAGCACACAGGTAGCATCGTCCTAGAGGCCATGACGCCAGCGCCTATGTGCCGTCCAGCACTTCCCATGCATAGCTAGCCAAAAGAAACACTTCACCTTTGGTGGCGCCGAGGTCTTCCATAGTTGCCATGCCCCAAGTGGCAGAGAGCAACCCAGGAACATGGCTCCATACGCTGAGGAAGCAGAGTATTCGTTGTTCGCGGTTAGTCGCCAGGCGAACGTGTTCGAGGTGCCGGGCACCAGTTCCACTCGATGAAGGCGCTTCGACAGAGCTATGAACTTGACGATGAGTCTCCACGAATGGGCGCCCGCAATGTGGTGCACCCATGCGGAGACATTGAGCGCTTCGACCACGGTGCTGTGATGGCGGCGACGTGGCACCGCGGTGAAGACCGTTGGAGCAATGTGCATGATGCTTCTCCCATTGAGCCATGCATTGATCCAGAAGAGAGTGGATGCGTCGTTCCCAATTGTTGCTGCCATGGAAGCAAGGAAGAGGGCACGCAACACCCTATCGTCTTCGTTCGGCAGCCCCTGCCATGCCCTGGCGTGGTCGACGCGTTGTAGCCATGGCCACCTAAGCCGCAGCACGAGGCCTATCCTTCTCAAGTCGATGACGCCGAGCCCGCCCAAGTGTTTGGGCAAGAGAATGATCTTCCGTGCAAGCTTGCATTTGCCTCCCACCGCCCAAGTGTCCCCAGACCAGATGAATCCCCAAAACAGCTTGTCAATCCGTTCGACGGCCCAGGCAGATAGGCATAACGCCGTGGCGGTGTGCACCGGGATCGCCGATAGCGTCGACTTGGCCAGCGTAGTGCAGCCCACCATGTTGAGCAAACTGCCCTTCCATTTTGGAATGCGAGCAGCTACGGAGTCGATAAGCGGTTGCTCATCCGCCTTTCGTAGCTTGAAGATGGATAACGGTATCCCGAGGTAGCGGCTTAGGAACGCCTCGATGCGGCAGGATAGGACATCGTGCACCAGCACCAGGTGGTCCTCCCCATAGTGCAGCGACGTGGCAATGGTCTTGTTCATGTTTGCAAATAGCCCGGACGCCTGGCCAAATGCATCAAGGGTGGCCTTGAGTACGTGTAGGTCTTTCGGTCTGGGCGCAATGAATAGCACCATGTCGTCGGCATAGAGGCTGACACATTGAATGTCACCCATCGCGTCGAGCCTAGCAAGGTGTCCGCCATTGTCCATCCATCCATCTGAACACGTGGTTGATGACCTCCATGACCAGCACAAAAAGCATCAGCGATAATGGGTCACCTTGGTGTAACTCTCTTGCATGACAAATCGTGCGGCCCACTGTTCCGTTCATGAGGATCTTGGTGCTTGTTGTAGAGAGGATGGCGGAGATCTAGTCCCTCCACCTATCTCCGAAGGCCATGTGCCGCAGGACCTCGAGGAGGAATGGCCAGGAAACCGAGTCAAAGGCTTTGGCAATATCAATCTTGAGTAGCAAACTTGGCATCCGAGCACGGTGGAGCTCCTTGCAGGAGAGACCAACGGCTCGAAAGTTATCCTGGTCGCACAAGGCCACGAAGCACCGGAGCAAGCCTATTGGCGAGGCACTTGGAGATGAGCTTGCTGATGCTGTGAATTAAGCTGATGGGTCGATAGTCAGTTATGTCCACCGGTTGATCTTTTTTGCTAGGCAGTACCATCAGTGCATCATTCACATGATGCAGGCTCCTCATGTCCAAAACCCAGAATGCGCGGAACGCTCTCATGACATCTTCCTTAATGATGTCCCAAGTTAGTTTGTAAAAGAGGCCTGTCAGTCCATTTGGCCCAGAGCCTTGTCGTTAGGTAATTGCATGATGACCGACCGGACCTCCTCCTTCGAGAACTCATCCTCCAGTTCATGCAGGTTCATAACCGATAGGCCAATGGCTTCAAAGCTGATTGCCTGAGTGCGCACAAAATCAGTGCCCATGATGGCGTCGAAATGCTGGAAAGCCACCTGTGCCATCTGGTTTGGCTCAGCAAATGGCTCCCCCTGTGAAGTAATGGAGTCAATCCTACTCTTCCACTTGCGGTGGCACGCCTGAAGGTGAAAGAAGCGGGTATTGGTGTCGCCCTCGGCCAAGAAAGTCATCCTGGAATGCTGTCGAGCGAGCTTTCGTTCCATGGAAGCGAGACCAAGAACACGAAACTTGAAGGATTTCCTTAGCTGCACCTCTCTGGGCTCAAGCAGCCTAGTTTCCTACGCCACGTCAGAGCGCAAGATGACCTCTCGCGTGACCGCCAGCTGCAACCTAACACTGCCTATCTAGCGAGCGCTCCAGCTTTGTAGTGCTCTCGTGACACTTCTAATTTTGAAGTCAAGAACCCTAAAAGCGTCCACATTCGCTGGGGAGTGCTGCCAAGCCCAGGAAATAGTCTCGAGAAAGCCCAGCAGCTTGGGTCAAAAAGACTCAAATCGAAACCTTCTCTTATCTGAATGCGTCATGTCGAGAATGAGGACGAGTGACGAGTGGTCAAAAGCATCAGAAGAGAGCGCCTTCAGCTGGTGATACGGGTACACAACGTACCAATCGACCAAGGCGAGAGCTCTGTCGATAGGCTCCATCGTGGGCGGATATTGCCCCTTCGACCAAGTGAAGCGCCTCCCAGAGAGCGCAATTTCCTGAAGCAGCATGGAGTCAATGAAGGCCCTTAACCTCCTCATCCCACGCTGATCAAGTCTATCATTGCTTTTGTCCGCAGCCATGTATATCATGTTGAAGTCACCGCAGATCAACCACGACCCTGGCTGAGAGTTCCTGATCAGTTGCAGCTCCTCTAGGAACGCGGACATGGCCGCGTCAAGCTGTAGGCCATATACGGTCATGATCCACCAGGAGACCTGGGATCGAACGCACCGAACGAAGGCCGTTAACGAGCAGCCCCCTGAAGACATCAGAGGCTTCCCAGTAATCTCAGTACCAGGCCAAAAGAATCCCCGCCACACCATCAGCTGGGACATAGTCATAATCAAACATTGGACCTAGAGTTTCCAAAGCATAGGAAGGAGATACAACAACAAGCTTTATCTTTTGTAGGCACACTAGTGACACGCTATTGTTCATAAGCAAGCTCCTAACCATAGCCCAACGTGCGGCACCATTCAGGCCCTTCACGTTCCACACCAAGCAAGTTGTATTCATTGAACAAGAATCCGCATTGTGTGAGGCCCAGGCTCAGATGGCGGGCGAGCCACGGTCGTCCAGCCCAAGCATGTCGAGGTTCATGGCGACTGGGTCGAAGCGCACTCCTAGGAGCATCAGAAGGTTGTCGTGTGTAGCGTTAAAGATCAGGCCCTGGAACACACGCTTGCAAAGTGCGGTCGTGTCTTCTTTAGGCGTCAGTGTGGTCGGTCGATCGCCGAGTTTCCTGAGCAGGACCGTTTGAGCTTGGGTCATTGTGTTGGCCGCCCATGGTGTCTATGCAATGCGGATGCTGCGCCTGAGGGCCTGCAGGGAAGAGGGGCGTGCATGACTTGCGTAGCTGTGGACGTCCCCGGATGAGCGGCGTGGCGAGAGGAGCACAAAGCTGCATCTACACGAGTGTTGCCGGTGACGGGCAGCGCTGGTTCCCCTCATCATCACTGGACGACACTGGTGGGGCATCCACAATATTCACTGGTGCCACAAGCGCAGTGATGTCCCCCGGTTCCACCAGACTGGTAGATATAACACCCTGATTTTTGAAATTTAGATCTTAAATGAATTTGATTTTATATCTGCATAGATGTTTTACATTCATAGGCCAATTATAAATGTATGAAGTACTTTAAAAAGATGTAGCACGTTAGAAAACATGCATCGTTGCATTCATGCTGCTGCACAGTTTTCTGGTTGATTTGCTTGAGCTTGTTGTATAATTATTGTTTTGTTTCCTAGCTCCTAACATGCCCTAACTTGTCCTCTCTAACCCTAGACTAACAAAACCTAGTCTAACTAGCCTAGGCAAGTCCCTAGTGGATCCTGGCCAACCCTAGCCTCTCATGGCCAAGAATGGCCAGCCACAGCCAGCCATGGCCAACCTCGGCTAGCCATGGCCAAGGCGGGCCGCCGCAAGGCAGCCCAGCCAGCCAGGCCAGCAAGCCAGGCCGTGCACCGCAGCCCAGCTAGCCAGCGGCCCAGCCAGCAGCCTAGTGTCGCGCCGCGCAACGGGCCAAGCGGCCCAGTCGTTCGGCCGCCGCGCGCCGCCCGCGTCGTGCCGCACCGCTGACGTCAGCCCTGCACCAGCCGCTTGCGCCAGTATCGCGTCACCGCCCACCGCCGCTGACAGGTTGGGCCCACCCGAGTGGGGCCCACCCACACAGTGTCATCTTCCTCGAGGAGACGGACACCAGGGCGGACCCGAACTCGCCCCGTGCATCGTGCGAGCGCACGGCCCGAGGTTCCTTGCCGCGCTATAAAAGGCGTCCACCGCTCCCCGCGCCGCCTTTCTAACCCTAGCCGCCACCCGGTGCCCTCGCCCTTGCGAAACCCTAGCCGCCGCCGTCGAGCTTCGCGCTGCCATCGTCGATCTCTACCACTAGCCCATCCCCGTCGACAAGAGCTCCGCTCCGAGCTTCGAGGTGAGGTGAGCCACCATTGGAGCCCTTCGGCACGCCTTCCCGTGCCCCGCAGCACCATCCCCGCTGAGCTACCCTAGCCGACCATGGTGCCGCCGCACGGACCGCCGCCTCTGGCCATCACCCGCCACCACAGACCCCGTAGTCGAGCCCGCGAAGCTAAGCTCATCACTCCCGTACCCTCGCGCTGTCAGCCGTGCCTCGGAGTGCTGTTCCGGCCGACTCCGGCGAGCGTGCCCCCGTCTCGGCCGCCGCTCCGGTGACCCGGACCACCGGAATTCCGCCAGCCCTCAGATCTGAACCGAGCAGCTCAGATCGACTGTTGACCCTCGGGTCAACCATGGGTCAACAGGGACCCGCGCCAGCTGACGTGGCTGCCACGCAGGCACCACGTCAGCGCCACGTGTGAGCTGACCGCGTCAACACGATCAGGCCGCCGACAGCCCTACTAGTTTTGTAGAAAAACCCTAGACTTTTCTTTATTTATAATCTAGCCCTGCGCAGTTCAAGAATATTTAGATTATAGTCTTGTTTTCTATAGATTAGCCCCTAATCTTGTATAGGCCATAACTTTCACGTTTTAACTCTAATTTTAGCAAACTTATACCTTTTGGAATTGTCTTAACGAGTAGAATAGTTCTATGCTATTGTTTGCTACTGTTGAGATATTTTGGTGTAGTGCTCTAATTAAAGTATGTTTGCTTGCATGTATTGTGCATGTGTGATGATTGTGGCGTATAGAGAACAAGACGTGGGTGAACAAGGATCAGCAGAACCCAGAGGACTACGTGCAGCAGGATATCAATTAAAGCAAGTGCAGGCATTCTTTTGAATATATTACGCCTATTCATGTTTAAGTAAATTCACTGCATGTGTCTTAAATCGGCAAACCATAGGACTTACTAGCCACTTTACCCAAAGGTATCCTATGGGGGTATTAGTTGTTAGGTTTTAGGTTGCTAGTGCTCTATCTCACCTTTCACCGTTTAATGAAGATAAAACTTGCTTCTTAAAATATGTTGGAGCCGTGGGCTCTTGGCTTTGGCCGTTGGAGAAGTTGATGCTGATCCGCATTGTTGGTTGGCGGTGAAAGACAGGGGAAACGGATGCTAGTGGGACTCGTGTTGACGAGGGTATCCATATCTCCTCCCCCTTGTGGTCCTTTTGTGGAGTGGCAACCTAGGATTTCCGTACATCTCCAGGCTAATGGGCTCTGGCTTGGTCGATTAGCAGGACCATCATGGGCGGGATAGACAGCTTACTGATGGGTGGCCATAGCTGTGGTCGCTGGGGCTTGGTTACAAGTATTTAGTATGGGAGGGACTAAAGATCCGTGATGGGGCGACCTCACGGGGAAGTCACCCATACGCTTGGACTCAAGGCCGGCGAGTTGTCACTGCCTACAACCCTGTGAAAAGCCTTGTTGTGACCTCGGCCAGCCTATCTCGGTAATGGGCTAAGAGGTTGGCCGCCTCGGGAATAAAGAGTAATCACAATCTAGAGTGAAAGTGTACACCTCTGCGCAGAGTTAAAATCGATATATCATCCGTGCTCATGGTCATGAGCGGCCCAGATCCTCGCATGATTAGCCAAATGGTTTAAACTATTAAATCACGATAATGTTGTGAGGTTGCTACCTTGGGTTTTATCGGGGTGGCTACCCTGTGTTCCCTTGAGATGGCTATCTCATTCTTAAAGTGGTTAATGACTTATGTTTATATCTATGATGATAAATGATTCATTAAATGTTACTTGAACCTTAATAAAGGGTTGGGTGTTTCAACCAAGATAATTAGAGAATAGTTTGTTATAAGTTAAATCTTAATGTTACATTAAAATGCTACCGCAGTCTACCTTTCAGCTTTACCTTGTACTAGCCTTGCATGTCATTACTTTCTGTCTGTACTTGCTGAGTTTCTACATGGAACTCGCTCTTGCTATTTCCCAACCAAAGGATGCTCGAGTGATGATTCGGATGGTGACTTTCTTAAGAACTATCCGGGATACTAGGCGTCGTGATGCTGCCGTCGACCTTCCTATGGCGAGATGGAGTCGCTACGTCTATGTCGTTTAGTTGTTATTCATTTTGGACGATGTGATTTATATTTCACATTACTCTGATGACAGTTATGTAATAATGATACGATGTAATTGTTATACTATGTTTTATTCGAACACTGTGCTTTTCAACTATGTAATTTGTTGTTCATGTGTGTAAATTGTTCGTGGCGCACATGAGCTTTTGCCTTGGTTTCGTTCCTTCGAAATCAGGGTGTGACGTAGAGGATGGCGCGACCCACCATTTTCAATGCAGTCAGCCCACCAGTCGAGGCGGCATGCTGGTGGCGGGGTTTGGGTACACCAGCCATCTTGCAGAAGCTGCGGCGCGACGTTTATGAACTGGTTGATGAAACCAAGTTGCGGCGAGGAATAGACCCCTGGCCTCATGAGTGATGCATCGGAAGTTTGCTAGAGTGGCATCGGGGAAGGCAGCGCCAAGAGCATTGGCCAGTGCCCCGACAACGACGATTTTGCAGTCGCTCCCTAGCATCATCAGCAATAAAAGGACAGAGTAGAGATCCCACCCAAAGCGGCGACGGAGGTGAGGCGGCTGGCATGGAACAATGCACCGCACCCACAAGAACTGATGGCGCAGCGACATCAACCCCGTGCGCGTACTGATCACTGCCATCAGCGTATTCTAGCAGGTAATTGCAGTACGGGATATGCTTTCCATGCCTCGGATCGAAATCTAGGGAGTCATCAGAGCTGCGGCACGTCCCGCCCCGCCCCCGCGATCATCCTCATCGTCGATGTTGTGGTTGTCATCCTCGGGAGGCAGCATACTCGAGGGCGAACCTGGCTGATAATGGGCAACCAGGCACGCCCGCACCAGGTATTGCATGTCTTGACGGAGATTAAGCTCGCCCGCGTCCGCCATGGCCACCACCGGCTCAAGGATGAACACCACCTTTTCTGAGCTTGAATGAAGAATTCACGGTTGTCCTCCACTGGTCGGTCGTGCACCTCCTACAGTTCAACCTGCGCACAGCATCGACCCAGGATCGTTTGTGAGGTGTTGGTGAGCCTCGCATGGGCTGGGACATGCCGCAATGCGAGTGACCCACGTCCACGGCTGCCAGGTTAGGGTATGAGGGAACCCCATGGTGGTGAGGCAAGCACCCGATCCCGATGGTCCCGCTTGGAGAAGAAGACTAAGACGTCACCTAGCTCATGCAGGCGGATGTCAACCTCATCACATCTAATCTCAAAACGGTTGAACAAAGCCTGGTACAACATCTGTGTTGAAATCCACGGGCGCGTGCCAACAATGGTGGCCACCAGTGCAAGGCTGGCAAGCCCGTCATCGGCCTCCTGCAGCTGGGTGGAGCACGGTACAACAACCAGGGTCGTATTGCTCTGGCGAAGTGCCTCCATGGAGTCAATGGGGTCCGAGGTTACGACCTCAGCATCCCCCTGTCCACAAGAGGTGGTGGCGACAGAGGCAGGGGGAGGCGACGGTGGGGGAGGCGGAGGCGCTGATGGAGTGGGTGGCCCGGCGACCGTTGGACGCCGAGGAGACGCGGAGCCGAATCGCGGAACCAAAAGGCATGCCCCGTGGAGACCGAGTGGCCCGAGATGGTGTTGGCAGAATCAGCTCTGTGGCGTCATGGTAGAGAGTGCGTGTCCCATCGGAGAAATATCTTTGCCTGACATAACGTCAGTCAGCCGGCGAACTCGGAGAGCACAGCCGTTTAGTGGCAGGGGCACCCCTTGTAGGTGTCCGACAGTCAGCAGCAATGTGGCCCTTGCACCCACCGCTGTAGCAGCGAGCCAGTTGCCAGCAGCGCGCTTGCATGTGGCCCAGTCTGAGGCAGTTGTAGCAGGCCCCAGCAATCTCCGATGGCATGTCCCTCGGCGCCCTCGGCGGCCTCGATGGAGTGTGGTGAGAAGGAGTGATTTAGCGCCCATGTCGCTTGCTCCGCACCTGGTAGAAGCCCTCTGGGTCCGGCGGCCCACGTTGCCACGCCGGGTGGGCCGGTGGGGAGCGGCGCTGCGGCTCGACGATATCCTACCCCGGGTGGGCGGGGCGAGGAGCTTCGGCAGCCACCATGGACTTGTTGGTCCGGCGACGATGACGGTGCCGCTGGGCTCTACGCCGCTTGCCCGGGAGGGATGCGGGCACGTCATCCCCATCCTCCCCGCCTGCCTCCGGCGGCAGGTGGGCCACGGCCGCCTCTGGCTCTAGCTCAGAGTCTGACTCCAGGGAGTCCTCCAAATCACTGAGGTGCACATGCTCCTCAGGGCCACGGCCAAGGAATTCCCGGAGCGGCGAGCCATCGAAGAAAACCTTCGGCGGTAGCAGATCCTCCCGACCTAGATTTGTCCAGTTCCGGGCCCCCGGCCCAGCGCCCCGGGACAGGGCATCCAATAGCCTCCCCGGCGAGCCTGCGGCAAGAGCCTCATCCACCTCTGGTGGCCACGTGCAATAAGAGGAGCATGCCTCCATGACGCGGCCGTAGATCTGGGTCGCAAGGGAGAGGAGGGGTGGGGGCAGGTAGAGTGAGAGCGAGGATGTGGGATAAACGGGGTGGGTGGAAGGGGGAATGCAAATACCAACCTAGGGATCTAGGGCGCGGCCCGTGGCCCGGCGGAGGGGCATCACCGGTGGCGGCATAGGGGTCTCCCTCATCACCTCCCTATCGCCTCCTTTCGCTTCTTGGCAGGCCAGCTTCTCGCGCACCGTCTATGCTGCGTCGGCAGCCGGGCTCCTCGTCCTGCTCTTCCTCCCCCTCACCGTTGTCATCAGGTAGGAGTACCACATCAAGAAGGAGCCCGAGGACTCTCCGAGAGATGACACGCCCACCTTGATGGTGACCGTCGTTTCGAAATCCACCGCCATGGTATTGGCAGAGCCGGCGAGCACGAGCACAACTACCGATATGCCACCGGCGGCTTTCTCTTGCCTCGTCTCCTTCTTGCAGCACATGTTCAGCCCCCCGGCGCACGGCGAGGACTACACCATCCCGCAGGCGCTGGTGAGTGTGGACATGCTGATCCTATTCATCGCCATCGCCTGTGGCACCGGCGGCACGCTGACGGCAATCGACAACATGGGGCAGATCGGGCAGTCACTGGGGTACCCAGCAAAGAGCGTGGACGCCTTCATCTCGCTTATCAGCGTCTAGAACTACGCCAGCCGAGTCGCCACCGGGTACGCCTCGGAGGCGCTGCTGTCGCGGTACGGGTTCCCGCGGCAGCTAACGCTCACGGTCGTCCTTCTCGCGTCCTGCGCCGGCCACCTCCTCATCGCTTTCGGCATCCCGCGGGCGCTCTACACGGCATCGGTGCTCGTCGGCTTCTGCTTCGGCGCGCAATGGCCACTGCTATACGCCGTCATCTCCGAGCTGTTCGGGCTCCGCTCCGCCTGGGCGCTACCCCACGCTCTACAACCTCGCCTACGTCGCTAGCCCCGTCGGCGCCTACGCAGCACGCCGGTGGGGACAAGGCGTGCTTCGGCGTGGAGTGCTTCCGGACGTTGTTCCTCGTCATCACGGCCGCCACGGTGGGCGGCGCGCTCGTGTCGCTAGTGCTTGTTTGGAGGATCAGGGACTTCTACGGGGGTGATATATACGCCAAGTTCAGGGACCGAGTGGTGGTGGACTCGCCGGCTGATGGTGGCCCATCAGTGGCGGAGCAGCGGCGGCCGAGCGAGGAGGGCGATGTGGAGGCCGAGTGAGGTCAACGAGATGACTAGCATTTGTGTTGACTGGGTCAACAATATGACTTGCTTCAGCAGGAGATCAGTTTCAGTATCTGATATTTCTCAGCAAACACTAACAGTGCCACAAAATTTGTTCAAATGGTTGAATTCCGTTTAAAACACAAGAATCTTTTGTAGTGAAAATATTGCAGTTTTGATATCATCAACAAATTTGTTTATTATCATAGGCCACTCAAGTTGTCTGCAAAAGGGTTACATAGCTTATAGGTCTCCAAAGTATTAAAATTCACTTTTAGTTCCCTGAAGTTAGTTAGGGTATAAACGGACGTTTACCAGATCCAGCAGCTCACGCACTTTTTATGGATCTAATAGACGGAACCCACATGTCAGCGAGCCGACAAGGTTTAAGCAGATAGTGCTTTGCAACTTGAGCAGATAGTGCTTTGCAGCCGTAGGGGATCCGGTCCAGCTCACGTTATGTTGGCCAATTTGAGGGCCTTGATCAGCACATCAGCCTGGTAAGTTCATGGGCCGAAAGACAGCCTCAGCGCTCTGAAAGTTGCGGCAGAAATTACATTTTTGCAACACATGGAAAGGCCTAAATTTGTCTTAACAATGCAAAGATATTATTCCATCAACAACCTGAACACGACTGCAATTGCTAAGCAGCTTGGCAAACCAGAAATCAGAGCCCCCATTCTTCTTGCGGTGGTCGCCTTTCATGGCCCGCTGCTGATGGGGCTGAGCTCGCGGCAGCTACGAAGCGGCCATCCGGTGCTGCGCTCCTTGCTCTGGGGCGTTTCGGCGGCCTACTTCCCGCTCATGACCTACGTCCTGTCCTACTTGACCACCTATATCCCGTCCACGACCCCGGGAACGGCCGTGCTCGTACTGGTCTTGGTCATCCTCGTCCAGTTCCTGAGGGCCAAGGCCGACATGGCAGCCATGGCCGTGGCTGCCGTCGCCTCGCCCGCGACTGGCGACAAGGACATCGACAGCCTCAAGATCCGGCCGTCCACGGAGAGCTTCGTCAACACGTTCTGGGTGGCTGGGCTTGTCACGTACAACGTGTACAAAACCCTGACTGTCCCGCCCAGCACGGTGGGCGACGCACTCAATCTCGTCTTCTCACAAGCTGGAGCGGCGCTGCTGTTGCCGCTCTGGGTCCTCGGTGCTTGCAAGACGGTGCTCAGGTTCACCGCCTTCCAGATGGCGACCGTCTCCTTGGCGCTCGGCCGCAACGTGCAGCTCATCGATGGCTACATGCTGCAGCTCCGGGAAGGGGGCAACTTGGCCGTCATGGGCGTAGTACCTCGTCTCATTGTGACGGGTGAAAGGGACCAGGACGTGGTAGAAAGCCCGCTAGGGTACCATGTCAAGCCCTCGTTACTGCAGGACGAACGGAGCCGGTCTGGGCATCATCAGACCGCTACCTGGTCCAGGACGACAAGGACCTCTGCCTCTCCTTCGCCCTGTTCAAGTGCCTACGCAGGCGGTTCGCCGGGTACCGGCTGGCCGCCGAGGCCGGATCCAGCTGGGCGTTCCGCTTCGTCTGCGACGGGCTGCTCGGCCTGGAAGATGACCACGAGAGGATGTTCAAGGTCATCGCCAGGGAGCTCTCGTTTGCCACCGATTTCTTCCACGCGCCTCTCCCCGTGGCCTCCTTGGGCACCACGGCCGCGGCCCTCCACTTCCTCTTCTCCTTGGTCATTCTCCCCTCGCTTCTCATCCTAGCGCTGGTCCTTCTGGTATTTGTAGCCACATCCTCTCCCGGGGACAACGACTGGTACCCTTTTGCACTGCTTGCCCTTGTTCTGGCGTTGTTCGATGCGGGCATGGAGATCTCGGAGATGGTCGACAGCGTGCGCTCCAACTGGACCAAGATCAGCATGATTGGCCACTTGGTCAGGTCCCGCCACGGCTGCGCCCGGAGGTTCTTGGCCTGTCTGGTGCACAAATGCAAAGCCCGGAAATTTTGGAAGGATGAGATCGGACAAATCCAGCTGCTGCCATGGGCTTGCCGCTGCTGCTTCGGCAGCAGCTTCACAGCCGGACGTCTGCTCTGCTGCCTGATCTGCCGCAGCACGACCGAACGGAGGAGAAAGAGAAACCATCACAAGGACCGTGTCAAAGGTTCCGCCCGTGGTGAAGGAGGCCATCCTCAAGTCCTTGAGGAGCGGCGGCGGCCAGCTGAGCGACGGGACGGCAGCGATAAGGCGACATGGCTTCGCACGTGGCAACGACATCACATGGGCGTGCCGCGACGGCGGCGGCGTCGTCACCACCACCGATGCTATCCTTGTGTGGCACATCGCCACCACCCTCTTCGACATCAGATGCTCAACTACTTGTACTTCCAAACCAAGGGATTCTTCTCCGCCTCCTCCCTCGAGACGCCGGTGGCCAACGACGACAGTGAGAACAAGATCGTCGTCGCATGCTGCTTGTCGCGCTACTGCATGTACCTGGTGGCCGAGGCTCCCGACCTGCTGCCAGACAAGCCTGCCTGGATCACACGCCGCTACGAGGCCGTGAAGAGGGCCATCGAGCAGGCAGCGGCGGCGTCCAAGTGCAGCGGTGATGTGCCTGACCTCTACCAGCACCTTGTCGATACTTTCACTGGCGAAAATTCCCATTCCCACGAAGTGCTGATCAAAGGCGTGAGGCTTGGAAAGCAGCTGGTCGAGGAGGCTGAAAGGACGCAGAGTTCACAAGGAGGAGGAGGAGGAGGAGAAGGGGCCCGACGAGCCGAAGCTGAAGACGAGGTGTGGAAGCTCCTCTCGGAGTTCTGGTCCGAGATGGTGCTCTACCTCGCGCCTTCTGACGATGTCAAGGTCCATATAGAGGCCCTGCAGCGTGGCGGCGAGCTCATCACGCTCCTGTGGGCGCTGCTGCTGCACGCCGGCATCACCAGCAGGCCGCTGGAGTTCAATTTCACTGCAAGTGTGCTGCTATCGACAGGAGATCCTGACGCCATTGCTGTACACAACAGCTAATTCCACTACATGAACACCACTAGTAGCCAAACAGTACGTGTATCCGCATTCCGCACACGCAAAATGTGTTTGGAAAAATATGATGCTGTTTATTTATTTATTTATTTTGGTGAGACCTGAATAATTACAATGATTTGCTAGTTGCTGGTAATTGTACACCTGTGGCAATTGGAAAATAATGTTTATATTCAATTTACAGCTTGAAAATGAGCTGCCTACGATTATTCAGTATACAAAATTGTATCTTTCTTTGCAGTTAGATTTATTTGTACACTTTTCCTATATCTCTGTTGTAAGAAATCTCTCGGTCCCCTCTTACGATGGATGACATGCACATTTTATAACAACAGAGCTGTTGCCATGCACACTTTTTCTGTGTGTCTCTATTTGTATAAAAACAGAGTTGTTAATATATTTCAATGGTCCTGCACATTGTAAAAAATGTTGGCTATATTTTTTGCGAAAGAGATATAGCAACTCCCTTATTTGTATGTATAATCTGGCCAGCCACCCGTTTTTGTTTTTTTATTAAAGGGACGGAAAGGGACTTGCCGCAAGTTCTGTTCGACAAAGGAAAACAAAAGAAGAATTACAGCCACACCAATGAACTCCTTGGTCTTTAATTCTCTTTTTGAGTATTTTATTCTATTCTATTCCTTTTTTGTGTTTATACATTGATGAATATACAAATCAATATTTCTTTTATTCTTCTGAGTTTATACATATGCTGCTGAAACGTGGTCCTAAATTTATTCATTCATTTTGGTAGCAAAGTACATGCATGTCTTGTTCTGAGCAAGATATCGACTCCCTGGTTCGACGTCGAATGTGTTGGCCTAGGCCCTCATATTGGGTTGGGCCACCATGTCGTCGGCCTCACCAAAAAGGCCGAATCTCAAAATCGATAATACTAATAAAGCAAAATCGCACTATCTATTTTTCTCACGAATACAGATAGCACATATAGTCAGACCGCATACATATTGGTCAGACCGCATACAGCGGCCCAACTAGCTAGAGGCATATAGCGGCCCAACCAGCCCAGGCACAGCCACCGGTGCTATCTTTCCCCTCAAGCTCACCAAACACCATTTTAACCTTGCTCAAAAAATGGTGTTTATATTTTGCTCAAGAAAAAAACCAAACATCATTTTCAAAGTTTTTTAAAATGTCCCAAATCTCAACAAGTGTTCCATCGAACACTAGTGCTTCAAGGATGTGTAGCATGTTCAAAATATTTTGTAAAGCTTTTCACTTGCTTCCTTACCGCGTCACTAGATCCATGCATTGTACTTTAATCTCATCTCGAGTGGCACTGGACGACCGTTATCACTTTAGAGCTCTTATCCTTATATAACACAGAAATCCTAACGAATACTCATGTGTTTTGTTTGTTCGCAGCACACGGATTCTGTTGCCGTCTGATCTCTGTGTCCCTCCATCCGTGCACTCCCTCAGTTGCTCCTGTCTCCTCAGTCTCCTCTCTCCTCCTAACCGGTGATGGCGACGTGGCGTCGTGCGGCGTCGTGCTAGGGCATTTATCGGCGGTAGAGGCTCCTCATCCGGTTGGTCTGCGTCGCCTTCATCTCGGAGTGCTGCCGTTCCCTATATCCGGCGACCGTGGTGCTTGCTCGAGGCGATTCATCGACTACAGGTATGAAAACGCTCGATTCATCTTCGTCTCGGACTCGTACCAAAGGTTTGTATTGCATCCCGTCTCTGTGTTGGTCTAGGATTTGATTGATTTTTGGTTGAATTTGTGCGGTTTAGGGCAGAGGGATGGTGTTGGGTTTGTGGCATTTTAGGGTTTGTGGTAGGTTTGTCCGTGGTTGTCAACGGCGCGGTGGATTGCTTTCTTGTCATCCAGATTTTAGGTTTTCTGGAATCCGTGCTTGCATGTCTTGTCTAATTGTTGATTCGGTTGGAGCAGGAGCAGTTTTTGGGGATTTGCTTGGGACTCACTGGTGGCAATGACGGCTCGTCATTTTTGCCTGGTTGCGTTCGATGTGAGGGAGAGCATGGATCAGCCTGAATACAGCATGGGGCAGTACCGATCCGGCTGCTGAAGGTTGTGCATGTGAGTTCCCATGTGCGTGGCCCCAAATCCTTGTCATATTGAATGCCTGGATTATTTAGTTATGGAAAATGGGTATTGGATTCAGTGAAAAGTGTGTGCTGGAGTGGAAAATGGGGACAGGATTTGGTTCTCTCTTTGTTTTTGCGAAAATTGTAGTTTTATCAAGGCAATTAAGGTTGTAGTTTCTATTGAGATGAATCTTTATCTGTATATATCTATCTACATCAGATTGGCATACCCTTATCTTTCTGAATCTCCAGACCTTCAGCCAGGCTTGCTCGTGTGTGCAAAACTGCAAATGCATAGCAGTACCCTCTACATGTTTGTTTTGTTAATTCGTATGAAAAGGAACAAGGAGGCTTGCTAATGTTGACGAAAGTAGAAGCTTACTCATCTACTGTGGTGCCAGGGCTCCGGAGGAGAAAATATATTTTACTCCATATCTGTTGAGTTAGTTTTTTTTTTTTTTTGAGTGAACACTTCTCAGATAGATGTTGCGTCTTTCAGTTTCTCAGACATGAACTGGGACTATTCCCTACAATTCTGTAGAATTTCATATACAGTTCCTCAGATAGATGCAGTACTTTGCTTTAGTCACGCACATGCCCTTGCACCTTGCTGAATCTTTGGTTGCATGATTTGTTGTTATCAGAAAAAAAAGGTTGCATAATTTGTTTATTTAGTGAACACTATTGATGCTTTCAAATGCTTAAATCTCGCTTGTAGTTGGGTCGACGGTTATTTATGCACAAGGATATGTTGTTGAATCCATCTGTGTGGCTTTAATGTCCTGGATATAGGTTACTTTCCGCTCTCGATTGTGTTTTAAGAGGACTAGAATGAAGCTTGTTCTTACTGTTCACTCAATTGCTTATTGGAAAGAAACACTTGAGGCTATAAGGTTGACCCATACTTTATTGTGCCTGATAAGTGACAGTTTTTGCCTTGTGTCAGTAAACTCTAATCACCAAAGTATCCTATGTTAATTAAGTTGTTGAACTATTTAGTCACTTTGCAGCTCTTTACTTTCAAATAATAGGAGGTCTTTACTTTGTTTTGAATGCGAATTTGTTTGATTCATCTATATTTTGGTGGCCACCTTTCAGATTTGTATTATCTATTTCCACCGTATGTGTTGTCATAATTCATATTTTTATATTTCATATATGTATTTTTTTTCCTTTGTGCTGTGCCTTGGTACCGCTATACATTTGGACCAGCAAAGTTGTTTAAACAATAATGTTCTAAACACATGTCCTTTCATTTTTTTCAGGTCTTGTGTAGCATCGGCATTGGAGCCACTCCATCCAGATAGAGCAAGGTAATCCATACTTTGTATACTGTAGTACTAGTTTTGGAGGCTCTTTTTATTATAGGTCAAAGTTGATAGAGCTATTTCTTTGTACTTCATTAATTTCATATAATAAATCATTGTCTAAATGTTTAATTTTCACTGAACTTATGCTGTCCATATTGCTAATATTTGAACTAACAGATGGAATTTAGTGCAGTGTTATTATCTATTTTGTTTTAATTGTTAAGCAGTCACACAAGAGTCTTGCTGGAGTCATTTGCTTTATCATATCCACTTAGCTTTGAGCATTAAACTGCATGTTAGATTTATTATTTGCTGAGTATATGTAGTTTACTTTAGCTGACGTAATCAATCTTCAACTGATTAGGATAGTATAGGTTTCTGAGAAAGATGAACCGTAACATATTTTCTTTGAAATCTGTATATAACTGATGTTATGCTCTGTTAATTGCGATTTTTGTTTTCCCACACCTTGTTTCCTATAGCAGTTATAACTTGCTGCTTGTTTTGTTTTTGTCCATATCGATAAAATGTTAAGTGTGCTTATGTTTGTAATATTTGGATATATTTGTGATCTATGATCTAATTTTTATGTAGAAGTGGGACGGAGATTGAAGAATAGGTGCTTGATGTTGGATCTCCATCATTTTTGGTCTTTGCAAGGCCACATCAAGGCACAAGGCCAAGAAAAGTTCAGGTTATGTTTGTTAACTATGGCTATTATCTGTTAGTGGCTCTCATGTATTAAATATTTGTGTTGTTGCATATACTTGAATTTATTTATTGCACATTACATATTACTAGATTGCATATTCTAGTATTTGCAATTAGGGTTCACAATATGTGCAATCTTTTTAATCATGTGGTAAGTACATGCAGTGAATAATTGAATAGTGGGCTAACAGTTGGATGTTGATGTAGCTTTCTTAGGCTATTTGTTGTATGAAGCTAGCTGGTGGTTTTTCCTATCTGTTTTTGTGCTGCCTCCCCATGCGGTTGTGTAGTTTAGAACTTTAGATGATAATATTTGTAAATTGTCTTCCCATAGTAAAAAATTTTATCTTGTACTTGTTTCTATGCCAGTCCTACCCATGTATTTCTGTGTTGGTGCTATCCATATATTTCTTTGATTGTGTTGATTTCTTGATAATATTCGGGATCTATGATTGTGCTGCACCTCTCCCTCTCTCTGTGTGTGTGTGGTTTTGCTAGTATGAAGAAAAAACTTTGTAAATTGTCCTTGCATAGAAAGAAACTGTTTATGGTATTCTGTGATCTGTTTTATGTTTTATGTGATCTATGATTGTGTTAGATGGAGGAGGGATATGTATTTGTTCATCTAGGAGGAAATTTTGTCCTATTGTTTGTCTTTTTGTTCATCTAGGAGGAAATTTTGTCTATTGTCCTACAATAGAAAAAAATTGCCACTTGTATTTGTGTTGGTCAGGTAGCAAATTCTGTCTATTGTCTTACCATTGAAAAAAATGTCATTTTGTCTTTGTGTTCAACAAGGAGGAAAATCTGTCTATGTCCTACTATAGAAAAAAATTATTGATTATATTTGTGTTGGTCGGGTAGCAAATTCTGTCTATTTGTCTTACCGTAGAAAAAAATTGTTATTTTGTCTTTGTGTTCAACAAGGAGGAAAATTTGTCTAGTGTCCTACTATAGGTTAAAAATTGTCGATTGTCTTTGTGTTGTTTAGATGAAGTAGGCTGGAGGAAGAAGATTAGCTTGGGATTGTTTTAGATGAAGGATATTGGATGTAGAACTAGAGCTGGGACTTGTTTCTTGTGTTTTCTGGTTATTAAATCCAAAATTTATCTCAATTTTGTGCTTGTCATTTTTTTTTTGTGTTGTCATTGTTTCTTGTGATTTGTGTTGACACACTCATTAGTTTTGTCCTTGTCCTTTCATAGAAAAAAATTACAACTTGTGATCTGTGCTATCACATACATTTTTGTTACTTGCAGTTTGTGCTGACACACACACCATGATTTTGTTTCTTGTGATTTGTGCCAGTTTATTTCAGATATTTGTATTTGTCCTTGTGTATTTGTGTTGGAAGGTTTGATGATGAATAGATATGTTGTTTTCCTTGTATTTCTGTTCTTTGTGATTTTTGTCATTGCCTGGACCTGGCTCTCTTGTTCCCCACCCAAATATTGAATGTAGTTGAGCACTTTTGAATTACTTGTCATATGTTTTGTGAGCATTCATGCTATCGTATTAGTGGCTGGTGCTCATGCATAATGTAATTTGGCTATTTATATATGGAACATTGTCATAAAAGGATCTCAACACAGTGACTTGTTACCTATATATAAGATAATTTGTGACTTTCTGAGATGGTTTTGGTATATGTGCACATGTGGATTCTATGATGTGATGGAACAAAAATGCTCTTGCTTTGATGCTGTGACAGTGTCATTTTTCATCAGATTCTTGATGCCTTTCTCGTCACTGTGCAACAACCTGTTGATACTAGTTTCTTGTGTGTGTTAGGTTCTTGTTTCTCAAGTCAGAGAAGAAAGTGTCAATCCAATAGAACAGGTAAGTTACTAAATAATGTTGAATGGTATTTATACATGAAAAATAATTCTTGAGAGTCAAGTTACTATTTCCTTTTGAAATTAAAATGCAACACTCAATGTTCTGTGGTCTTATGGTGTAGGACTAGCATTGTTCCATCGTCGCTGACAAGTGCCTCCAGAAATGCTCCCATCTACACAAATAACCAGTACATATCCTTCCCCTTATCTGTGTACGACAAGCTCTGCCTTTAGTGTTATGCAGTTTTGGTATACATCACCTTGGTGTGCTGCTCCCTACCTGGTTGTAGATGTGCAGATGACTGATTTGTGGCTGCATGTGTGTGCATGTTTTGTTAGACAGAGTACTGTAATCTAGGGAATATGATGCTATGGTTTGTTGCTTAAGTAGTTGATGATGTGACACTGTTGTAGAGGTGGTAATTGCCTTCAAATGATTTATTTTGTGAGGTGCTGGAGATGATGTAGTGGTGCCGATGGATTCTATAATTATCTCTCATGCGCCGATGTGCTCGTGTAGCTGTGCTGTTCCTTCCTGTGTAGATGTGGTGCAGTTAGTTATGTTTTGGTATTGTCGCAGTTTGCTTCTTGCACGTGACCTCGGCTAGAGTTAAGTTTTGGTGTTAGGCCATGTTGGTTAATTTGTAACAGCCACTAAGGACGTTCTGTCAATGTGAATTTGTTCTTAAATACACAATCTTCCTCATCGTCCTTACATGTTTAATAGTGAGTTTGGCCTTTGTGATTAGAGTGTGGGTTCTGCCCAAGTGTCAAGACATGTACTGAAATGTTAAAATGTGTTTTGACTTGTGTGCTCAAAATCACCGCAGGTACAGTTTTTGTTGGAAAAATGATTTCGTGTTGTAAATTGTCTTTTCTGTAATACTTGTTAATACCAAATTTTTAAGAAACTTTGATATCTATTATAGTCCTAAAATTTCGTGATTTTTGCCCAATAAAATTGGTAGTTATGATTTTCTGAAGTTCCCTCTCAGGAATTAGTTGTGTACTGTGCAGTTCTGAACTTTTATGTTTTCAACCTTGATCAGTACTGAATCAGCTCTTGTTGGTAACTACAAAATTTTAGGTAATTTCACAAGCTTTTCAAGTTGTTAAAGAACAATATTTGTGGTTGGCTAGAACTCTAGTTATGATTTATTTAGGTAACTATGTTGCTGTTGCCCAGAATTTTCAGAAAAGTATGTTAACATGTTATGGGTATCTACAACACCTGTAGAACTATTTTCCAATTTAGAGCTGTGCATTTTTTTAGGTTAATAAACAAACTTTCTATTGTCTTTCAATTTCTTAGGTTATTGTCTCTTTGGTTTAGGAGGCCTTCCCTTTCTCTTTATTCTTTAAACAGGTGTTTTTTTCCCTGTAAACAGGTGGTTTTGTAACAGGTAATCACTTTTTGACCCTATTTGACTGCTACAACCTGGCCTTGTGATCATCTTTGGTAAGCATGCTCAAGCACTCAAGATCCTAGTTGACATGTAAATAAATATTGATGTCTATGAAGTTTCATACTTCTACAGCCTATGTCATCATAGGGTCAAAAGGAACCTACATTATGTTTAGCAGCTCCATCTTTTCTAACAGAAGCAGTAAGTTGCACATTCATAAGTAGAAAATTGCACACTACAGTTTCTATAATTATAGTGCCAAACATGTGAAATATCTAGTATTGATGAAGAATAATATATAGTTCTGAATTCTAGGTTACCTACTGTGCAATATCAGTACTAGGTTCTGAATTCTAGATCACCTACTGTGCAATATCTATGTCAAAGGCCTTTGGCCTGGCCTGAAGCCACCTCTGTTCTTCTTATGTTAGTTAATGAATGCTAGATCTGATAAAAGTGGATGCAACTATGCAAATATAACCTAGTCAATCTTCTTAAACTTGTTTGTGACTGTGTGTATGATTATGCAATCTAATCGAATTGATTGTTGTGTGCAGAAGGCCTTTTTTGTCCCCTCTATTGACCTCGGAATCCAAACTGAAGCAGGAGATGTGTCCCCTCTATTGATCCTACAGATGGAAGCAGGAGATGTGTGTGTGCGCTAACCTTTGCCGTCGAGGTCAGTCCTCCTTTTCCTTCTTCGATCTGTTTCTTTGTGCCTTTCTCCCCTACTCTGCGTGAGGAGAGCAGAGGCTTTCCCCACGCAGGCAGATCGGCCGTCTACTCTGTTTGGTTCTTCTCTACAAAGTAGTATAGATGTTATATTCGTTTAGGGTTTCCTATTTTTTGGGGCTAAATTGGGCCTCTTTTGTCATCACTGTTATTGGGTTCACTTGTACATGACTTAAACAACAACTGATCCAGGTCTTGTCTTTTCTTCTCTGACAGAAAACAACAAAGAGTACAACAACCGGGATCATGTGTTTTTGGGCCTTATTTGACATAGAGTACAATAAAATACAATTTGTACAAATATAAATATAACTCGTATAAGTACAACTTGTACAATTACAAATTTATGTGCTACTTCCCTGGAAAACACACGGTTTTCTACCTCCATGGTTTTTGTATGCTACATAGATGAAAAACACATGAATTTTTTTTTGTACGGTGGGACTTGCTTTGTTTGCCAGGCTGGCAAAATTCGTATGCTAGGATAGCAAAAAACACACAGATTTGTGGGTGCCTGCAATTCATGTGTTTCTACATGAAAAAACACACGTGTGTTGTTTGCCCCTAAAACACACAAGTTCTGAGTAGGCTGGCCCTTTATCCTAAATTTGACGGTACTCTATGGCACATTATTTGATAAAAGCAAAGCTACCTTTGCCCTCTAGCTTGCTTTCCATCCCCTCCTTTCCATGGTGAAGTACTTACTTCATATGGTCACGAACTCCCTCTCCACCAAGCCGAACCGAGGGCGAGCCCATGTTATTTATGTTAAAAACCACACAAAATAGTTTTTATACATAGGCTTGTTTGGCTCCCTCTAGCTCGGCTTGAGCTAGAGTTAGTTTCTAGCCCTGGACTAGCCCTCAACTAGCTCTAGCTGAAAACATGTTTGGATGTAGGGGTTAGTTTGGGCTAATTTGATAACAAATACGGTTATATAATCATTTGACTCATTTAAACCATCTCTCTATCTGGATTTGATGTGACATGCTCTCGTGTGGCCTCCTCACACTTATAAATGATATAAATAAATTATTTTTATAAATCAAGCATCTAAATCATAATTAATTTTAATTTGTCAATACAAATGAGATGTGTCACACGAGTTTGTGCAACTTGTTTGGAAAAAAAAGATCGAATAATCAAGTACAGTACTAGATGCATGCCTAACCCTCGATGTCACAATAACGATCTCAATAATTGGATGAGATAAGAATAGATCTAATGGCCTTTGCATTTGGCATTTGGCAATGATTAGCACGCCAATTAGCAAAAGCTACTGACGATCGTCACAAAATACTACTTTTCAGTGGCAAGCACCGATAGATGTCATGCCGCTGCTGCCACCGGCTCTGAGTGCACTCTCGCGGTGACGCCGATTACCTCCGTGGACTCCACCCTGTACGAGTACCTGCAGGTAAGCGCCATAAACGCGGCCAGGTTCGCGGCGGGCAGCGCGGCGAGGAACGCGTAGTAGAAGTCCAGGCACGACGCATTGAGGTCGTCGGTCACCCACGGCGTCCGCCCCCTCCCGGCCGTCGTCACGCACGCCACGGCCGACAGGATGGTGCTGCTCAACATGTTTCCGACGCCGTACGCCATCAGGGACATGGCCGTGCCGAGGCTCTTCATGCTCTCGATCTGCCCCGCCACCCGGATCGCGTCGGTGGCGCCCATCAGCACGAACTCCGGGAGCAGCACAAAGATGGTGAGAGGCAGCGGCTCGCCGGCCGTGGCCATGGCAGCTCCTCGCGAAGCTCAGCCTCTGGCTCTTCACTGCCGCCGTGGTGGTCATCGTCACCACCTGCAGGACCAGCATGGTGTGGCGGCGGCGGCAGCGGCGGCGCCATCGCGCGAGGCGAAGCGAAAAGGATGAGTCGCGGCGTTGTACGGGTAAGGATCCGGTGCGGTGCGATAAAGACGGGAGTTATTGCTATTTGGGTGGGCCTCATTAAACTAACCCAAATAATAACCCTTTTCAGGGGGGTAATTTTTTTTGGTGGGCTAGTTGTAAAAAATTAGCTCTAGCCTTCTTGTTTGGCTACTTTTGAGTTAGTTAAATGCAAACTAGCCTTAACTAACTTTAGCCACTGAATCCAAACAGGGCCATAGTTATTTATATTATCAAAGAATAGTTTCTATACAATAATTTTTGGGAGAATTGGCTGTGAAACATGCAGAATGGTGCTCATTTGCTGGCGGACACTGAAAAATATGACGTTGCTGAAAGACACTCTGATTCTTATCAAATTTGCTAGCGGACACTGCGCCTATTAAAATATTATTTTTTGACTCTCGAGGAAAGAAAAGGGTGGAAAAATGTTATTTTTGCCCCTGTCTTCTTCTTCTTCCCTCACCCTTCTCTTCTCTCCCCTTCTCACGAAGAGGTATCTCCTTTTGCTTAGGCCATGGCGGCACGAGACGCGCGCCGGCGCCATGCCCGAGCGCGGAGCACACGGCGGCACCACACGGCGGGCACGCGCACAGCCGCGAGCACCCTCGCCAGCCAGGTCTTCCCGCCCGCTATGTTGTTGCTGGCTTACCTAGTCGCCGACGACCGCATCCACAGCGCGCTCACGATTGCGCCAGACCCTGGCCGTGCGCTCGCGACATCACCACAGGCGAGAAACTCTGCAAGCACGCCGTGGCGGCGTTGGTGTGGTGCCCCACCTATGCTGCATGCTGGAATCCTCCGACACATGGCAGCTCTGGTAGCGCGACAGGCGGCCGGCGTAGCGCGGAAGGTGTGGGTGGGTGGCCCCTGTGACGAGCGCAGCTGTCGGCGGCACAGCGGGTGGACAGGCGGCCCTTGCGGCAGGCGCGGTGTGAGGGCATGGGCCGGGGGCGCGCATGCCCTGTTGCCAGCGACACGGTGGGTGGGCAGGCGGCCCCTGTGGCGGGCGCAACGCAAGGTCATAGGCCGGGGGCGCGTACCCTGCTATCGGCAGCACGACGGGTGGGCGGGCAGCACAATAGAGCAGCAGCGTGGCCCCTGCAGCCTACACGGCGCAGCGTGTGCACAGGAGAGAAAGAAAAAGATAGAGGAAGAAGAATGAGCCGAACGGTGGGGCCAAGGGCAATTTAGACAATTCATCACCTTTTTTCTCTCTCCTTTTGTAACATCCCAGATGTTAGTAAGCAATTAAAATTATAATCAAGTGCATTATCAAGCATAATCATTGAACGTCATGACATAAATGCATTCATGTTTTAAGATTTTCTTTTATGTGGTGCTTTGTTTTATACATGAAATAATGATGTTTAAGGTTTCATTAAACTCCTTATCATTTTATGTGAATTTGTTTGCAATTAAAATTTGTTAGTTAATTAAATTTATTGTTTTAAGTAATTATTTTTATGCAATGAATTGTTTGAGTAATGTTAGTTTCTATTTAAATGCCTAATTGTTATTTATATGCCCTTGTTTGAATTTAAAATCCCTAAAAATTTAAAATATCCCTTTTATCTCATTTTCTATATTTCAAAATATATAAGGAATTTTGAGATACTCTAAAAATATGGTTTGTAGATCTTGACAAGAGCTACAATATTGATATTCAAAATTTTTTAAGTTTCTAAAAATAATTTCAAATGAATTTGAAAATACAGTTTTCCTGCATTTACCCCTTTTCAATTTTAAATACATGTTTCAAAAATTATTCAAAATTTGGGAAAACTTTCTCTATGAAAAGTGTTTGGTTTGATAAGCTGAACATTTCATAGATTGGAAGATTTTTCAAGTTTTATTAAAAAATCAAAAGTAATTTCAAATATTTGTTTCTAGGGTTTTGCTTCTCTTTTGAATTTGAATTTATATTTCAAAATCTAGATAGAATTTAAAAATGTTTATTAAATGAAAAGTGTAGCTCTTGAAAAGTTATGCAAACTTTATTTTTGGAGATTTTCAGGTTCTATTCAAAATCCTAGAGTAATTTGTAATTTTCAATAAGTGGCATTTCTGTAATATTCATGAACAGTACCACCATGTTTGATTTCTCCTCTGCTCTCACTGTCGCCGGTGTCCGCCGTGTCCCGGCCGTGCGACTTCTTGCGCCCGCGCGTGGTGGAACACCTGGCCGAGCTCGCAAACCCGCCTACCACCTCCTCACCCCGTCCTCTGCTCTATAAAAACCGAGCACCGGCCATCGTCGTCCTTTTTCTTCCTCTGCAGCCACCACCGTTGACCTCCATTCGTCGGTGAAATTCACCATCACCGCTCCTCCTCTTCCCGTCCCATCTTGCCTCAATATCTGCCACGTCTTTGCGATCATTTTGAGCCCAGTCGTGCCCACAAACGTCATCGGAATAGCTCAGGCGGACGATTTCTTTTTCACGGCTGGCCAGGGCGCCGCCTAGAGCTCCTCTCTGTCGCCACCGAGCTCCACTCCGACTCAGCCTTGTCTAGGGTGAGCATCAGCTTCGCCTCGGCCTCCTGCAACTTGCGCGTGCGCTCGCCAAGCTCAGCCGCCGCCAGAGAGCATCGTCGCCATGCTGCTCCATCGTCGAGCCGCGAGCTTGCATGGCCGTGCCACCACGGGCCGCCTCAGGCCAAGCCAAGCCAACCCAACCCACAAGCGCGGAACCACCTCTCGATGCTCCTGCACCACTCAGCTGCCGCCGTCGAGCACCCCACCGCCGTAACCACGAGCCACAACGAGTTCTCTGTTTCCATTTGCGTGAGGGATCTCGGGTTCAAATTCAACAAAAGCCGGGGGCCTAAGTGCACAGCCAAAGACTCAGGTGAATAGTGCCCTGAGGACCTGTTTGTAGCAGTTTTTCACAAACTTTAAAAATTCGTATCTAGAGTTTCGTAACTCCGTTTTTGGTGAACCAAATTTTGTTGTGTTCCTTGTGATGCCTAGTTTTTATTAAAAATATGAAACATGCCATGTTTTGTAGAAAAATAAATAGTTATGTTTTATGCCTTTTATTTAATAATAGAAAAGAAGGAAAATTCATATCCCTCGCTGTGTAGCTCCAAATGACTTGAAATTTTTATGACATATTTCTTATGCCTGGTGTGTGCTATATAAAAATATTGTGGTCATTGGATGTCATATGCTTAATCTTTTCGTTTACCTTGTTTGTTGCTTATTAAATAATTTATAATTGTAATTGAAATGTATAAATGGAAAATATGGTTCCTTTACCTTTGTATGATGCTGCTATATCATGTTAACACCTAATATGGCTATATGATTTTAGTATATGTGGAGTTTCATATTTATCTTATGTAATGCTTTTAAAATAGTTTATAATTAGCTAGTTAGTTAATCTTGTTGTGCTTTCACCAATGATTTGTCGTGCATCATGTCGTGAGTTCATCATGCTAAAGCATGCATCATTTCATTACGTACAGTTGTTCGAGAGTGATTTGGATCGTGTTGATCAACGTTCGGAAAGACGCCATCCAATGAGAATGTTCGAGAAGGTGACATCCATCAATGATGTTGAAGTCTTTATCCATGGTGTTGGTGCCAAAGCTAACATCTGTGATCCCGACGAGAACTAACCACCGCTGCAACAAAGGAAAGCCCCAGATGCATTTAAACCCTTTCTTGTTTTTATAAAAGTTTTTATCGCTTCAGTTATGCAATGTTGCATTAAGTAATAGGAGTTGAGTGGTAACCTACCAATTGCATTACCTATTTTATTTCCATATTCCTTGTTACCTGATTTTGGAAAATGCTTAGTTATGCTTAGCCCTGCTTAATTAGTAGGTTTTCAAAAAGAAAAAGAATGAAAAAATGAGTGTGGCTTTACTTGTTAGAATCATGACAATAGTTAATAAATTGAGTCTGGACGGGTAATTTGCATTGAGAATGGAGTCCCTCTGTAGTGTTTTCGTCTGTTGATGCCCTAGGTCCCGTGTCGATGGTGATCTGGTGATATCGAGAAACTAGAAATCCACATGCATGAAGTGATATACTAAGGATTGGAGCCCAGGTATGTCATGGAGTGATATATAGTGGGTCAGAGCCCCCATATATGTCATAGTGTATTATACTGTGGGTTTAAGTTCCCATGTATATCGATACACTGGGTCTAAGTGCTCACGTGTATCATGTGGTGATATATGGCTGCGGTTGTTATCCTGGTATATCTTTGGTCTGGTATGCATTTTGGTTGGAGCCTCATGCATATCTAGATCTAGGTCCCAGCTGGGTATAAAAATAGATTCGAATCGCCGTTGCTTCTCGGAGAAAAAGACTCGATCGTTGTATTTCATCGTAGTAACAAGTTGAATGATGATAAGGAATAAAGATGAAGTGGGTTGGTAACCTTGAGCTAAAGCAAAACAGCTTTTACTTTCTGTCAAGCTTTTCTATAAAAATTCTTATCTCTTACAAGCCTTACCTCGTCCCTCTAGCCTGCATTTCCTGAGCCTTCACCTCTCTTTTCCATCGGGTCAGTCTTGTCGAGTACTTTTGTACTCAGGGTTTGTTGAACCCCTGTTGCAGGTGCTAATTGGTGTTCAAATCAAGTTCATGTCGGTGGGCTCGACGTGATCTGGATGTCCCCTCCCGACTTAGGCGCTCTACCTAAGTTATCTTCTGTAGTTCTTCTCTGCTTCCGCAATTGAAGTTAAGTTTGTAAAAATTTAACTTATTCATATATTTTGTAAATTTAATTTTATTATTCTTCTGCACTCTGATATATATTATATAATAAATGTTGTAATGTTGTAGCTACTCCTTTGTTGATCCTGGTATGAGTTGTCAAATATGGTTTAATCGGGGTCCTTTAAGGGCACCCGACATGGCTTTCTAAGTTATCTGGAACACATGTATGGCCGTCAGAGGTCTTGGGGACAATGATAGGTGCGTATGGGCCATATAATTTAGGAGGTTCTGCCACACCTTTCAAGTCCAATATATTATTTTAACCGAGCCAATGTCTTTCAGCAAATTGACATAAAAACGCAATGTCTCTCGGCAAAACCGTTTTGAACGTTGTCCATGAGCAAATGGCCACCACTCTGGATGTCCTATAGAAAATTTCCTCATAATTTTTTTTATCTATTTGCATGTCTTCCCTCTCCATCATAACATATCTCTTCATGTTTTAGTTCTCGTGTAGACATTTTTTTCTCAAAGAAATAATTTTCTCCTCTCTTTTCTTTAATTATAGCGCCATAGCATATTTTTTTAAGAGAAAGACTAATATATACTTACAACCCACTTAATGTTCATATAATAGTCGGTTCATCTATAGCCCGTTTCCTTCTCTCATAGATTTTCTTGGTTATTGTCCTTTAGCTGGTTGTAACCATAATTACAACAACCCACCTTTCTTCTCTCTCCTTCTTTTTGTCTTCCAACTTAATGTACTACATGCTAACAACCTTTTATTATACTTGTTCCTAGTTGTCAACTTAGTTAATGAACATAGAAATCATCTAATTTCCTTATAGTTCTAGCGACGAACAAGCAATGTAGTAGTTTTAAACATAGACAAAGAAGAAAATTACCTAGATTGTTATAGAAATTCTGAGTGATTTTCTATTTCAAAATAATGACTAATTATGTAAGATGAAAACTATTTTTTAGATGGAATCTTAGAGTCGCTCCTAGGATGAACGTCCAATTAATCAGGATATTAGGTGGCGATTCATGGGCTAGCTAGGATTGGTAAGCCTTCATCTGAGAAAACGCGTGTGCTTCTTTCCCTTGGATATAGTAGAGACAGCGAGCAGTTTCAAAAAACTGTAGAGAGAACAAGCGACACGAGAGACAAAACCGCCGCCGCCCTTGCCAGAGGTGGCACGATGAGCACAACGGTGGTGGCTGCAACAACAAAAAAATAATTATTTAACATACCAAATAGATGTCATAAAATATTAATTATTTAAGATACCAAATAGATATAATTATTCATTTACGATATATTTTTTAATCTAAGACAATATTTTTATGTGCTTCGGTCATTTATAATACCCGGTTTTAAGAACAAAATCAGATACACATTATATGTGAGTTTCTGAAGACAAATCTCGTAAATAGCTAATATTATAGGGTAGTATCAGTAAACAATGCTTATATATAACATATATAGTAAAAGAGATATATTATCCTTAAGTAGCATCTAACGGAAAGACACTTCGATCTTCAGATGTAAACTCCACTAAATCCAAACTGACTGGTTGACAACAAGCCTAAAACTCTTCCTGAAGTGGGGGGAGATAGCAAGAGTGAGTCCATGTCGAACTCCGCAAGTATAGCAATAAGGTAGTATAGCTATAATCTCATGATCAATGTAAACATAATTAATATAAAGCATAAAACGGTAAACAGTGAGCATGTTAACAATCAAAATTAATCATTTTAAATGTAGTGATTCTAAGGCCACGCGTGTCCATGAGTAAGGCTAGTATATCAGTTTAATAAGCTCTGCGCGAAGGTGTACACTTTCACTGTGAGTCGTGATTTACCCTTTCGCCCGAGGTGATCAGCCTCTTAGCCCACTACCAAGGAATACTGGCAGGGTTCACTATAAAGACTTTCAAAGGTTCTTCTAACAAGTTAGAGCTGCTACGTTTCATTAGTCAGTCTGTGTGATACAACCAGTCCCAGGGATCCATGGTCTGCTTATCTCCATTTGCGCCACAAGGGTAACCTCTAGCAAGCTAGAAAAGGTCCTTATACTGAGCTAAAACCAGAGTCATATAGCCCTCACAGCTGTACTATAAATCCCGAAGGTTCTCTTATAGATAAATCATCAAATTGCTAAAAAGTCATTATCATTTATTGCTTAAACATTAAATAAGTCGCAAGATCATGGTTATAGAAATAAAACCCAAACAATACTTGTCTCACAGATGATCCTTCTTCAATCCCAATCTTCAATGAATTGCTCTTTGAACACTAACTTCTTGATCACCAACTTCTTTTAGATCATCAACACATAGCTCACCGACTGAACATTATGATCATAGACCACCGCATAAGCATCCGAGCAATCATACACGAAGCAAACAAATATAGTCAACAGTATACCACCAGCAATGAAATAGAATTAAAAGTTTGTAAAACAACTCTACTCATCGCTATGATCATATAGACGGCAAGTTCATAAAAACGGAGCTATAACGGCGGAGATATCAATTTTTAAAGATTTTTTTATAGACTAATATGCATTAAATATGAGCTCAAAATTTATAAACTACAAACTGAACTAACAGTGGCACCGACGTGTAGCATACGAAACTACAGATCCAACGCAATTTGAATGGACCAAAACAGAGTTAAAATGAGCATTTTATAAGTATTTGAAATCAGTGGTAAAACTGTAAATACATGAAACGTAATTTGACTCTGAATAGCATGAAGTACGCTTTCCACAAGAGAAAACGTAAACTGATGCGCAAAAGACTGCGTATTTCATTGTATTTCTAGAATTATTTTTATATAGAAAAACGGCCATAATACAATAGATGATGTTATGATGATGTCGTCAAAGCTAAAATCTACGTCAGCAAAGCAAGCAAGGCAAGGCTAGCTAGCAAGTGCAGGCCATGATCGGCGATGGAGCTTGACCGGAGTTCGATCAAAGCAACCTACTCGGCTCAGATTTCTACATTAAAAGCATAAAGGTGATGGAGCAGGCATCAGATCAAGGAACTCACCACAGGGATTTCTGACAACCTAGAACGAACGGCGAGAGCATGGAGCTCGGAGGGACGGCGACGGCTTCTTGCATTGTTTCAGCGGCGGTAAGCAAACAAAGAACAAGACAGGAGGAGGTAAGATCAGCTTCGGCATCTTTGTCACCTCAATGTGGAGCTCGCCTGCGGGTCCAAGTTGACAAAGGAACCACGGACGGAGGGAACGGCTGCAGCGGTTCGTCGGCGAACTGCAACCGCCGGTGACGTGGAGTCAGCAAAACCGAATCAAGAAGAAGAGATAAAATGTTCCCGGCGACTCCGCGAGATTGATACGAAACTCGGGGTCTTGCTTACGGCGAGAATGGAGCAGCAGATCGGCGGAATCGCGATCGGCGTTGGAGGTTAGGGCTACGGAAAGGCGTCGCAGACGCGGGTGCTTGGGCTTTATAGGGGCAAGGCAAAGCGACGCGGTCGCACACGAGGAACCAGGCGCGAGGGCGGCGTCCGGATCGGAATCGGGATCCGGCTCGTGGTCGTGTCGAAGACGTGATCGTGTCCAAGAAGAGGAATAGGACTCCCTGCAGGTCCTTTTGGACAGCGAGACAAGGAGGAGGTGAAGGGCTGCCTGCCAGCGCTGGTGGCTCGGCCTTTTTGGCCCAAGAAGAAATGAAGCGGCCGGCCGAGAGTGAGAAGAGGGGCAACAGGCACTACGGGCCAAAAGCAAGGAGAATGAGAGAAACAAACGTTTTGCCTTTTTCTTTTATTTTCAAGACATTTTCAAATAGCTTTTCAAATGAATTTTGAAATTCTTTTTTTTAGAATTGGTCAAAACCTGTTGGATATTTAGTCATTTTACAGCATGAATTAATCCATAAATGTGATAAGCAAAATACTAACGCTAGTATGATGCGAGCGACAGCCTCATAATCGCTACTGCTACTGGTATTCATTAACATAAGCAAAATAACAGCAGCAACGAAATGAAGCATAAACAGGGATCTCAGTTTATACCCTAGCGTGCTACTGCCGGTACCCGCGGCCAGTACAGCACCATTGTTGCCTGCAGGGATGGCGGTGAAGTTCGCCGCACCAGTAGCAGCGGCGGCGTCGCCGGCATCTCCCACAGTCGCGCCAGCACGCGTCCTCGTGGCCACCATCTTGCTGCTGAACGGAGACGGAGACGAAGTCGGGGAAGGCAGCAGCAGCGTGTCGGAGCAGTCGCGTCCGTGGACGCTCCCCAAAAACTTGATTGTCCGCCTACCCGAGCAGGTAAGCTTGACGGGACAAGTTCCGGAGGCCTGCTCACCAGAACCGCCTGTGCTCGCAGGGGATCTGGCCAGAGGTGCACCGGAGCAGCTCAAGCTCGAACGGTTGAGTGGAGGCGGCTGGTCGGGAGGGAACAAAACGTAACCCTAGTCTCCGACAGAAGCCCCTTATATAGGAGGCGCCCCTGTCGGGAGACCGTTGGATCGGCTGGAGCCATTGGATCGGCTGGAGCGGCGGCTAGGGTTTGCCTCGGCCGGATGGGCCGAGTGGCAAAACAAAGGCCCAGGCCAGGCCAGGCCAGCCAGCCAGCCAGCCCAGCCCAGCCCAGCCCACGCCCACGGCCACGGCCACGGCCACGGCCTCGGCCTCGGCCACGGCCACGGCCCGTCGCGACGCGCGCGCGCGGCGCGGCTCGGCTCGGCGGCGGCGGCGGCGCGCGCGTGTGGGTCCCAGGTTCTCCTCCTCAATCAGCTTATGTGGGCATCCCAAAGCTCACTATTTAAGTTGATTGTCCTCTAGGTAATTAGTCAAGTTGGTACTAATCACCTTTCCACTTAACTACACAGTTGTGGGCCTTTGAGGTTTTCTGACTATTTAGAATAAATAATGGGCTTGGCCCAATTATCCTAACAATCCCCACCAAACATCAAAGGTACACAGTTAGTGCCTTCAGTTCTGAGCTTGTTTGATATACCGGTGTTTCGATGGAGACTGTTAAGTTGAACTACCATCTAGAAAAGAGGCTTACACTCACTCACAACTGATCAATGGACTATGCCTTGAATTGACAGTTTTGTGTGAAACGAGGTTCGCCCAAATTCTTAACCGATACTAGGCTGCCAAGAGCACCCCCTCGGGTGAAGCATATAAGTCAAACTCCATGCCTGTTGATGAGTATTTAGAGATCACCCAAATCTCATAGACTGGGACCAGCAGTCTGACTCACATAGGTGTGTTCCTTCTAGGATGTCCTGTAGGTCGACATCCCTGCTTAAATAAGCCACTCGGATCACATAAAGGTATACATATACCATCCTGCCTTACAGCCTGGAAAAGAAGTGCATTCTCAAAGATAGGGACCTTTATAAGGGTCTTTTCCCTCAGTCTACTCATAGCTTGTTTCACCACTCTAATTCACGGGATCTCCGATCACATAGAGCAGGTTACCACTATAGCAGACTTTAAGTGGGTCTCAGTCCCATCTCAACTGATGCACTGTCTATCACGTTACGTGACAGCCCCTTGGTGAATTGATCTGCCAGATTTTTAGACGTGTGGACATAGTCTAACGCTATCACTCCGGAGTTTCTCAATTTTCTGACAGACTTTAAACGACGCCTTACATGCCTAGTAGTCTTCAGGTTATCCTTAGAACTGTTAACTTTGATTATCACAGTTTGATTATCACAGTTCATGGAAATGCTGGGCACAGGTTTTTCAACCACCGGCAAGTCCATCAGGAGTTCCCAAAGCCATTCGGCCTCAACTGTGGCGGTGTCTAGTGCTGCGAGCTCTGCTTCCATAGTTGACCTCGTAATGAGAGTCTGCTTGCAAGACTTCCAGGAAACAGCACCACCCCCAAGGATAAACACATACCCACTGGTGGCCCTCAACTCGTCAGCATCAGATATCCAATTTGCATCACTAAAACCCTCCAGTACCTTTGGGTACCCGGTATAGTGAATGCCATAGCTTGCGGTTGCTTTGAGATACCGCATTACTCTCTCGAGAGCACGCCAATGATCATCTCCCGGATTTGAAAGAAACCGGCTCAACTTGCTCACAGCATATGAGATGTCAGGTCTAGTGGCATTGGCCAAATACATTAGTGAGCCAATGATTTAGGAGTACCTCAATTGATCCCTCATTATCCTTTTATTCTTTCTTAGAATTAGGCTTGGATCATAGGGAGTGGACACAGGTTTGCAGTCACTATAGCCAAAGCGGCTTAGAACCTTTTCCACATAGTGGGACTGCAATAAAGTGACCCCACCATTTTCTCCCTTTAGTAGCTTAATGTTCAAAATCACATCAGCTTCTCCCAGATCTTTCATATCAAAGTTCTTGGATAGAAAGTCCTTCACTTCCTCAATCACATTGAGGTTTGTGCCAAATATTAGGATGTCATCCACATATAGGCACATGATCACTCCTTCTCTCCCACCAAAACGGTAGTAGACACATTTATCAGCCTCATTGGCAACAAAGCCTGCTGACGTCATGGTCTTATCAAACTTTTCATGCCATTGTTTTGGAGCTTGCTTTAGGCCATACAAAGACTTTAACAATTTGCACACCTTGCCCTTTTGACCCTCTACTACAAAACCATCGGGCTAATCCATGTAGATCTCCTCATCTAACTCTCCGTTTAGGAAAGCCGTCTTCACGTCCATCTGATGAACGAGAAGACCATGAGATGCAGCCAAGGCAAGTAGTACTCTGATAGTAGTCAATCAGGCCACAGGTGAGTAAGTGTCAAAGAAGTCCTCGCCTTCCTTCTGGGTATAACCTTTAGCAACAAGCCTTGCCTTGTACTTTTCAATGGTACCATCAGGCCTAAGCTTTTTCTTGAACACCCATTTACATCCAACAGGCTTACACCCATAAGGGCGATCAACCACTTCCCAAGTTCCATTAGACATTATTGAATCCATCTCACTCCGTACCGCTTCCTTCCAATAGTCAGCGTCAGGAGAGGAAAATGCCTCTTCAATGGTTGTTGGAGTATCATCCACGAGGTATATGGTAAAGTCATCACCAAAGGATTTTGCAATCCTAGGTCTCTTACTCTTTCGAGTGACCCCACCATTTTCCTCACCAGGATTTTTTATGACGGGTTGTTCAGAACACTCCACTGGCACAGAAGTTTCGGGAGCATCAGGAGGTCCCTGACTAGATGTGCTCGGTACATTCCCTCTCATAGGGAAATCATTCTCAAAGAATGTTGCATCTCTGGACTCAATCACTGCACCAACTCTCATGTCGGGCACTCCAGATTCAACCACTAAAAATCTGTAGCCTACGCTGTTTATAGCATATCCGAGAAAGGCACAATCTACAGTTTTTGGTCCTAGCTTGCGCTTCTTGATGATTGGCACATTTACCTCGGCCAAACAACCCCAGGTGCGCAGGTATGAGAGAGTTAGCCTTTTCTTTTCCCATTCCTCGAATGGTGTTTTCTCTCTATTCTTTGTAGGAACTCTATTCAGGACATGACACGCAGTCAATATAGCCTCACCCCACCATTCCTTGGAAAGTCCCGCAGTGTCCAACATGGCGTTAACCAAATCAGTTAGAGTGCGGTTCTTTCTTTCGGCAATCCCATTGGATTGGGGGGAGAAAGGAGGCGTCCTCTCATGAATAATTCCATGTTCCTCGCAGAATTGATCGAATTCTTTTGAAAAGTACTCTCCACCACGATCAGACCGCAACCGTTTGATTTTCTTCTCAAGTTGATTCTCAACTTCGGCTTTATAGATTTTAAAGTAGTGTAATGCTTCATCTTTTGTTTTTAATAAGTACACGTAGCAAAATCTAGTACTATCATCGATTAGAGTCATGAAATATTTCTTGCCGCCTTTGGTCAACACTCCATTCATCTCACACAAGTCTGAGTGAATGAGGTCTAGAGGTGCCAAGTTCCTCGCCTCTTTCACAGCCATATGAGGCTTGCGGGGTTGTTTAGCTTGCACACAAGCATGGCACTTAGAACCTTGAACCAAATCAAATTTAGGGATTAAACTTATTTTAGCTAAGCGCGTCATGCATCCAACATTAATATGGCATAAACGGGAGTGCCAAACGTTGCACCCAACATCATGTCTCACATGGTTCACGACATTACTGTTACAAGAATCCATCAATGAAAAGCGGAACAAGCCTCCGCATTCATAGCCCTTACCAAAAAATGTTCCATATCTCAATACAACACATTTATTGGACTCAAAAGCAAGTTTAAAACCATCTCTACACAGTAGAGACCCGCTGACTAGATTCTTCTTGATAGAGGGGACATGCTGCACGTTCTTCAGCTGCACGGTCTTTCCCGAAGTAAACTTCAGATTGACCATGCCAACACCATGAACAGCCGCATGCGACCTGTTTCCCATCAGCAGGGAGGAACCTCGTTCTTTCTGGTACAAAGAAAACAAAGAGCGGTCAGCACATACATGAATATTAGCCCCTGTGTCAACCCACCAATCAGGAGAGAGACAAACTGAGAGGATCGTTGGTAAATAATTACCGTACCCAGATCCTCCAGCCTCGCTAACAACCATGTTGGCTGTCTTCTTCTGCTGCCTATCCTTGCGGTCTGGACACTCCTTTGCCCAGTGATCAGTGCTTCCGCAGACAAAGCAGCCGCCACTCTTTTCTTTGTTTGCCTTTTTCTTAAAGGCTTGAGCTTGTGGCTTGACGACATTCTTGTTTTCAGCATTCTTGTTCTTCTTCCTCTTGTGGGCCTGAGGGTTCCTCTTCTACACCAGATTGGCGCTAGAGCCTCCCTCAGTTAGCACTTTCTTGCCCCGTGTGTCCTTTGCCCTCGCATTCTCCTCAACACTTAAGGAAGCGACAAGATCAGTCACACTGAACTCTTGCCTCCTGTGCTTTAGAGAAGTGGCAAAATCCCTCCAAGTAGGTGGCAGCTTAGCGATAATACCGCCGGCCACAAACTTGTCGGGCAGCACACACTGGTTGTTCTCAAGCTCCTTGGCTAGCATCTGTATCTCATGAGCCTGCTCTACTACAGAACGGTCATCGAACATCTTGTAGTCATAGAGCTGCTCCATGATGTACAGCTCACTGCCTGCGTCAGGAACCCCGAACTTGGCCTGCAGTGCATCCCACATATCCTTGCCCGTAGGCATGTCCATGTACAGTGGAATCATACCCTCATCTATGACACTAATGAGCGACAGCTTGAGCAAGTTATCCGCCTCATTGAACTTGCTCTCTTCCTCAGGAGAAAGAGGCGGTTCAATGCGCCTTCCCTTGATAGCGTACTCACAGCGCATAGCGGTAAACCACAACATAGCACGGGATCGCCATATCTTATAATTAGATCTGCCATCCTTCAAAGATGGTGGCCTCAATGATGCAGCAAAGCTAGCAGATGAAAATGACCTATCAAGTTTTTGGATTGTTGGATATTTAGTCATTTTACAGCATGAATTAATCCATAAATGTGATAAGCAAAATACTAACGCTAGTATGATGCGAGCGACAGCCTCATAATCGCTACTGCTACTGGTATTCATTAACATAAGCAAAATAACAGCAGCAACGAAATGAAGCATAAACAGGGATCTCAGTTTATACCCTAGCGTGCTACTGCCGGTACCCGCGGCCAGTACAGCACCATTGTTGCCTGCAGGGATGGCGGTGAAGTTCGCCGCACCAGTAGCAGCGGCGGCGTCGCCGGCATCTCCCACAGTCGCGCCAGCACGCGTCCTCGTGGCCACCATCTTGCTGCTGAACGGAGACGGAGACGAAGTCAGGGAAGGCAGCAGCAGCGTGTCGGAGCAGTCGCGTCCGTGGACGCTCCCCAAAAACTTGATTGCCCGCCTACCCGAGCAGGTAAGCTTGACGGGACAAGTTCCGGAGGCCTGCTCACCAGAACCGCCTGTGCTCGCAGGGGATCTGGCCGGAGGTGCACCGGAGCAGCTCAAGCTCGAACGGTTGAGTGGAGGCGGCTGGTCGGGAGGGAACAAAACGTAACCCTAGTCTCCGACAGAAGCCCCTTATATAGGAGGCGCCCCTGTCGGGAGACCGTTGGATCGGCTGGAGCGGCGGCTAGGGTTTGCCTCAGGCCAAGGCAAGGCCAGGCCAGGCCAGCCCACGGCCTCGGCCTCGGCCTCGGCCTCGGCCCGGCCCGGCCCGTCGCGACGCGCGCGCGCGTGGCGCGGCTCGGCTCGGCTCGGCTCGGCGACGGCGGCGGCGCGCGCGTGTGGGTCCCAGGTTCTCCTCCTCAATCAGCTTATGTGGGCATCCCAAAGCTCACTATTTAAGTTGATTGTCCTCTAGGTAATTAGTCAAGTTGGTACTAATCACCTTTCCACTTAACTACACAGTTGTGGGCCTTTGAGGTTTTCTGACTATTTAGAATAAATAATGGGCTTGGCCCAATTATCCTAACAAAACCACTCATCACAAAATATGAATGCACCAGAATGTATGTACAACCATGTTTCATAAATTTTAATATAATAAAAAATATAATTTTCACTAGGTTTTCATGAGCACAAAATTCAAATTAAATCATTTTACTCTATTTTTCAAAAGTGCCATCCAAAAAATACATCGGACCACAATTATTTTTTTACAAAAGAAAACATCTTCTTACAAAGAAAAGCACATGACCAAAAAGACATATTATAGCTAAGATACAGGATAATAACCTAAATAAAAAGAGAAGAACAATAATAAAAATCTCCAATAAACAACTCGTGTCCTGGTTCTTTGGTTCCAAAGAACCAAACCTACCAAATAAAGATTAATCTCTGGCCACTAAACCAAGAACACGCTGCCTTGTCAGTCTTCACCCCACTCTTCACCCACTAAAAAGCCAAGTGAGAAGAGAACAAGAATTTTCGTAGTTTTTTTTTCTTTTTGACAGTGCCAGCGAGAACTGCGAGCTGACGCAATGGACGTGGGACGTCAGCAGCCACGCCCGCAACACACCAAAGCATGACCGTTGACCTTGACCGTACCCAAGTCTTTCTTCCTTTTATTTATTTATTTTATTTTATTTTATTTCGAAATATATCCAAGTTTTGCTTATAATATACCATGCTTCTTAGCTAAGTTTCTTTGTTCGATCCCGTGCTTTTTTTTGACGATTACTAATCAAATCGATTGTTGGCCTGCTGACGTCACCGAGATGACAAAGAAGGCATCAAAATCAAATTCCTATATACCCATTTTATTATTTAATAATAATTGCATTAAAAAGTGACTTTTAGGAATTTCGGTCCGGTTACTTAATCTTAGGATGCCGATCAAGCGAGGTTACTTACTGACATCCTAGGATTAGTCCAAAGCGCTCGTCAAGAGAGTCCCCTGCTCTGGCCTAGAGCATCCCGGCGCGGCATGGCATCAGGCAGGCAGTGGCTGCGGTGTGTGCAACAAGAGATACGGATGACCGGACGACGGCGACGACAGACGAGTGGCCGCAACAAGAGATACCAATGATCGGATTGGCGACGACGACGACGGCTTTAGGCACCAACGACGCCGTTGAGAGCTGCAACTTCCCCGACGGTGTACGACTTCCCCGAGGTAAACGAGATGACTGACTGGGTCAAAGCTTCAGTACTATACTTGCTTTTTGTCAGCAAGTACTGGCAATGCCGCAAATTTTATTCAAATGGTTGAATTCCGTTTAAAATACGAGAACAAAATATTTGCAATTCACGCATGATGAAGACATCATCCATCCCCTGATGTGGGCCTAGCCTGGCCTAGGCTTCTTGGGCTGCGGATAATAGGGCCCTTGTCCTGGGCCCTTGGTCCACTGGGCAGCACGATGCGGCCAGACCACAGAACTGGACAAGTGCGAAAAGACAGCCCAGCAAACGCAGTTTTTTTTAAAATGCGCCAAATCTCAACAAGTGCTATCGAACACCAGCACTTCAAAGGATGTACCAAATATACTAACAAAAAAGATGTACCAAATACTAAAGCTTTACCACGTCACTAGGTCACATGCACTGTATGTTAATCCTCACCTAGTGGCCCTCGATAATTGTTATAATTTTAGAGCTCTTAATTTTATAGCATGGTTATATATCCTAATTTCTTTTTGAAGTCAAAATATATCTATCCTAAAATTAACATTGCCCTATTTTGCACGTTGGCTGAAAAAAAAGGCAAATACCTGACATTATACCTTTACCTTTGAGGTTTTTTTTCCAACTCCTCTCCATGGTTGAATTAACGTCATATAGTCATGAACTCTCCCCCATCTCCTACTCATTGCTCACCACCATCAAGTGGATCTTAGCTTAATCAAACTCATTGAAAACATTATTTCATATATAGTTGGCATTCAATTACAAAACTAAACTAGGGATTTCAACAAGCTCCTCGTTGTGTGTTGTGTACTTAAATTTTTTCGGTGCGCCCTAGCTCGAGATCAAGGCGGGCCATGCAACACCCATTCCCAACCACTTGGCCTATGTCTAAAAGGTTGCAGAAGAAACAACAAAAAAAGAAAATAGAAGAGGGGGGAGTAAAAAGATGGGGCAGTTATTGCCAACTAGCTCGTACTAACCTTTTAACGAATAGAGACCCAATATTCTAGACAAGGAGATTATGCTAAACATAATAATATAGCTTTCAACTAGCTGTATGGATACTTACAACTCACTTAACACTCAACTCGCATAATAGTTGGTTCATCTATAACTCACCTCCTTTCTCTTATAGATTTTCTTAGTTATTGTCCTTTAGCTGGCTATAATCTTACAACCCATATTTTTTCTCTCGTCTCCTTTTTCTCTTCCACCTTAACATATTGTCTGTTAACAGTCTTTTATTATACTTGCTCTTAGTTGGCATCTTAACTAAAGAACATAGAAATCATCTACTTTACCTTTAGTTTTAACGACGAACAAGCGACGTAGCAGTTGAAACATGGACAAATAAAAAAACTTACCTAGATTGTTATAGTAATTATGAGTGATTGTTTATTTTAAATAATTATTAATTATGTAATTTGAAAACTATTTTAGATCAAATCTTAGAGTCGCTCCTAGGATAAACATCCTTCATGGGCTGGCTAGCTAGGATTGGAAAGCCCTCACCGAAGAAAATATGCTTAGGAGTACTTCTTTCCCGTTGGATGGAGCAGAGAGCGAGTAGTCTCAAAAGAATGAAAGAAAGAAAGAAAAGAGCAGAGAGAGAGAGAGCAAGCGACACAAGGGACAAAACTGCCACCACGCTTCGCACAGGTGGCATTTGTCAGCGATGAGCATGGCGGTGGTGGTTGCAACAAAAAAAATGTCAAATATTTGAGATACCAAATAGATATCACTATTTGTTTATACATATTCTTTCTATTAAAAGAATATATTGTTATGTGCATCGGGTGGTGGCTGCAACAACGAAAATATTTTTAAATCAATAAAATATTTATTTTTCAATCAATAGAATAATTTATTTAATATTTTAATAATAATCACTCATAAAAAATTATAGTTCTCAATGATATCTATAACTTTATAGTTTTGAGTTTTATATTTTGAATGGCATCAGGTGGTTGCAACAACAAAAAAGGCACTATTAAATATTTAAGATACCAATTAGATATCGTTCTTAATATATAATCTAGAATATATCTTTTAACAACAGGAATGCATTGTTATGTGCTTCGACCATTAAAGCCGTCTGAGAATACATCGGACACAAATTATTTTTTTATAAAAGTACATCATCGTAACAAAAGCAAAGCACATGAGCAAAAAAGATATAGCTAAGACACTGGGTAACCTAAATTAAAGTCATATAGCTAAGACACCGGATAACTTAAATAAAACATACTAGAAAATTAAAAAGAAAAAATAAAAAGAAGAAAAATCTTCGATGAACAACTCATGTATTCATCTAGTGGCCTTCCTTCTGGCTGGTTAGCAGAATACAGTAACTTTGATTCCAAAAGAACAGAACCTACTAAAATACATAATAGAAAAAATTATCTCTTCAACTGATGATGGAGCTTTCAGCTCATCCTCGTCACTCTTCACCCACCTAAAAAGCCAAGTGAGAAAAGAACAAGAAATATTGTATTTTCTTTTTTTATGACAGAGATGATCGTCGACAACTGTCGAGCTGATGCAGTGGACAGCCACGCACGCAACACTCAAGTCTTTCTTGATTTTATTTATTTTTATTATGTTAATTAATTTCGAATATATCCAAGTGCTTATATATAATACAATACCATATGCTTCGTAGCTAAGTTTCCATAGTCTCTTTGCTCTTAGTGCTTTTTTTAATCGATCGAAATCGAATCGATTTTTTGGGCCGCATGCTGACGTCACCGGGATGACAATACGGGCATCAAAATAAAAAGCGGCTTTTAGGAATGTCCGTTATTATTAATTAGGAAATATAGGACGCAGGATGCCAATCGACCGTGGTTACTTAACTGCCTAGGACTAGGATTAGTCTAAAGCGCTCACCAAGAACCCACTCCCGGCCTAGTGCAGCCCGGGGCAGCGCGGCATGGCATCAGGCGGCGGCGGCGGCGGTGCCGGTGTGTGCAACAGGAGATGCCGACGATCGATCGATGAAGACGACGACGAGACGAGCGGCCGCAACAAGAGATGCTGCGTCGGCTCAAGCTCTGGGGCCAACGACGACGCCGACAGCGGCGGCGACTTCTACGACGACGGGGGGCAATCGCAGAAATCGGCTGACGACGACGGCACCAGCGAGGATTACTTGTACGGGTACGACGACGACGAGGAGGAACCCGAGCAAACCGAGGGCGACGCTGGCGCCGGCTCGGGATGCGACAGCGACACGGAGCAGAGGTACGTGGTGCTCACCGAGTCGGACATCCGGGCGCGGCAACAGGCGGACACGGCGAAGGTCGCCGAGGTGCTCGCCATCCCGGCGGGCTTCGCGGCCGTCCTGCTGCGCCACTTCAAGTGGCGCGTGGGGCGGGTCCAGGAGGAGTGGTTCACGGACGAGCGCCGGGTCCGCGCCGCCGTCGGCCTGCCGGAACCGTCTGACGGCGACGGCGAGCTAGTCCCCTCTGCGCGCAGCACGCGGCCGGAGGTCTGCGGCATCTGCTTCGACCCGTTCCCGGCGGGGCGGACGCGGTCGGCGGCGGGGTGCGGGCACTACTACTGCGACGGGTGCTGGGGCGGGTACGTGGCCGCGGCGGTGAGCGAGGGCCCCCGGTGCCTGGCGATGCGGTGCCCGGACCCATCCTGCTCGGCGCCCGTCGTCCGGGAGCTCGTCGACGCGGTGGCGCCGGGCGCCGCGGACAGGGCGCGGTACGCGCGGTTCTGGCTCCGGTCGTACGTGGAGGAGAGCGGGGGGAGGATAAAGTGGTGCGGCGGCGCCGGGTGCACGCGCTCCGTGGAGTTCCTCGGCGGCGCAGGCGACGCGGCGGCGGCGGATGTGTTCTGCGACGGCGGCTCGGGTGGGTGCAGGCACGGCTTCTGCTGGGCGTGCGGCGAGGAGGCGCACCGGCCGGTGTCGTGCGGCACGGTGCGCGCGTGGCTGGCCAAGAACGCCTCCGACTCGGAGACGGCCAACTGGGTGATGGCGCACACCAAGCCCTGCCCCAAGTGCCGGCGGCCCATCGAGAAGAACCACGGCTGCAACCACATGACGTGCGGCGCGCCGTGCCGCCACCAGTTCTGCTGGCTCTGCTTCGACCCCTGGGACAACCACCGGGGATGCAGCACGCGCTACGACTACCGCCGCCACCAGCGGCAGGAGGCGGAACAGGCCGCCGCCACCGTCGACGACGAGGAGGAGGCGCGGCGGAGGCACGCCAAGGCGTCGCTCGACAGGTACCTGTACCACTACGAGCGGTGGGCGGGCAACGGCAAGTCACTGCACAAGGCGCTGGCCGACGCCGACGAGCTGGAACGGTCGGAGCTCGAGAGGATGGCCAGGATGGTGGAGGTCCCGGCGATGGAGCTCGGGTTCGTCACTGAGGCGTACCGGCAGATCGCCGACGGCCGGCGCGTGCTGCGGTGGGCGCACGCCTACGCCTACTTCCTCTTCCTGGACACCGAGCGCGACGCCGCCAAGCGCGACCTGTTCGACGACCTGCAGAGCCAGGCCAACCGGTGGCTCGAGTGCCTGCACAGCTGCGCGGAACTGGAGAGGAAGGAGCTCTTCGGCGGTGGTGCCCAAGGTTATGGTGACGGTGAGTCCGCCACCGTCGCCGTCGAGGCGTTCAGGGCTTACAAGGAGAAGGTCGCCAACCTCACCGGAGTGACGAGGAAATTCATGGGGAACCTTGTGAAAGCGTTCAAGACCAACCTGCCGGAAGTCGTGGTCACGCCGCCAGCGTTCGATTTCGATCACAGAGGTAAATGCAATGGATTGCTCGATCTTGTGCATATGAAATTCTTGCTGAGTGGTTTGCATCGTTTGTTCCTTGGAACAAAGTTTTGTTATAGTAGTAGTATATTCAAAAGTTGTTGCCTACCTTGACAATGACATTGACATGCTGATTGCTGACTAATACCACACTCAAATGTTCCAGTGAATGGACCAACGATGGCTGGTGTTGGAGGCACTATTTCGAGTGTAACTCGCATACTCAACTGGTACACCCAACAAGAAAATATTGCAAATGGTAGTGTGCAAGAAGACAGCCCTATAGGAAACCTTGTTCAACAGCCAGTTCGTCCTGGTGGTCATGGCAGCCTCCTCAGCAATCCGTCACCGTTTCCACCGCCGATGGACTCATTTTTTTTCGGAGAAGCTACAACCTCGATGGGACCTCTGAATATTGGGACAATATCACCATTACAATTCCACATGCCAAACATTGTATCAAGTGGCGTGACATCGACGCCCCCTGTCACCTTCTCTATGTCTGGACCTGGACAACCAATTGGTACTGAACTGATGATGGAACCAGTACAGACCACAGCTCTTGGCTTCTTTGGCCCAAACACTTCTACTGCATGGGACAATACCGATATTGCTGAATCATCCTCTCAGCCTAACAGCACGGGCATGAATCGACAAGCAGGATTCAATCCCCTCAGTTCTACCATGAATGTGCCTATTGGAATGTATCACAATGCCCAACAACCGCCACCAAAATATGTCAAAATTTGGGAGGTAAGGAGTTCTCTGTCTTTAGCATTTACATGTAGACAACATCTCAAACTCTCCAGTGACATAGAAATATTAAGTGCAGTGCAAAACACTTCACTTATTAGGCCTTGCCGGGACTATACATGTTTCTGTGCAGTACAAAATTTGGCCCACTTCTGGTTTATTGGAAGGACACATAGCTTTGTTCAGTACAGCAGCCTGTACTTGGGTTAATATAAAAAAACATGGGATCTATGATAATTAATTGTGCTAGTTTTTATGATATATTTCAGTTTACCATATTGCTATCTTAAATATTGTATGCAGCTGTCATGCATTTCATTCCTTATCTCAGTCAATACATTGGGCATATATATCAGCAATGGATAAACTTTCTCCTTGGCACCCATATTCCACTCTGTTTTTGTAACACTGACCCATTATGTAACTCCTGATTTATACTTCACATATTATCTTGTACGCTTGCCAAGTTGCCATAGAGGTTTCAAAAACTGATGTTTGCCGTCTATTTATATTACAGGGAACCTTATCGGGGCAAAGACAAGGACGATCCTTATTTATTTGTAAACTTGAAGTAAGTCTCTATTTGTTCCAAACATGATGTGTTATTTTCTAACAAAAACAGAAGACTCCAATATCTTTTCGAATTTTTAGTATCACTAGCCGAATGATTGATTCCTGAGACATGGTGACACTTTTATGCTCTTTGTAGGTCTGTATGAAATTGAAAGGAAGATTATCTTGTTTCCATGAAAAGCTTGCTCAAATGAATCCTGTGTCATCTTTGACCTACTTTCTTGCTAAAACTAGTTTTAAATAAACTCCTGAATGTATAGTTCTAATTGCTTATGCTTCTAGTAAATAATTTAAACCCCTTATATAGTTTAAGCCATGGTTTGTGTTCACCTTCAAACCTAGGACCTTTAGCCCATGTACTTTTATGGTCTTGCAATATTTCTATGTTTTTATTTTCCTATTTATTTATAGTATCAAGACATTTGTTCGTGCAACTCATAATTCTCTTTCACTAATTTCTGACAGAGTTGGAGTGGAACATTGTCCAATATGTAAGTGTCCATTTTCTTGCACCTCTATGCTATTAGTGTTTTATATTATGTTGATTACAGTGGTTGAGAATAGTACTCAGTTAGTTGATATTACTATTGCCTTTGTCTAATTAGGAATGAGTTGTATTAGAATTGTTCATTTTTCTTAGTAGTATGTACGTGTTGATGCTTATGTAGACATTTGCATCCTTACTTATGGAACACACGGTGTCATGCCATAATGCAAAGACAAATCCTCCCACCCCCTCTAGTGGAACCCTTTCCTGCTATTTTTTATTTTTACTCCAGGCCAAGTAGGCAACTGAAACCACTGTTTTTCATATGCAGTGTTGCAGCAGACTGGCCAGAAACTATGCAGATTGTCCGCCTTATAGCGCAGGAGCATATGAACAACAAGTCTGTTTCTCAACTCATTCTCATTCTTTTCAATGTCATACTTATTGCATTTTCTTATAATGTGTTGCTGGTGTATCTTGTATTGGATATTCTGAAGACAATATGTTGGAAAGGCTGACCATCTAATATTTCGGACTTTAAATCTGCATGGGTTTCTTGGACAACTACAAGAGAAGAAGCTGGTTAGTGCCTGATTCTAATCTTTTAGTACCTTGGATATTCGGGTTGTTCATCTACAGTCATCTCATACACTCAACTTTTTTAGAAATCATTTCATCTGTCTCTAATCTTTAAGTACCATCAATTCAGTGTGCTGTGATACAATTACCATCGCAAACTCTACTACTTTCAATGTCTGACAAAGCAGGGCGTATGATTGGCATGCTCTTACCTGAGGTAATATTAATTGTAATTAAATGTATACATATTTATATGCATTTACTGAATTTCTTTTTTGCGAGCAAATGCATTTACTGAAATATTGCTCTTTTCCCTAGAACATGGTTATATTCAAATCACAGGTCGTAACTCAGCCATCACAAGTGCAACAGGAAAAGGTACAACAACAAGAAGAACTTCTACACCAACAACAACTACAACTACAATATCAACAACAGCAGCAAAACATACATCGTCAGCAGCATCAACAGATGCAACAAATACTATGGCAGCAACAAATGCAGTATGAGCAGCAACAACATATGCGGGTAATCTTAATTATAGTCAAATAAGCATATACTTATACATGCTCGTCTCCGTTTGTTGAAATATGGCCCTTTTTACTTGAAACTTGATGGTTTTCAAATCATAATTCTCGGCTCAAATTTACCAATGCAGCAACAGAAGCTACACCAGCAACAACTTCAACACCAAGGACAGCAACATATGTTTATGTCAGAAGAACAACAACGGATGTTGCAACAAATGCAACATCAAAAGCAATTGATAATGCAACATCAGAAGAATCAGCAGCAACATATGCAGCCCCAGCAACAACCCCTGCCTCAGATGGTGGGTACAGAATTAGACAGTGATGATGATGCATTGGAAGATTGGGTCACAGGGGCTGGGCAGCATGCCTAGAGAAGTAGGGAGGGTTAATGAGGCCATACACGCTGACCTGATGATTAGGGCGTTTCCTAAATCATTAATTTGATAATTTTAAAGAATAGTCACTTGTATAGTGTTATGGGATGGACAGATTTATAGAGTTTAAATAACCACACTATGTTATCTAGTAGTTAATGTATTGTATTGAGTTTGGAGCTATAGATGTGCAAATTCCCATGTTTATTCACCAAAATCTATAATCGCCAAACAAAGATTGGTCATCTATGCAGAAGCACTAGCTGAGTTACTAGTTCAGGACACGCTTAACACACCTCTTGTCAAAAAAAAGAAAACCACCTTATTGGAAGTTGCAGATGAGCTACCAAACGTGCAGGTTGGCAGTGCTGGCCTTTACTTCCCTTTTTATTTTGTAACTTCATATTTCCTTTTCCACTTATTCTATAGAAAAATAATTCTTATAACAATATTCTAGAAAAACATTAAATAGAACATTCTTAAGAAAAGATATGTAAAGAAAGAAAGACTGTAAACATTCCATGTCGTTTATGTGACTCCCATATCCACATGATGAGCCCGCCCGATCAACGTCGATCTCTCACATGCTGCTCTCATCTCAACAGTTGCCTACGCAATGCCAAACTGCTCTGCAAACACTCCATGTCGTTTGTCAGAAAGAAAAAAAGGTCCTGCCACCATCGTCCTTCTCGCCGCTCCCGTGTTCTTCTCTGCTCTCATTGAAATTTTTGCATTTTGATCCTTTTAGAAAATATTTTTTACAAATAGACCCCTGCCAAAACTTTTTCAAACAATAGACCAAATCTCAGCGTATTAGGATGCTATGCCGAGGTAAACTGCTCGGCGTTGCGTCAGACATCGCCGAACTCTGCCACATCAGCAGACTCCGGCGGCATGCAGCTTGGTCCCACAAACCTTGGCGTGCAACTAGTTAACTCAAACGTTCATACCACGGCGTGGTTCAACCCAACGCCAAAGTCTGGGCACTTAGCACTTAGCAGTGTCGGCCAAAGCTCGACGTCAATAAACTCCACGCGAGATTCCGAGCTGTTACACTAAGTCAACAACTGCTGGTGTTTTAGTTGTACGCTGACATCTAAGGTAAAGTGTCCCATTAACTAGCGTCAATGTTCTTGCAGGCCCTCCAATATAGCAGTCAACACAGCCAACACATTTAAATGACAAACCGAGCACATACTAAGTCCATACAGCAGCCTATATCGCAATATTCCTAAGAGCAATATATAGAACGTCCAGCCTAAGAGGAAGACCATACAACAGATAGCAAATGCACCATTTAAAATTCATAAGATAAGCCCACAAACATATACACGGCGTAATTACATCCTAAGATAACTGAGAAATGTTTATCTCGTCACAGTCAACATCATCTCATCTTCTTGCTCTTCGTCTTCCACTCCTTGGTCCTCCTGTTCGTGGCCTTCTCATCCTTGTTCGTCATCCTCTTTCTGGTCTTCCTCTTGGGTGGGTTCGAGCTCTAGAGGTTCGATGCCATTTGATTTCACTGTACTCACTAGAGTGGATATGCCATTTGATTACACAAAATGCTATCGTTATCATGAGCTCATGTTACACCCCAAAATTTCTATTTTGGGATGTGAACCGAAAACACTAAATAAACTAAAAGATTTATGAATTTCTTTAAAATTAGCTAAGATTTTATTTTTTTGTTATCATTATAAAATGATGAAAAGTGTGATTTTATAAAACTTTTATGAAGATAATAAAGATAAGTTTGTGCTTGGTGCCTTGCTTTGTTTTGCTGGTGTTTAAAAAAAATTCTAAACCCCGAGCAAGTCACGACTAGGTTCTTCTCGAGTATGAAAATAAAACTTCGAAAACCCAAGTTTGCCTCAAGAAAGTTTTGGGAAAACGTTTTCGGAAAAATCCTTTCTCTTGCTTAGATAGAGAGAGAAAGAGAGAGCGAGAGCTTTTCTTTTTCCTCTATAGTGTTGGCCATCACTCTAACTAGGCACCTGTATGATAGAATTTCAGCATATGCATGCTGTAAACATTGTTGTTTACGTCCATGTTCAGATACAGGCATATATATAGATATACGTGGATGGCTTTTCAATTAGCTAGCTTCTCAAGCAAAGCCCATGCACAAAAAATGGCTATTATTTAAAAGTTGATCACCCATGTTATATTTGGTGTGTTCACGTGCGTAAAGCCATCATATTTTCTTTGTGGGCTAGATTAATTAGAAACGTATATGGCCCATTAATATAATAAAACATATATTTTATATATGTATATGATTGAGAAGAGAAGATACATATGTATTTTTTTAAGAAAAATCCGTGTGCAGTACGTACCCTCTTTATAAGGTTGATACGTAAACATCATGGACTCTTAGTTGAAGAATCATATCTGGATATGATCTGCGCCATATGTTGCTCGGCCGAGGGGCAAACTTCATGCCCCTAGTTCCTATATAAAGCAGCGACCTAGCCAACGAGGCTCTCCACGTTCCTACGCATACGTGCAACTCGCCGACGCCCTGCTGCCCTGCATCCATCTTGCCAAGGAGGCAAGTTGCCGAGAAGCTAGCAAGTCGCCGAGAAGCAAGCTAGCAAGTCGTCGAGAAGACTACAAGCAAAAAAACAATGTCCTGCTGCTCATCTCATCGAGAAGCCATCGCAAGAACGCGCCTGTCTCGACCTCTGTGCTTTCTGTTCGTGATCATGATGGCAAGTTCAGCGGTTGTGTTTCCTGGTGAGCGATCTATACAAATCTGTTAGCAAGCACATGCAAGCTCCAATATATGGCACGCTGATGAGAATGATTTCCACCTTCGTTCTACTGCCGTGCTTCTATTATGCTAAGCGTGGCAACTTGATATCAGAACCCTCGCCGCACGAGGACGTAGTCAAGTTACTGGGACAAGAAGAATTAAGATGCGCGAGATGGGAGCACCCCGCTCGTTGCAGCGTGTGAGTTGGGAAAACTCCGCTCGTCACGATAAGAAGAATCAAGATGCACGAGATGGGAGCACCCCGCTCGTTGCAGCGTGCGAGACGGGAAAACCTCGCTCGTTACGATAAGAAAAGACAAGATGCACGAGACGGGAGCGCCCCGCTCGTTGCAACGTGTGAGATGGGAAAACCCCGCTTGCCGCTATGAAAATACTAACGCCGGGAGGCCGTCGACTTCATGTGAGAGCATCGTCCAAGCATTATCTACACTGCTAAGCTGTTGCAGATTATCTACTATATCGTTCACTACATGTCTAGTGCCGACGAGGCTAGACGGAACTCTGGTTAAGTTTTGACGAGGCGAAGTCACTACTCCATCAACACGTATCAGTTAACGAATTAGATACATCATTGCTGGGCACCGACGAGGCGAAAGCAACTACACATGTCCGTGATGATGAAGGCAGGCGTACATGACTGGGCACCGATGAGGCGAAAGTCATCCCCTTCGTTATCATCTTTTTTGTTTACTCCTACGTGGCGATGGCGGTCCTGACCGAGCTTCAGCGACACAAGGCCACCCATATTCTTACTATGCCATATATCGCAAATGGCTCTCGATGATGATCAAATACTTGACGACCATGAAGCGCAGTTTAATTGGAGGTTTTCCGCAAGCTCGACTTGTGGATGTAATTAACCGGTCGCGCCTAACAGGCCCCGGGAATTGGCGAACTACACAATCTCTTACAAGTCAGACCTCTCCTTAAGCATGACGCTGAAGACGGAAGAAGACTATTTTTTGTTGATCATGTGTTTTGTATATTCAAGAAAGAATTAATGAAATACGTGGTTCTCGAATATGTGTGCATGTGTCTCCCTGTGTACATTATTTTCATTCATGTCTTTGTTCAGTTTTCGACCAAACAAAATGACACAACCAGAGGGACCTGATTCTCCTCCCATCTTTGCTGCACTTTAATGGTCGTCGTCAGAGTTATTGGTTCTCTCATTATGTTGAGATATGATGGACGATACTTACTCTGAAAACCGACATGCTTCCTGGCTGATACATGATGATAAGACAGAAATACTAGTCAAAGTGATCGTGTTGCATGGTACTAAAGAGAATGCAAGTTCCTTGCGTACTTATGCACATGAGAACATGAGACTCGTATATCTGTATATATACACACACAAAAGGGCAATCGGTGCCTAATTTGAAGTTACCACGGGCTTGCTGGCTAAAGCAGCCGGGGCTTGGAAGTGCGCCGTGCATATGTTGGCTGTATACGTTTACACGTGATGTTTTAAGCTATATATGCATTCATCTCTTCAAGTTTAATTCATGGAGGACTAACCAAAGGATTCCCTCTCGCAGGCGAGTCCTTCCCTGCCATCACCGTTGAGGAAGCTATGAAGTTTTCTCCTACTCCATGCCTGATCTACTTCGGCGCTCACCCTCCCATGGCGGTCTTCACTCATGGAGATAAGAAGTACTACCACCGCACCCAGGAGCAGCAAGCTCAAGACGTGGAGCTGAAGAAGGCACACAAACAAGTGGCTGCCAAAGCTAGAGAAGCAAGGCAGGCTGCTGTTATGGAAGCTCGTAGGCTTCTGAAGGAGCCTGAGCTGCTCCCAACTTTCAAGAACGCAACTCAGAATCTCCTGAGTTTAAAACTCTAGAGGCGCTTAGTGATGCCTCTTATTCCTTGTCCTGGTCGATGAGCACTGCACATTCTAGGAACGACAAGAACACTCTTCGCAACTACCGGAGGAAGCGGAGCAGCATCAAGAAGTTGCATGCTGAATTGAGTGCTCGGATTGTCCGAAGCATGATGCCTGAACAAGAGGCACACGTCCCTGAATTCCTCGACGTCGTGAAGGAGCCTTATGTGCTATCCGTGAAGGCCAAAAAGCCTAGTGAATTGAAGAAGCTTGTTAGGCAGGCTATTATGAATGAGTTTTGGACACGCACGTTGAAACGTGCAGCCAAGTTTCCTGGATGTAAGGATATATCCTGCACCGAGAATACACTCTTTCGTGCACCGGTGATGGTCGCATCATATCACATCTCGGCTAATTCTAGCCACGAGGAAAATAAGTTTGCTGCACATTCAAATGAAACATCGGCGCCTCATGCAAGTGCGGCACCCACCGATCAGCTCCAGCAGCAGTTCCAGCAGCTGCAAGCTCAAATGAAGGAGTTGGAGAAGTAGCTTCAAGGTCGCCAACCAACTGCAAATGCAAGAGGTAATCAGGGCTATGTCGCTCCTGTTCCCGATTTTCAAGAGTCAAGGCCGTTTGCACGAACTGGTGGCAGGTCTAAATACCAGAGACCTGGTCGTTATGGCCATGCCCCTGAATCTTCTCAACAAGCTGGTGGCAGGCATTATGTCCCTAGCCATCGTCCTCAGTACGAGCACAAGACACTAGCACCACGGAGGGATTCCCCTCCACGAGCGTTTTATCATCCAAGGCAAGCTCCATGCCTCCTCGCTGGAATGCATGGTCACGTCAAGAATGGCGGCCAAGCGACTTCAGAAGGGATCAGCATCGCCCAGAAGAACAGAAACGTGAACTAGTTGTTGTACCACCTGCACGTCTGAGGCAAGCGTCGCAAGATGAGCAGCGCCCCAAGGTTATACCTACGCAGGTGGCGTCTTCATCAGGTTCTCAGGCAAACTCAGCACTCTTGCTGACTCCGGAGATCCCGCCAAGAGCTCCACGACTACCGATGGCTAACCAACGCAAGCGTGAAAATCACAGGAGAAACCGTCGTGCCATGTACCAAGAACTTCAAGATCTAGTACTTGGGAGCGTGCATGTTCGGGTTCGCCCTGAGGGGCAAGTACACCCGTTCTATGACAAGATTACACTCCGCCTCTCGCCTACTTTGCTTCAAAATGAGAGGTATAAGTATCTCGTCGATCACCTTGTGCCAAAGCCATGATTAGTGCAAGAGGAAGAAAATCCAAGTGCGGTCAAGAAGGACAACCCTCCGCTTCAACCCTCCGCAGAGGGGTCTTTGGAGGAATCAAAGCAAAAGGATGTTACTATGGAGGATCCCCATCAAGATGTTCCACAAGAAAAGCCGCGCTCGCCATCCCTGATGAAGGAGTCTGAGCAAGAAGTGCTAACTGCTCCCTATTTGGGAGAGCAGCCACAAAAGATGCATGTTGAAGATAGGGAGCGTGGTTGTACCTCCCCTAATCATATGGCCTCGTGCGGTGCTACATCCGCACGTTCTGAACGCAAAAAATGACCTGGCATGGGTACCTCTGCAAGTCACTCATGATTTCTCATATCTCTCTGATGAAGAAATCTTGCCTAACCCCAAAGCAACCTTTTCTAAAGGTTTGCTTCTAAAAGTACACCACGGGTCCAAACGACCTGATAATCAAGAACGAGAAGGCATGTCTTCTGCTTTGTGCCTCCCTATTACTTCTGGTGGTGCTAAATCCAAGGGAGAATTATCTCCACGCACTTAAAATGACTTGCACTCACAACTCCCTCAAAATCCTGGCTCTTTAGAAAGGATGGCGTGGCATCCGGGTGCGTCAACTCGCTTGAAAAAGATCGCTGTGCAGGAGGTTGAGGGCACTATGGTCCCAACCGATGGAGATCTCAAAGATGGAGAATCAGATAGTGATTCCAGCATTTCTCTAGAACAACACACCAATTCACCTCGCTATTCTGAACTCGCTCATTCTGTAGTGTCAGACGAGGAGAGTGAAGATGAAGATCAAAACACTGTCCCGGCACATATGTGTTCTGATGATGTTAAAAAAGATGGAGACGGGCCAGTTGAACCTAAAGGGAATGATGTAGGAGATTCTCCAGTAGATCCCAATAAAAACAAACAAATGAGTCCTGATGATCCATAATACGGAATGCCTAAGCACCTTTGGCCAGGAACAAGTACATCTGGAGCCCCAGCCGGGTCAGTTGATGAAAGGCTGCGCGCTCAGGAGGAACAAATAAATAATTTGTCCAAGAAATTTGATCAACTCATCGATATATTGACGGGTTCTGGGCAAGGGGTACCCCAAACTCCATCAAAGGCGGCTATTGATCCGCAAATAGAAGAGTTATTGGAGGCACATGCTCCCAAGACTAACGAAGAACACAAGCCTCCACCACAATTAGAGTTCACCGCACAGGGTGCGAAAGCTAATACTACGCCTCCCCCGAACACATTGAGGAATATTCACACCATCATTGAAGATCTCATAAATCATAAGATGAAACAAATGAATATTGATCAAGCTCCACAAACTTCTAAGTGCGAGGTTGATATGCCTTATGAGGCATGGCATGATATGGTGCCGTTCCCGACTGGCTGGAATCCACCAAAATTTCCTCAATTCGATGGAACGGGAGATGCACGTGAACATTTAGCATACTTTGAGGCAATGTGTGGTGATACTGCTCATAGCCCTTCTCTCCTGTTGCGTCAATTCTCTAGCTCATTAATAGGTGCAGCCTTTCATTGGTACAGTCGCTTGCCAATTGGCACCATATCCAACTGGAAATCCATGAAGGAATTATTCAAGGCGCACTTTGTATCAATGAAGAAAGATTTGATGACTATGTAATCTGTTTCTGTAACAGCTATGTGTGCCTCGCACGTGAGATGGATGTAACACCATGGTGTTAAGCATGCATTATCTTGCATATCATGAGCATAATCATCTCTTTGCATAGTCATTGTTTACATGAAATGATAAAATGAGAAATGTGCTTGCTTTGATTTGAACTAGAACTATGTGATAGGTTGCTTGTTTGGGGTTGAGTGTTAAATGAAGTTTGTAGAGAAAATTATTTAGAGCAAAACTTGGTGCAGTGGGACCCACCTGCTAGTCTCTTCTTCTTCCCTCTCTTCTTCTTCCTCGCGACGGTGTCGCGGTCGACGCCGGCCACGCGGCGATCGTACGCTGGGACGCTACCGCTGCCCACTATTTGGCCCCCGCTCGCACGCGCCGCACACGCCCGCGCTCGCCCGACCCCACTGCCGCCCACGCGCCCCTCCGCTTGGCCCCGCTCCGCTCGCATGCGTGCCATGTGCGCGTCGATGCCCGACGCCGCGGTCCGCCTGTCCGAGCTCGAGCGCTGGCTTCAAGGCGACCAGACCGCATCACACTCTCCCTCATTCTCTTCCCCATCTCCAGATGCTCCCTCTCGCCTCATTTCCCTTCGCTAGAACTCGAGCACGCTCGGAGTCTGCCATTGCCGCCGCCCCGAAGCTCGCATCCCCACCGTGCCTCATAGCCCTGTCACATTCTTCCCAGAGCTTGCCAACAGCTCCGCCTTGACGTGAGACATGTCTTGCGCACGCTCACTGCCCCCGAGAACCCAGGTAGAGACCGAATCGACCGTTTCCCCCTCCGCCGGTCATGGCCGCCCTGATCGCCGCGCGGTCCGCTGTGGCCAGCAACCCCCTTTCTCCCTCCTTTAGCTCGTGCATCGTGACCGCCTGCATGAGTAGAACCGATTGAAGTAGCTAATGGGATCGATTAGGGTTTGTACTCATCGAATTTTGGCCGACCGTCGTCGTGGGTCGCGCCGCCGCTCACCGGCGTGCAGCACCATCGTTGTTCCGGCCAGCCATTCTTCGTGTTGTCTGGTTAGTTTGAGTCGCCTGGACTCGCTGGAGCTAGTAGGCTAGTTCTTGCGCCCCGCCGTGGCCCGAGATGGCCGGCGCGCCACCGACCGCCGCCGTCGTCCGCCGGTGTGCGTGGCCGACGATGATTTTGGGCGAGTTTAGTTCCATCTCTTACACCATCGAGTTCGCACTGTCGAGCTGAGTCTTGTAGTGGCCGTAGCCCGGCCGGTGACCTCGCCGTCGGCGAGGAATCCCGACGCCGGCGACCTTTCCCCGCAGTGTGGACCACAGGCACCATTTCTGTTCTTTCCTAGACTTAAGTGCAAAGTGGCCAGACTCAGAGAGTTTTAAAATAGGGCTCGGTTGATTTCAGAAAAGTCCAGGGTTCCCGGTGCGAAACGGTTTTCTTTTTCGTTTTAAAGAATCTGTTTCCAGATTTTGCATAAAACCTTTGAAAAATCATAACTTCCTCATTTTTAGTCCAAATGAGATGGTTCAACTTGCAGTATTTTTCTTATGAGAAGATCTATGCATAAAAATATGAAATGTGAAATTTGTGGTACTTTTCTGTATAGATTTATTTATCTCTATTAATTGATTTTATCTTGAAAAATGTATAAGTAATTCTCTGTTACTCAGAAAAATGTGAAACCAAGTTTATTAGTCTTCTTATGTTATGCTCTATCTGGGAAAAATGTTGTGACGCTATGTCATGTGTAAATATTATTCTATTTATTTATGGTGCCTATTTTAAATAGATAGTAAATAATTCATAATAAATAATATATAAGTGATTTGTGCATGTAACTTTTTGGAGGATGTTTTTATGTCAATCTAAAGCTAAGAGTAGTCTGAGATCTGTTGTTTGACATTTTTCTGTGTACAAAGTATTTTATGCCCTTTAAATTATACTGCCTTGTCATTTTTGTGTAGGATAAAGTACTTACTGTTTTGACCTGAAATTTTTATGGTAGTCTACATTAGGCATGCTTAAGCTTTTGTAATTTTTACACAATTTTCTAAATAGTCTAAAGTCATGTTGCAGTTCTACCCTGATTTCTTTTAAATATTTAATAATGCTTTAAGTTATTATTTCATGTGTGTAATAATGCTTTTTCTGATGTTTGTGATGTGTATAATCTGTTATTAGTTGTGGTTCAGTAGAGGGTAGTGTGCAAAATAGTGGTCATTTATAATTGCTTTTAATGTATAAGTAAATTGTAATGCGATGCGTGTTTACGATTTTATTATAGAAGAGAATGCAGATGACATGTGCTTATCTTACATGTTTTAAAATCATGTCATTGATCTTCAACTCAGCATTCATTCATATCAACATGTACCTTTGTATTTACTATGTAGTCGTGGTATTCATACGCACCATGCATCATACAGGATCGTCAGAGTTTGAAACGGTAGTTCCCGGAACACCAGAAGAGGAAGGCCAGCAGGAAGCCTTGGTACAAGGGATAGCAGCAAAAGAGGATCCCGAGGTTGATCTTCCCGAGTGTCCCGACCATCAGCCAAGCTCTTTCCTCAAAGGCAAGCCCCGGAGCATTCTCCCTGTGGTTTGCAAAATATCTAACTTGAGTCCTTTACTTGTTTGATGCATTAAGTTCAAGGCATTGTTTTATATTGTTGTTGCATTACTTATATTCCTTGCCCACTGTATATCCTTCAACCCTGTTAGGTTCAAGTGCGATTATCTGCTTAGCCTTGCTTTAACTAGATCGGTAGAAGTCGGGTGATTTCCTGTCGTCCGCGAGTTATAGGTGGTGACTCAGAATGGTTGAATACATTGTTATCTTGGATAACCATGTGGAGATAATAAATCAAGACCGGGCGAGATTGGTATTGGGACTGAACTGAAGGTTCGGTGAGGTTATCCCGTCTGTGTCAAACTAGGACCCCATCTGTTGTACGTCCTCAAGGCATATTGAACGCATGCCTCTCATTTAGCTGGAAGGATAAGTCGTTCTGACCGCGAAGCCTAGGTTTGGTTTGGGTCGGGAGTCGACCTACTGTACGCATCGTATTGGAGAAGATGGGGGACCACGGGTTACGCGGAGAGTAAGTCCGAGGTCAGGGTCGCCCTGAATAAGGCAGCCGGGTGGTTCCCGGATACGATGGTACCGGTTGATCCCACGATTTTCCTGAGTCGAACTTTCGGTGATCTGTAGCTCACTTTAGTGGATGAGTGTGGTTTGTGTGAGGAATACCCCACCAGCTGGTTAGTAATCGATTATAATCACCATCGTTCTTGGACAGTGAACACTTGACTTGAGTAGCGGCATCGTAGTAATAACTTGAATAAAGAGATGTGATGGTTGAGCCGTGATGTTGAGAGGCACTCAACCGGAATTGGTTACTATTCTTGTTGAATAATTCTTACCATGCTTGTTTAGTGCAGGTGCTAATTTAGTATGATAAGGTTAATCAAATTAAAATACAATGCTAGAAGGTTATGATTAATTCTTTCTTTAATGCAAGCTTTTCCGCAACTGATGAGTCAGCTATCCTACTTATATAGCCTTGCATACTCCTTGGAGTTAATATATTTTTAGTTTATGACGGGTAAGTCTAGCTGAGTACATTCTCGTACTCAGGGTTTTATTTCCCATGTTGTTGCAGATGGTGAGATGTTTTATGGCTATTGCCAGCACTGCTTCTATCCCATGTTGGGTGATGACTAGACCTTGGGCATGGCCACTTTACTCTACCTTATGCTTTTGCTGGATATCGGCTAAGGACTTGGCACTGTATTTGAACTAAGTATGTGTGGATTTGAACTAAATCTCTTTCGCTTTGTTTTGAAATTTGAACTTGGTTTGTAACAACTTTATTCGTACTCCGATTGTGTAAAACTATGTGCGAACTATGTACGTGGTGAAGGGTGAACGCTAAACTTATTACGATCTTGGTCGTGCTAGAAATGTTTGAAATCCTTTGAGATTTTGGTATGACTACCGGGTTTATTAGATCTCAATCATGTAGTTTGCCGTCTTAATGGCGAATTATGTGCTTGTGCTATAATAAATTGGTCGGTTCTGTCACAGCTGGCATCGGAGCAAGGTTTAGTGTTACTATTCATAAGTATTTAAAATAAAAGAGTTTTTGTTTGTGAAAAGTATTTACAAAATGTATAGCTATACATAGGTGTTCAAATCTATGGTTTTGAAAAATTTAGAGTGTGCCAGTGGTTATATCCTTTATGCCCAATAGGAATTCAGGTGGCTTAATTAAGTACTAACTTGCGGAATTGTATCATATTTTCTGTTTTGTCGTTGCCTATACAATGACGGAGTCATATGGGGGCCATTCACTTGAGTGGTAATGTATGGAACAAATTGCCTCTATGCCCTGGTAAGTGTGAGTTGTGAGAGCATGATTGGAAGCAATGCCAGTCTAGAGGAGTGCTTATTGATGCCGGATTATTCACATGTTGCACACATGTTTATATGAAGGTATCCCATGTTGGGACCGTCTTCTGGCGGTGTCGTCTTCTGCGCGACTTGTTGGGGTAGTAAGTAATTGGTGTTTTCACCTTGTTCGAAAGGTGCATGAATTTTTACGTCGAATTGCATTCATATGGGATATGGGCTGAAATGAATTTTCTGCAGGTACACTAACCACATGAACGGTAGAACGAAGTAGTTACGTATAAATGAGAGAACGATGTATGCCACCGCATAGCGCGTTAGATTATTAGTTCGTGAGGACGTATGTAATGTGCATGCATCATGGTTAAAATTGCTCATTCATGCATTTTATGGTTCCTTCCCTTATAAATAAATTGTCTCATTTCTTTAAAATTATAAACTCATGGGATATACAACTTTTGGACAGATGCCGAGAACCAAGCAGACTGCTCGCAAGTCCACTGGAGGAGGAGTGCCCCGTGGTCCCTTGGCTATCTGTGAGTCGGTGCCAAGGGAGGTGGACACTTTTCTTGAGGAGCACGCCATGACTAGCCTTCTTTGGAGGATTCTCTCCAACGCTGGGTACACGGTGGGCATGGAGCCTCACTACTACTGGGTCAAGGATGACTTGGTGAACTATGGAGAGGCACGGGTGGAGGTAGTTGTCCCACCTTTGGACGGTGACCCCCACTGGGTTGGGTGGTGCTATTTTGGTGCGGGCAGGACTGCCAAGACGGGTGCCATATTTGCAGCCTTTGATGTGGTGGAGCACCTGATGGAGGAGATCCCACACCAGCTTACCCAGGCTTTTCCTAGTGTGTTTCCCTTTGCTAACCGCCTTTCTAGGTGGCCACATGCTGAGGGAAAACCACTGGAGGCAGGTCCTAAGGAGGTGCAGGGCAGCGACACGCCTACCATGAGTGCTATGTTTGCAGTGATGAGGGCCTATGTCAACATGGAGACTAAGGCACTTTGTCTGAGTGAGGAGTTCAAGGAGGCTTGAGCTGATGCACACAAGGAGAAGCGTGAGTTGACACATGAGCTTCAGCGCTCATGAGAGGAGGCAGCCCGTGTGTCTCAGCATTGAGACAAGATTATTCAAGAGAGCAAGAAGATGGCTCAGGCTAGGGATGAAGCCTGGTACGAGTTTTGTCGTCTTAACATCTGTCAGCAGCAGGTGCTAGAGGAAGTGGAGGATGTTCGTGCTTACAATGCTAGTCTTCACGAGGAGGTGCACAGGAAGCAGGAGGAGATCCGTCAGCTGAGAGTAGCCTTAGCAACAGCTAGGAAGGCTTTGGACGGTGCTTCTAGTGAGAGTAGCAACAATGGAGAGTAGCCTTGTTGATGATCGCTAGTCTCTAGTTGTTCTTTTGCGTTCCTGTCGGGTGGTCATGTAACCTTTTGCATGCTATTGAGACTTTGATGTAATGTTGGAACATGGTGTTTGATGTGGTGGTATCCGTACACCTTTAAAAGTCTAGTGTATGTATGCTAGCAAAATGTGGATGTTGTAAGATGCTTTGCGATGGCTTGAAGTAATATTATTAGTGATGTTGTGATGTGAAAATTGGAATTATTGTGCCTCTAATTATTGTGCGAATTTATTCCCCTCAATATATTCAGTTTGGCATAATTTTACATTCACCTCTCATTATGACAACATTCACCTAATAAGTCCATATTGCTAATGGTTCGGGTGGTAATGGTAGTGGTGGTGCTGAAGAGGGTGCTGATAATATTGCACGTGGTGTACCACCCCCACCTCTGAGCAATGCGGAGCAGCTGTTTGCTCAATTCTTGGGCAGCCAGCACAACGTGGAGCAGCTTCTTCATGAAAGTTTGGCCCGTGATGTTCATCAGGGTCCTCAACAAAACCAATACAGCAGCTTTAAGGATTTTCAGGACACAAAACCTCCTGTATTTAAAGATGCTCCTGAACCGCTTGAAGCAGATGAATGGCTCAACACCATGGAAGATAAATTTCATCTTCTAAGGTTAACAGAAGAACTGAAAGTGGAGTATGCAGCCCATCAACTTGAGGGACAAGCGGGGACTTGGTGGAAGCAACATTGCACCACCTTTCAGCAGGGTGTTCCTATTACTTGGGACCGCTTTGTACGTGCTTTTCGGGGAATTTCATTCCTCCCAATTTGATGGCTATGAAGAAGACTGAGTTTCTATCGCTCACTATGGGAACTCGTAATGTGAAGGAGTATCTGCATGCCTTCAATACCTTGAGTCGGTATGCCCCTGAGTTTGTTAACAATGATGAGAACAAGATAGCTAGTTTCAAGAGAGGCTTGAGTTCCAAGTTGATGAAAACCATGAGCACTTCTGCCCGTGTTACATTCAATGATTTCCTGAATGATTGTATTATGCAAGAAAACAGTAACAATGTCCATGCTGCCGTCAAGAGTCGCAAGAGAGCACATGATGGAGGTGGTTCTTCTCAGGCAAGAGCCGCACCTGCTTTTCGTACGCCGTATCATCCACCTATGTCTGGGGCGAGGTTCAGGCCCCCACAGTAGAAAAGACATAACCTTTATCCAGCTCAGAATCTACAGAAGCATCACAAAGCATTCAAGGTTCCTGCTCCACAGGGGAAAGCAGGACAGAGCAGCGTGACCAGTGCTAACAGGACACCTGTTAATGGACCCTGCTACAACTGCAACCAGACAGAGCACTTTGCTCGTTATTGCCCTTTTCCCAAGAAGCAGCAGGCCCCATACCAAGCTCGTGTGCACAACACCTCTATTGAGGAGATTCTTGCTGGTGAACCAGTGACTGTAGGTATGTTTTCTGTGAATCAAATCCCTGCCGCTATTTTGTTTGATTCTGGATCATCACATTCTTTCTTGAGTCAAGCATTTGCACAGAAGCATGACCAAAAGATACTTGAATTGAGCATTGAATTCAAGGTTAGTTCAGCTGGGGCTGATATAACTACTAAGCAGATAGTTCAGGGTGCAACCATAGATCTAGATAAGTGGAGGTTTCGGTTGAACTTGATAGTTCTACCTGGCTTAGGTGTGGATGTGATAGTGGGGATGAGTTGGATGAAATTCTGGGGTGCTGTGATCGATACAGGTAATAGGATGCTATCTATCAGAAATCCTCTTGGGGAGGGTACCTTTCAAGTGCCGTTACCCCAAAAGTTTAAGCTGGAGAGTGTATCCTATTCTACTCGTGTGACCCCTCTTCCTGAAATTCTTGTTGTGTGTGAGTTTCCGGATGTTTTTCCTGAAGAGCTTTCGAGTCTTCCACCAGATAGGGATGTTGAGTTTCGCATTGAGTTATTACCGGGCACCACCCCAATCTCTAGGAGACCATATCAGATGCCACCAAATGAATTGGCAGAGCTTAAAATTCAGTTGAAAGAATTGTTGGATAAGGGTCTTATTCGCCCTAGTGTGTAGGAATGGGGTTGTTCTGCTATCTTTGTGAAGAAGAAGGACAAATCTCTATGGATGTGCATGGATTATCGTCCACTCAATGCTGTGACCGTCAAGAACAAGTATCCGTTACCCCGTATTGACATTCTATTTGACCAGTTATCCAAGGCGAGAGTGTTTTCCAAGATTGATATTAGGTCTGGTTACCATTAGATCAAGATTAGACCGCAAGACGTGCCTAAGACCGCTTTTTCTGCTAGATATGGATTGTATGAGTATCTTGTTATGTCTTTTGGCTTAACAAATGCTCCTGAATACTTCATGTATCTGATGAATTCGGTCTTTATGTCTGAGTTAGACAAGTTTGTGGTGGTGTTTATTGATGACATCTTGGTGTACTCAGAAAATAAAGAAGATTATGCTGAGCATCTAAGGAGTGTTCTAGAAAGGCTTAGGAAACATAAGTTGTATGCCAGGTTTAGCAAGTGTGAGTTTTGGCTTAAGAAAGTTCAATTCCTTGGCCATGTTCTATCTGATGAGGGAATCTCAGTAGATCCGAGCAAAGTACAAGAGGTTATGAATTGGGAAGCACCAGCTTCTGTGCATGAAGTTTGGAGTTTTCTTGGTCTAGCCGGATATTATCGTCATTTCATTCCAGATTTTTCTAAGATTGCCAAACCTATGACAAATCTGTTGCAGAAAGAGAAGAAGTTTGTCTGGACAGAGGAGTGTGAAACAGCTTTTTGTACCTTGCGGGAATTGTTGACCATTGTTCCTGTTCTTGCGCAACCAGATTTAGGGAAACCTTTTGATGTATATTGTGATGCATCATAAACTGGTTTGGGATGTGTGCTTATGCAAGAGGGGAGAGTCATAGCTTATGCATCACGCCAGTTGAAGAAGCATGAAGTGAATTGTCCAACCCATGATTTGGAACTTGCAGCTGTTGTGCATGCGCTAAAAATCTAGAGGCATTACTTGTTGGGTAATTTCTGTAAAGTCTACACTGATCACAAGAGTCTGAAATATATCTTCACTCAACTCGATTTGAACATGAGGCAACATCAATGGATGGAGTTTATCAAGGACTTCAATATGGAGATATTGTATCATCCAGGCAAGGCAAACGTAGTCACAGATGCGTTTAGTCAGAAATCCCATTGCCATGAGATTCAACCTTTGTTAGCAGATGGCTTTAATCTCATGCATCCTGTTGTGTTGCGTAGCATTCAAATCAGTTGTTCGCTTGAAAGCAAGATCATCGAAGGTCAGAAGACTGACAAGGGTATAGGTCGTATCAAGGAAAGGATGTTGAAACAGCCACTCAAGCATTTCAGAGTGGATGAGAAGGGAATCTTATGGTTTGATGATTGTCTGGTCGTACCAAAAGATAGAGAACTCAGAAATCAAATCATGGATGAAGCTCACTTATTGAAGTTATCTATTCATCCTGGCAGTAGTAAGATGTTTCATGATCTGAAGGCTCGTAATTGGTGGACAAAAATGAGAAAGGAGATTGCAGCTTATGTCGCACGACGTGACATCTGTTGTCACATAAAGGTTGTTCATTTGAAGCCAGCCGGAATGCTTCAACCGTTGCCGATTCCTGAATGAAAATAGGAAGATATCAGTATGGATTTCATTACCGGACTTCCCACAACTCTAAAAGGGCATGACTCTATTTGGGTAATCGTTGATCGACTTACCAAGAGTGCGCATTTTATTCCAGTTCGTACAGATTATCGACCGCCTTAATATGCTGATATTTATCTCAGGGAGATCATTCGTTTGCATGGAATTCCCAAAACAATTGTATCTGATCGAGGGTCTCAGTTTACTGCTGATTTCTGGGATCACTTGCAGAAGGATTTGGGGACAAAGCTGAATCATAGTACAGCTTATCATCCTCAAACTTCAGCTCAGACAGAAAGAGTGAATCAAGTTCTTGAAGATCTCTTGAGGGCTTGTGTTTTATCATCCAAGGGTTCATGGGAAAAATGGTTACCTTTGGCAGAATTCTCTTATAACAATAGTTACCAAGAGAGTATACAGATGGCTCCTTTTGAGGCACTGTATGGCCGAAGATGTAGAACGCCTGTGAATTGGGTAGGACCTGGAGAAAGAAGATATTATGGTATTGACTTTGTTAAAGAAGCCAAAGAACAGGTTCGAACAATTCAACAACACATAGCAGCTACGCAATCTCGTCAGAAGAGTTATGCTAATAAGAGAAGAAGACCTCTAGTTTTTAATGTTGGTGATTATGTGTATCTGAAGGTCTCTCCTATAAAGAAAGTGCAACGTTTTGGTGTTAAAAGGAAATTGGCACCTCGTTATGTCGGTCCATATCAGATAGTAGAAAGAAAAGGATTGTGGGCCTATAAGCTCAAACTGCCTGAAGAGATGAGTGCAGTGTTTTCTGTTTTCCATGTATCCCAACTCAAGAAATGTCTACGTGTTCCAACCGAAGAAGCCATTAAAATCAAAGACATTAAGCTAAGTTCATATTTAAATTATGAAGAGAAACCTATGAGGCTCCTGGATGTCAAAGACAGAGTGACCAGAAATCGTGTGGTTAGGCAATACAAGGTTTCTTGGAGCAATCATGACGATAGCGATGCCACTTGAGAAACCGAGGACTATTTAAAAGAAGTATATCCCGATTTTCATAAAGAATGGTTAGTCTACTCAAATCTCGGGATGAGATTTCTTTAAGGGGGGAAGGGCTGTAACACCATGGTGTTAAGCATGCATTATCTTGCATGTCATGAGCATAATCATCTCTTTGCATAGTCATTGTTTACATGAAATGATAAAATGAGGAATGTGCTTGCTTTGATTTGAACTAGAGCTATATGATAGGTTTCTTGTTTGGGGTTGAGTGTTAAATGAAGTTTGTAGAGAAAATTATGGAGCAAAACTTATTTTTGGGTCATTTCATGAAAAGGCTTGGAAGTGGGTCAAATATGTCAAAAATAGTTTATAAAAATGTTTTTCTTTTAATTTTAAATGAATTTTAAATCCCCATTTTTGAATTTCAAATTCTAGGCAGAATTAGGCTTTGATGTTTAAAAGTGAAATGTTCTACTCATTGAGAGCAACATTTCATATTTTACAAGTTTCTTTAAATTCGGATTATTTTGGAAAATATAGAGTAAATCAAATTCTACACGAATCTTGACGCAGTGGGACCCACCTGCCAGTCTCTTCTTCTTCCCTCTCTTCTTCTTCCTCATGACGGTGTCGCGGTCGACGCCGGCCACGCGGCGACCGTACGCCGGGATGCTGCCGCTGCCCGCTGTTTGGCCCCCGCTCGCACGCGCCGCACACGCTCACGCTCGCCCGACCCCACTGCCGCCCACGCCCCCCTCCGCTTGGCCCCGCTCCGCTTGCATGCGTGCCACGCGCGCGTCGATGCCCGACGCCGCGGTCCGCCTGTCCGACCTCGAGCGACGGCTTCAAGGCGACCAGACCGTGTCACTCTCTCCCTCATTCTCTTCCCCATCTCCAGACGCTCCCTCTTGCCTCATTTCCCTTCCCTAGAACTCGAGCGCGCTCGGAGTCCGCCATTGCCATCGCCTCGAAGCTCGCATCGCCACCGCGCCTCATAGCCCTATCACATTCTTCCCAGAGCTCGCCAACAGCTCCGCCTTGACATGAGACGCGTCTTGCACACGCTCACTGCCCCCGAGAACCCAGGTAGAGACCGAATCGACCGTTCCCCCTCCGCCGGTCATGGCCGCCCCGATCGCCGCGCGGTCCGCCATGGCCAGCAACCCCCTTTCTCCCTCCTTTAGCTCGCGCATCGTGACCGCCTGCATGAGTAGAACCGATTGAAGTAGCTAATGGGATCGATTAGGGTTTGTACTCGTCGGATTTTGGCCGACCGTGGTCGCGGGTCGCGCCGCCGCTCGCCGGCGTGCAACACCATCGTTGTTCCGGCCAGCCATTCTTCGCGTTGTCTAGTTAGTTCGAGTCGCCTGGACTCGCTAGAGCTAGTAGGCTAGTTCTTGCGCCCCGCCGTGGCCCGAGATGGCCGGCGCGCCGCCGACCCCCGCCGTCGTCTGCCGGTGTGCGTGGCCGACGATGATTTTGGGCGAGTTTAGTTCCATCTCTTACACCATCGAGTTCGCGCTGTCGAGCTGAGTCTTGTAGTGGTCATAGCCCGGCCGGTGACCTCGCCGTCGGCGAGGAATCCCGACGCCGGCGACCTTTCCCCGCAGTGTGGACCGCGGGCACCATTTCTGTTCATTCCCAGACTTAAGTGCAAAGTGGCCAGACTCAGAGAGTTTTAAAATAGGGCTCGGTTGATTTCAGAAAACTCCAGGGTTCCCGGTGCAAAATGGTTTTCTTTTTAGTTTTAAAGAATCTGTTTCCAGATTTTGCATAAAACCTTTGAAAAATCATAACTTCCTCATTTTTAGTCCAAATGAGATGGTTCAACTTGCAGTATTTTTCTCATGAGAAGATCTATGCATGAAAAATATGAAATATGAAATATGAAATTTGTGATACTTTTCTGTATAGATTTATTTATCTCTATTAATTGGTTTTATCTTGGAAAATACATAAGTAATTCTCTGTTGCTCAGAAAAATATGAAACCAAGTTTGTTAGTCTTCTTATGTCATGCTCTATCTGTAAAAAAATTTGTGAGGCTATGTGATGTGTAAATATTGTTCTGTCCATTTATGGTGCCTGTTTCAAGTTGATATTAAATAATTCATAATAAATAATATATAAGTGATTTATGCATGAAACTTTTTGGAGGATGTTTTTATGTCAATCTAAAGCTAAGAGTAGTCTGAGATCTGTTGTTTGAGATTTTACTGTGTACAAAGTATTTTATGCCCTTTAAATTATACTGCCATGTCTATTTATGGTCCCTATTTCAAGTTGATAGTAAATAATTCATAATAAATAATATATAAGTGATTTATGTATGAAACATTTTGGAGGATATTTTTATGTCAATCTAAAGCTAAGAGTAGTCTGAGATCTGTTGTTTGAGATTTTTATGTGTACAAAGTATTTTATGCCCTTTAAATTATACTGCCTTGTGATTTTTGTGTAGGACAAAGTACTTACTGTTTTGACCTAAAATTTTTATGGTAGTCTACCCTAGGCATGCTTAAGCTCCTGTAATTTTTACAGAATTTTCTGAATAGTCTAAAGTCATGTTACAATTCTACCCTGATTTCTTTTAAATAATTAATAATGCTTTAAGTTATTATTTCATGTGTGTAATAATGCTTTTTCTGATGTTTGCGATGTGTATAATCTGTTATTAGTTGTGGTTTAGTAGAGAGTAGTGTGTAAAACAGTGATCGTTTATAATTGCTTTTAATGTATAAGTAAATTGTAATGCGATGCGTGTTTACGATTTTATTATAGAAGAGAATGCAGATGACATGTGCTTATCTTACATGTTTTAAAATCATGTCATTTATCTTCAACTGAGCATTCATTCACATCAGCATGTACCTTTGTATTTAGTATGTAGTCATGGTATTCATACGCACCATGCATCATACAGGATCGTCAGAGTTTGAAACGATAGTTTCCGGAGCACCGGAAGAGGAAGGCCAGCAGGAAGCCTTGGTACAAGGGATAGCAGCTGAAGAGGATCCCGAGGTTGATCTTCCCGAGTGTCCCAACCATCAGCCAACCTCTTTCCTGAAAGGCAAGCCCCGGAGCATTCTCCCTGTGGTTTGCAAAATATCTAACTTGAGTCCTTTACTTGTTTGATGCATTAAGTTCTAGGCGTTGTTTTATTCCGTTGCTGCATTACTTATATTCCTTGCCCACTGATATCCTTCAACCCTGTTAGGTTTAGGTGCGATTATCTGCTTAGCCTTGCTTAAACTAGATCGGTAGAAGTCGGATGATTTCCTGTCATCCTCGAGTTATAGGTGGTGACTCAGAATGGTTGAATACATTGTTATCTTGGATAACCATATGAAGATAATAAGTCGAGACCGGGCGGGATTGGTGTTGGGACTGAACTAGAGGTTCGGTGAGGTTATCCCATCTGTGTCGAACTAGGACCCCGTCTGTTGTACGTCCTCAAGTCATATTGAACGCATGCCTCACAATTAGCTGGAAGGATAAGTCATTCCGACCGCGAAGCCTGGGTTTGGTTTGGGCCGGGAGTCGACCTGCTGTACGCATCGTATTGGAGAAGATGGGGGACCACGGGTTACGTGGAGAGTAAGTCCGAGGTTAGGGTCGCCCTGAATAAGGCAGCCGGGCAGTTCTCAAATATGATGGTACCTGTTGATCCCGTGATTTTCCCGAGTTGAACTTTCGGTGATCTGTAGCTCACTTTAGCGGGTGAGTGTGGTTTGTGTGAGGAATACCCCACCAGCTGGTTAGTAATCAATTATAATCGCCATCGTTCCTGGACAGTGAACACTTGACTTGAGCAGCGGCATCATAGTAATAACTTCAATAAAGAGATGTGATGGTTGAGCCGTGATGTTGAGAGGCACTCAACTGGAATTGGTTACTATTCTTGTTGAATAATTCTTACCATGCTTGTTTAGTACAGGTGCTAATTTAGTATGATAAGGTTAATCAAATTAAAATACAATGCTAGAAGGTTATGATCAATTCTTTCTTTAATGCAAGATTTTTCGCAACTAATGAGTCAGCTATCCTACTTATATAGCCTTGCATACTCCTTGGAGTCAATTTATTTTTAGTTTTTGACGGGTAAGTCTAGCTGAGTACATTCTCGTACTCAGGGTTTTATTTCCTATGTTGTTGTAGATGGTGAGATGTTTTATGGCTATTGCCAGCAATGCTTCTATCCCGCGTTGGGTGATGACTAGACCTTGGGCATGGTCACTTTACTCTACCTTATGCTTTTGCTAGATATCGACTGAGGACCTGGCACTGTATTTGAACTATGTGTGTGCGGATTTAAACTAAATCGCTTCCGCTTTGTTTTGAAATTTGAACTTGGTTTGTAACAACTTTATTCATACTCCGATTGTGTAAAACTATCTACGAACTATGTACGTGGTGAAGGGTGAACGCTAAACTTATTACGATCTTGGTCGTGCTAGAGATGTTTGAAATTCTTCGAGATTTCGGTATGACTACTGGGTTTATTAGGTCTTAATCATGTAGTTTGCCGTATTAATTACGAATTATGTGCTTGTGCTCTAATAAATTGGTCGGTTCTGTCACAATGGATACTCAAGATGTAGTTGAAATGTGTATCCACGGCATGTTGCCGCATTGTCGCTTGAAGTATCTCGGCGTGAGCCTAAAACATTTAGTGCTCTCAGCTCTGCAGTGGCCGCGATAAAATTGGAGTTTGAAAAATTACCTCAGATTATGGAACTCTACAAGAACGCTAGCACTTCTGATAATGCTAGGAGATTCAATTCCACCTTCAAGAATAATTCTAGTAATAATAATGGTGGCAAACAGAAGACACCAACTGAGGCTAACACCACGAGAGTAGAGGCCTCAACACAGCAAAGAAGTGTGCCTGTATTAGGCACGAGAAATAATAATAATACTGGGAGCAAGACGCGACCATCTATTCAAGAGCTCCTTCAAAAGCAATACATCTTTCACCGAGATGTGGTGAAAATTTTCTTCCAACAGGTCATGGAGCACGAGTATCTCACCCTTCCTGAACCTAAGAGGCCCGAGCAAATCAAAATGGTAGACAATCCTTTATATTGTCCGTACCATCGGTATGTCGGGCATGTCATTGAAGATTGTGTCGCTTTCAAAGAATGGCTACAAAGGGCCATTGATGAAAAGAGGTTAGCAATCCCACCTGATGCTGTCAATCCAGATTTTTATGCAGCAAATACGATAACTGCGAAAGGATACGATGAAGGCTGGGTCCCGCTCGCTCAGGTTGAGCATCAATTATCGAGCTTGAATTTCTCTCTAGAAGAAACTAGGCAAAATCCCAATATTTGGAAAGCAGTTACATATCACAGACCGTCGCTAAGACATACACATGAACGTGATTCAGCTTGTAGAAGTTCACGTGCTATAAATACACCTTCATACAGGTGGCACGACCCAAGTCGCCGTCGTATGCCGCCTAGATTTGTGCCTAAGTCACAAGGCAATGAATCATTTTCCCGACATGGCCGAGCTCTGCCTACGCTAGAACAGTTCATGCCCTGTAATTGGGGGCAACAACCTGAAGCCCCAAAGGATGAGCGACAGAATAAGGAGGATACTATCTCGCATCCTCATTCTGATAAGGCTCCATGTAATGTGGTCCTTCAATGTAATGGCACAACTAGTTCTGAGGCAGATGATGCCCTTACACCTCGTGAACGTCAAATGCTTATAGATGAAGAATCACCAAGTTGTTCTGAGGCTGAAGTCAATATGAATTTGAGAAGTGGAAAGGCTTTGCCAGAACTTCAAAAGCTTTCACCAAGAAGGGGTGCCAAGGATTATGCTCCTCAAGCAAAGGATGCGCCTGCTCAAGAAAAAATACAAGATACGCCAACCAATAGTGGTGGAGATGCTCACAAGATTGACTACAACGTTGTTGCACATCTGAAGCGCATCCCAGCATTATTGAGTGTCTATGATGCATTGTTGCTAATTCCAGAGTTGCAACAAGCCCTCATCAAAGCGCTAGAAGCTCCAGAAGTTTATGTGGTTACTATGGCTAAGCATAGACTCTTTTGCAATGCAAATGAAGTAAATGAAATCACCTTTTCAAATGAAGATAAGTTGGTGGAGGATGATTATCATAATCGTCCACTGTACATTGAGGGAAATATTGGCACAGCTCATTTGCGTCGTGTGCTCATTGATCCTGGCTCCGCGGTGAATATTTTGCCAATTCGAAGCCTTACACGTGCCGGATTTTCACTGGATGATCTCGTACCGACCGAGGTGGTGATTTGTGGCTTCAATAACCACGGAACCGCTGCCCTAGGTTCTATCACCGTGAAGATTCAAATGTCGACTTATAGTTTCAAAGGGCGTTTCTTCGTTATTGATGCAAATACATCATACTCTGCGCTCTTGGGTAGACCATGGATACACAAGTATCAAGTAGTCCCCTCTACGCTCCACCAATGCCTAAAGTTCCTTGATAACGAAGGAAAACAACATCGGATCGCTGCTAATGAGTCCCCTTATACCGTTCATGAGTCGCACCACGCCGATGCAAAATACTACTTCTCAGGCGGGGAGCTAAATAAACATCAGGGACGTGTTGCACCGGCCGCTGAAATAATTATTACCCCTAGCTCGAATACATCTTCTGAGACGGACGCTTTGAGCACTCCACATGCTGGTAGAAAAGTCACAAAAAAGAACAAGCTAAAAGGCACGGAAAATCTCTTATGGTTACACCGTCCTTTAACACTCCGAATGCTCTGACAACACCAAGCTCAGGAGCTTCATCTACGCCTATACTCTTGAGGTCTGGTCTAAAACCTCAGGTGGCATTTGGGGCTGGGGTAAATAATTCTTCAGTAATTAAGTCATTAAAATCCGATGACTTAACCCGTCTTAATTCTGCAGGCGCTCGAGGAGTTTCTAAACTTCTCACGTCAAAAGGCGACGTGCCAGCCCCTTTGATGTTGCGCACTGATATAACAAAAAAGAAAACAGCAGATACTCCAGAAGGAGCAGTGTGCAAAAGAATAGCAGAAATAGAGGATCAACGGAAGGCCGGACTGAAACAGCCTCCATCAATGTACACGTCCGTAACAACACCATTAGATGTGTGGTTAGTTCCTGGCCAAGCAGGTGGCAATCATCCGACGCTTTTTTACAAGGCACCACAAGCATTGCCTTGTGATTTCGTTATTAATAATAAATTACCAGAAGCTGGCTCGGAATTGGAGGAAACTCTAGTACTACAAGAGCTGAACCAAGAATGGTTCGCCTACTCAAAAGGTCTGGTATTAATCTTCGGCAAAATTCCCGGCTGCCGTCTCCACCCACTATATGTGAAGAGTGGTGGGAGGAAATAGAAAGGATCGCTGAAAAGAATAGAAAGAGAACGAATAGGACTCAACCAAAATATGGCTTGGGTTACATTCATTCAAACTCGTCAGAAAGCGAGGACAATAAAAATAATGATCCACGGAGGGAGATGTGTCATGTGACGTCCGTCACCTCAAATAATAATAATATGGATGATGCAACCTCCGACGAGGAGGATTGTGGCCCATACTCTACACCTCACCAATCACGTTCCTTGCAGGCTGCTGCTAATACTCTCCAAGGAGTTAGAAGTGAACGATACCTGCTGGAGAAGGTCCTTGAAAATATGAACGTGGAGCAAGATGAAGTTCTTGGTGCTGCCCCTGCTCCTGAACAATTAGAAGATGGCGGCCAGCTAACTGTCGATGAGCTGGTCGAGATCAACCTGGGCACGGAGGACGACCCACGCCCCACGTTTGTGAGTGCAACCCTCTCATTAGAGGAACGTGAAAGTTATCGAAATTTCTTAATGGAATTCCGGGACTGTTTTGCATGGAACTATAAGGAGATGCCTGGGCTTGACCCACAAGTCGCCACTCACAAGCTCGCGATTGACCCTAAGTTCCGGCCGGTCAAGCAACAACCTCGCCGTTTCCGTCCCGAGCTGCAGAATGACATAGTTGCCGAAGTTGATAAATTAATTGCTGCTGGTTTTATAAAAGAGGCACAATATCCTCGTTGGCTATCCAGCATTGTTCCTGTAATGAAAAAGAATGGTCAGCTGCGGATTTGCGTTGATTTTCGTGATCTGAATCGTGCTTGTCCCAAAGACGATTTTCCAATTCCTATCACGGAGATGGTAGTGGATGCTACTACTGGCTATGGCGCTTTGTCCTTCATGGATGGGTCATCAGGTTACAATCAAATTAAGATGGACCCACAAGATGCATTTGATACAGCATTCAGAACGCCTAAGGGGAGTTTCTACTACACAGTCATGACGTTCGGTTTGAAAAATGCGGGCACGACTTACCAACGTACCATGACGGTAGTCCTTGATGGCCTCATTCACAACATAGTCGAATGTTACATTGATGACCTGGTCGTGAAAACAAAAGATAGGCGAAATCATCAAGATGATCTACGCGTTGTCTTCAATAGACTACGACAACATCAACTAAAAATGAATCCACTTAAATGTGCCTTTGCGGTGCAATCAGGTGTGTTCTTGGGCTTTATTGTTCATCATCGAGGCATCGAAATTGAGCCAAAGAAAATTAAGGCTATTTTTGAGTTGCCGACTCCTCAAAATTTGGGTGACCTTAAATGTGCCTTTGCGGTGCAATCAGGGCAACTTGGCGTATATTCGACGCTTTATATCTAATCTCTCGGGACGCACTCGGCTGTTCACAGGACTAATGAAAAAAGGTGTGCCGTTCCATTGGGATGAGCAGTACCAAAATGCACTCGATAGCCTTAAAAGGTATTTGCTTAGTCCTCCTGTCCTAGCGGCTCCTGTAAGAGGACGCCCACTAATTCTTTATATTGCTACGCAGCCCTCTTCACTAGGTGCGCTGCTCACACAACATAATGATAAAGGAAAGGAGGTAGCTTGTTACTACTTGAGTCGCACCATGGCAGGTGCCGAACATAACTACTCACCTATAGAGAAGTTGTGTTTGGCCCTCGTGTTTGCGCTAAAGAAGATGCGGCACTACATGCTAGCGCACCCAATTCAGCTCATAGCAAGAGCCGACCCTGTAAGTTATATACTGAGCCAACCAGCCCTGATGGGACGTCTTGGCAAATGAGCAGTGTTCATGATGGAATTTGATATTACCTATGTCCCGCAAAAAGCTGTTAAAGGTCAAGCTTTGGCCGATTTTCTTGCAGCACACCCCGTGCCTGATGATTCACCCCTGGTGATCGATCTACCTGATGAAGATGTATTCTCCGTCAATTTCAAAACGCCATGGGAATTATACTTTGATGGTGCCTCACGCACCGAGACAAATCCTGACAGTACGATGAGGAAGAGAGCTGGAGCTGGACTAGTATTCAAGACGCCGCAACGCGAGACCATCTACCACTCTTTCTCCCTCCTCAAGGAAGAGTGTTCAAATAATGAAGCTGAATACAAGGCACTCATTTTTGGCCTTTTACTTGCACTTTCTATGGATATTCGGAATTTGCAAGCATTTGGTGATTCTTAACTTGTTGTTCGCCAAGTGAATGACATTTATGAGGTACGCAAACCTGAACTGGTGCCATATTACATGGCAGCACGCAGGCTCATGGAGAAATTTCAAAATATTCAAGTTTTACATGTTACGCAAGGCAAGAATGCTTCAGCTGATGCATTGGCTAAACTTGCAGCAGCGCTTGTGCTCCCAAGTGGCGAGCCCGCTCAAATAAAAATAGAAGAATGATGGTTACTCCCTGCTGTCTTAGAGCTTGTCCCTGAAGAATACGAAGTTAACCAGGTGATTGCAACAGTTGTTGAACAAGATGATTGGCGTAAGCCATTCATTGATTATTTTAATCATGGCACTTGGCCGGATGATCTGGTGGAAAGACATCGGCTGTAGCAGCGTCTACCCTCATATATTTACAAAGCCGGGACACTGTACCGACGATCGTTTGGTCACGAGATACTTCTATGGTGTGTCTCGAGACAAGAAGCTGATCAAATATTATAGGAGATGCACTACGGAGTATGCGGTGGACACCAAGGTGGCGCCAAGATGTACCACAGGATCAGATTAGCTAGGTATTATTGGCCAAAAATTATGGCCGATTGCCTCAGAATTGCCAAGTCTTGTCACAATTGTCAAATTCATGGTGACTTCAAGCATCAGCCGCCAGTTCCTCTTCACCCTACTATTCCCTCATGGTCGTTCAATGCATGGGGAATTGACGTTATTGGTTCCATCAAGCCTCCCTCATCTAATGGGCATCACTATATTCTTGCGGCAACTGACTACTTTTCGAAGTGGGCTGAGGCTATACCATTACGGGAAGTAAAGACAGACAACGTCATCAATTTCCTGGAGTGACACATCATATATCGCATATGGCTCTCGACGATGATCAAATACTTGACGACCATGAAGTGCAGTTTAATCGGAGGTTTTCCGCAAGCTCGACTTGTGGATGTAATTAACCGGTCGCGCCCAACAGGCCCCGGGAATTAGCGAACTACGCAATCTCTTACAAGTCAGACCCTTCTTAAGCATGACACCAAAGACGAAAGAAGACTATTTTTCATTGATCATGTGTTTTGTATATTCAAGAAAGAATTAATGAAATACGTGGTTCTCGAATATGTGTGCATGTGTCTCCCTGTGTACATTATTTTCATTCATGTCTTCGTTCAGCACCATCCTCTACCTAGCCCTACCGGGCCTAGTTCAGTCTCTAGACAACCCTGGTTTGCCCTAGCCTATCCTGGCCCGACCTAGCCTGCTCTGGCCACGTTTGGCCTCAACTAGCCAGCTTTGGCCAGTCTTGGCCAGCCCCAGCAGGCCATGGCCACCTCGGTCAGGCCAGCAGCAGCAGTCCAGTCTAGCAACCCTTTGCCACCCTCTAAGATATGCTAGCTTGCTTTAGCCAGCTCCTACCTAGCTTGGGCCACCCCTGGCCTCACCTAGTCTCATCTGGCGAGCCACAGCCACCTCTGGCCAACTCTGACCGGTTCCAGCCAGCCACGGCCGACCCTGGCCGGCCACGGCTAGCAAGCTCTGGCCACCGGCGGCCACAGGCCAGCCAGTCCGCCACAGCCGCGAGCTAGGCCACCGCGCCAGCAGCCAGGCCGCGAGGCAGCCCAGCCGCAGCATGGCCGCAAGCGGCCCAGCGCGCGCGCCTGCCTTCGTGGGCCGAGCGGCCCAGCAAGCCGCTGCAGCTCCGCCCGCGCCCAGTCGTCGACAGGTGGGCCCCACACCCCGGCCTCGCGAGTCAGCGTCCTCCTCCGCCCTGCATCGCGCGGACGCGCGCCGCCGCCGCTCGATTCGCCCAAGCACGCCTCCCAAGGTTCGCCTGCCGCCTTTATAAGGCCAGCCCGAGCCCTCTTCACCCCCCTTCGAGAACCCTAGCCTGCCGCCGCCTCAGTTTCGCGAGACCACAAAACCCTAGCCGCTTCTAGCCGCCGCTGCGAAGCTTTCGGCCGCCGTCGACCTCCGCCGGCGTTGAGAACCCGCCGACAAGAACCCTGCCACGAGCGGCATAGCGAGGTGAGCATCACGTCGGTGCCTTCCTTTTCCTCCCTCTCTGTATCACGTGCTCGCGTGCCGTCATTGTCGTAGCACCGCCGCTGTCGTCCGCCGCCGCCGCACTGCCCTTGCTTCCCGGCCGCCATCCGCCGCTTTCGACCCGCGTATTGAGTTCGTGGGAACGCGCGCATCTCGCCCGTGCGACCGGATTTCGCTCTCGCGCCTCGCAGCCACCTCAGATCGATCCCGCCGTCACCAATGGCGCCGAGCCAGACCCGCCTCCGTCCACCCCCTTCCGCCATGGAGCCCGCGGCCGAGTCCGCGGAGCCGATCTCGTCGCTCCCGTACCCTCCAAGCCGCCGGCCGAGCCCCGGAGCGCCGTTTCGGTGAACTCCGGCGAGCTCCCCTGCCGCGACGCCGTTCCAGTCGCCATCTTCGGCGACCCGACCCCGCAGGCCAACCCCAGCCGCCCGATCCGATCCGGACGGCCCAGATTAGATCAGGCGTACCGGTCAATCGCGGGTCAACAGACCCAGTCGGCCGCTGACGTGTCAACCACGCGGGCGCCACTACAGCGCCACGCAAGCAACGACCAGTCAACCAGGTCAACAGGCCGGTCCGCTCTAGCTATTTTGCAAAAAAGTCCCTGTGCTTTTTAGTATTTATGATTTAGTCCACCGCAGTTCAAATCAGACTGTTGTTTTTATAGTTTGAACCCTGAAGTCATCGGTATTTATGTTTTAGGTCCAAAGCGAGTTTTATTTTAGTTTTTAAATTATTTTTTGAATACAAAAATGGTTTTATTTATTTACAGTTATGCCCCTGACCTTGTTTTAGCCATAACTTTCACGTTTTAACTCTGTTTTTAGCAAACTTATACTTTTAGGAATTGTATCGACGTAAGCTACGCGATCATAGTGACATTTACCATGTTCTAGGCTTTTCAAAATATGACTTATTTGTGGGTTAGAATAATGATCTATCATCGCCTTTCCAACATGCGATAGCTCCTTTGTGGGTTAGATCTACCTCGTTAGTTGTGCCGCCACAACGATAGCTCCTTTGTTGGTCACTCTTACGCTCTCGTAATCATAGTAACGAGCTCTATCATGTAGACCGCTCTCTCTTCAGTGTTTCTTGTGATTGATGTTTGTTCTTAGCTTTGTCTGTTTGTGTTGCTTATTCGCTACGAATAGACGAAGAGCAGTTCATGAGTGCTAAAGATCGGGAGCTGAGGACCGACAAGTACAATTGGAATTGAAGACCAAGAGTTCTTCGACAACCAGAATCAGTAGGTTCATCAAGAAAGCTTTGAACGAGGCAAGTATAGTTTGGGTTTTATTTCTATGGCCATGATCTTATGACTTAATTAATGTTTAAGCAATAAATGATAAAAATGACTTTTTAGCAACTTGATGATTTATCTGTAAGAGAACTTCTGGGATTTACAGTACAGCTGTGAGGGCTATATGGCTCTGGCTTTAGCTTAGTATGAGGACCTTTTCTATCTTGTTAGAGGTTGCCAGTTGGGTATAGGACAGCCTCTGTCCTTATGTGTATAGCCGGGAAGGAATGTGCCATATTGGAAGGAGGGTTCCTTCATCTGATGATCCGGTAGCCCTAGTAAGTTAGACGAACCTTTGAAAGGCTTCATAGTTAACTCTGCCGGTCTTCCTTGGTAGTGGGCTAAGAGGTTGATCACCTCGGGCGAAAGGGTAAATCACGGCTCACAGTGAAAGTGTACACCTCTGCGCAGAGTTTAATAAACTGGTATACTAGCCTTGCTCAAGGACACAAGCGGCCTTGGAATTTTTACATTAAGATAATAACTTTTGTTTGCTAACATATTCATGGTTTACCGTTTTATGCTTTATATTATTTATGTTACATTGATCATGTGTTTATGGGACCTATACTTTTGCTATACTTGTTGAGTTCGACATGGACTCACTCTTGCTATTCCCCCCACACCTCAGGAGAAGTTCTAGGCTTGTTGTCAACCAGTCAGTTGGATCCAGTGGAGTGAAGTCTACACCCGGAGTTTGAAGTCGTCTTTCCGCTGATTGTTCATTAGGTGATCTTTTATTTATTGTGTACGTTATATTTAAAGTATTGTAATTGATACTATTTGTAGCTATATGTGAGATTTGCCCTTTAAGACTCAAATATAGTGTATATCTAGTTTTGTCCTTAGGACCGGGTGTGACAGCTCATCTTCCCATCTTTCTTTAATTTAACATTAGTTCTGGGCAACAATAGTCTTAACGAGAGCCTACATTTGAGCAACACTTTTATGTTTTCTCTGGAAGGTATTGAAAAGAATTATATAGACGAACATCATAACAATTATCAGGTAGGTAAAATTCCTGCAGTTTGGTCTATATTTGAGTTACTAAAATTATACAACTATTCAGTGTTTTATAAATGAAGACCAAATTAGTGTTCTGAACATCAATGTCTTTTAGGACTATCGATAGCACCAAGAAAGCAATATTCTTGCAAAGGGCATAGTAAATAAATATTTTATCTCTTGCTTGAAACAAAATTCCAATTGTGAGAATAGGTGAAAAAAGTGCAGAACATTGATGGACGAGCCAGGAAGCTAAAAATCTATAGAAGCTCATACCGGAACAATCAATAAAGCTGAATGAATACTGCATGTCTTCATATTCCACTATAGACAAAACAAGATGGTAACCTATGGAGCTAAATTAGCAGTCTCGCTGTTTCAGAAAACTAGCAGTGCACACATCCAAATTCCTGCAGTTTGAACTATATTTGGAAAGAATTATACATATGAACATCATAACAAACATCAGGTAGGTAGAAGACAAATATTCAGAAGCAGATCCCATCCAATTCCATATCAGACTTGTTAACATGGTCTATAGTAAAATTCCTGCAGTTTGATCCATATTTGAGATATTCAAATTTATACAAACCTTTATGTTAGTAACTTCTAAAATTTAACCTGAAGTTAAATAAAATTTTAATCTGAGAACAATATACTACCAACAGACTACCCGCAGTTTCTTTCTATTCACAGGAAAATGAATAACATGAACCTGAATTACAAAGTCCATACATTTTCCGAAATAAAGATAAAGATCGAGATTAAAGAGCCACGATTAGTTACCATGATTCACTGTTGGCCACATCCCACCCAAATTCAATTCGTGACCTCTAAAGCACAGGACTGAAACGACAAAAAAAATGCAAAAGAAACATCTTCCATTTTTTTGTGTTACCTTACCTTATATGCTGCCCTAATTGGATCCAAAGACATGGGTGGAGGCATGGAGCACGGATCGCAACTGAAGGCCTCGCGTGCTGTTGGGCAAAGCAACAAGTGCAGATGCCATAGGGAGGAGAGTAGGAGAGCACGGATCCCCCGGATCGCCTGCGGCCGAGAGCAGCGACGGCGGCGACTGACTGGAGGGGACCACGCCGCGGTGGCTGGCGCGGCTGCTACCGGGCGCCGCGGTGTGCAGCTGTGCCGTCGCATCGGGAGAGAGAAGGTGGGAGAGAGATGGCGGAGAGAGTTGTACCGCCGAGGCTATCCCTTCGCTCGGCGTTGAGTCGAGAAGCTGTTCACACGGAAGAGGGAGAAGCTGTCACGGCCAGTACTGTCCATGTCCCATACCTCGGCGTTGAGTCGTGCCACGCCGTGGTCTGTGGCTCGGCGTTAACTAACACAGCGCCGAGGTATGCAGGGCCCATCGCCAACGTAGCAACTAGAGTCCGTGCTAACGTGGCAAAAGTTCGGCGTCGTCTGACATAACGCCGAGTGTGATACCTTGGCTATGTGTCCTAATACGCCGAAAAATGGTTCATTCTTAGAAAACGTTTTGATAGGGAGCTATTTGTAAAAAAATATTTTCAAAAGGGAACAACATGCAAAAATTTCATGCCGATGATCGTTCTTAGCCATCGCTTTGCTAATGGCGTTGCCTAACGAGAAGCCGCCACTGCCGCTGCCACTGCAATGGCCAAGGAAGTCCACCACAACCACCGCAGACCAAATTTATCTGCTTGCTTTCTTTGGCCACTACTCCGTACTAGTTTTCTTCTAGAATAAGGAAAAACTTCCGGCCATAGCCACTACAGCTATGAGCAATATCCAAGTAGAGTAGATGGTTCCCGTTGCAGAGCAAGCCGTTACAAATGTATTCAAACTAATTTCCACCTTTTGAAACAATACAAATTCCAAACAACACAAAAAATAAACTAAGTTTGCCACACCATAAGTACAGAAACAGAAAAAGGGGAAAAGAATTTACAGCTGCAACTTGCAAGCATGAAGCATTGTTCCTTCCATAAGCATAACAGCACGGTCGGTATCTCTGTTCTCCTAGAAACAGAGGACCACATCAGAGACACCACCCTTCTCCTGCTTCCACGTCACATCGATCGTCAGCTTCCCGCCATTTTCCCATTCAAATCCAGCCTTACATCCATCCACCAGGCTCTTCTTCGGTGCCACGTCAGAATACACCAATAGCCGTCCTCCCCCCTTCACCTTCATCCTCACCTCGCCTCCACTGCCGTGCTGAACATCAACGATGGCGCCGCCACAATTCAGCAAGTCAACCAGCCCGATCGGCGCGAAGCTCGCTTTGGCGGCACCGCTGCCGATGGTTGTGACAGGGGCAAACGTGAAGAGCTCAAAGGACGATGGCTGGAGGGTGAACTTGATGGGTTCTGAATCTGGTGTCAACAGGAGGAGCTCCTCGGTTTGGCATCGGTAGACTGCGTATGATGCAGCTTTCGCCATGGCGGCCGTCTCTTCCCTCTGGCCCCACTCAACGTCGGCAGGCCGGACATTGCCGGAGACCGGCTTGTAGCAGTGTGAATAGCCTCGGACACGGTGCTCTGCTGGGTCCCACCCTGCTCCCTGGCAGTTGAATGCCCCCATGATCCCTCCAAACTGCAAAATTTAATTTGGACAGTTTCAGAATTCTGATGGTATACTACATGCCACATGGGATCTTAATTGTACGTCATGACCAACAATTTAGGAACTGAAGGATAAATTTAAGTTTTACAAAAATAAAAATCAAATATCTTAGTTAAGTCTCTGAAACTGAAACATGGTTGGTGACAAGTCTATGAAATGCAATAAAAGTTGATGCCTCCATGACAGAAATGTTTCCTAGTTGGATACCATCCCCATCCCCATGGATCCTGTCGGAACTGTACTCTTCATTGCAATTAGTTACCGATCGAGATATTTGGAAACACATTTTGATCAACTATTGTCGAAAAAAGGCAATCATCTGTGAATACTTTGTGCCTTCTTCAGGTTGAGTAAGAAATGGTATGGAACATTAAAAAAAACTGACCTTGTTCAGGTTCTAAATCTTAAGGACAGTCTGATGATCAAAGAGCGGATTCTTGAAGAGGCAGTCTTTGGTGGGCAGAGCATAGTGGAGGCACCTAGGCACAGTGCCGTCAGGGAAGACGAGCTTCCTGAGCAGGGCAAAGTCATGGCCGCCGAGCGAGTCGCTGACGTAGAAGGGGCCGCCGCAGATGGCCCTGGACGCGGCGTGGAAGGCGGCACAGGCGTGGTCGGACTGGAACATGTCCCAGTCCGGACGGATGAAGTGCCCCATCCACAGGCTGTTGTAGGCGCAGTTCACCATGGGCGCGCCCTGCAGCCAGGAGACACCCATGGGGTCGCCGTTGGGGTCCTCGAACCAGAAGTCATAGCCGGCGCGGCCCATGGCCACCTGCCGCGTGCCCAGGAAGAAGTCGTCGTTGCACTGCTGCATGCTGGCGATGATGCCCGTGCCGGCGAAGTTCTTGGCCACGGACCTCGAGAGCCCGTCGTAGTAGGCCTTGGCGAGCTCCACGCGCCCGCCGTGGTCCTCGCACACGTACTCCAGCGTGTGCACGACGTCGACCTTGACGCCGGTCACGCCCGCGCCGGCGAGGTACGAGTGCATGGACTCGTAGAGGTCGCCGGCCTGGTCCGGGCTCACCAGACCGATCCCGCCCTCGAGGATGCGGTCCACGGCGAGGTCCTCCATCGTGCCGGCCAGCCCCGGCGACGGCCGCGCCGGCACGACGCGCGCGTCCAGGTGCGTCGCGCCGGGACGCACCCCGCCCCACCCGCCGCACAGCGCCTGCCACACGTACACGTCGTCCAGCCCCAGGAACCTGCTCCTCATGTCCTTGAGGAACGCCTTCAGCCCCACATCGCCGTCGCCGGTGCTCCGGTCGTCGTCGCCGAGCTTCGCCAGCATGGCGTCCCTCTGCACAAGCAGCTGGTCGAGCTCCCACCGCAGTTGCGCGACCTTGAGCCGGCGCCGCCCTGCGCCGCAGCCTTCTTCTTGGCCTTCCCGGCGTTCTCGATCTCCACCGCCTTGCGCACGATGGTCTTCGGCATGCTCGCGTCGTAGAACTGCTCCGGCGGGCGGCGGATCAGGGCGCCCTCTCTGTACCCGCGGAAGCGCGCGCACTCGTCGAAGCGGTAGAGGCGCGCCGCCATCTGGTCGCCGCCGAGCACGAGTTTCCGCGCGTCCTCGTTCGGGTCGTCGTCGTCGCGGTTCACGCTCTGCCAGCCGTCGTCGATGACGACGAACCGTGCGGGCACGCCGGCGTCCGCGAACTCCGACACGCCCTGCCAGACCCCCACCGGGTCCACGGTGAGGTAGAAGGCGTCCCACGTGCACCACCCGAACCGGTCGGCCATCGGCGGCAACGCCTTCTCCTGAATCAACCTGCAGTGCGGCGCGACGCGCGGTCCAGGTCAAGAGTTAATCACAGCTGTCCGATTGTGGAATCAAGGGCCTGAAATTTTGTACTACCTAGCAAGAAACTACCAACCTGAACGTGCCGAGGTGCACCCTGGCGGCGAGGTAAGCCTCCTGCATGACCCTGTACGGATCATCGCCGGCGTGCACGTAGGCGATTCGGCGGAAATCGCTCCCCGTCACGGCATCAGACCCGCTCTCAGCACAGACGACGACGCCGTCGTCCTCGGCAGGGAAGATGGCCGACCGGAAGGTCCCCTGCACGAGCGGGAGAACAAACACGTACCCCATGCCCGCGCCGGCGCGGGCGAGCTCGGGCACCTCGAGGAGCACCCACTGCGTCTCCATCTGTGGAGGTCCCGGCCGCGCGACCCCGCCCACGCCGTGCTCCACCACGTCATGAACCGGAACACGCTCAGGAACCGCCGCGGGCCCGGCAGGCGCCCCACGCGGACCGCGCGCGGCTCGCTGGGGACGGCGACGTGAAGCCCAGGAACGCGCCGCGGTGAGCGTTCGCGGCGGCCTGACGGGCTAGCGCCTCCGGCGCGTCCGTCGCGTGGCTGGTTGGGTCGAAGGCCGCGGCGAACGGGGTCAGCGTCACGTTCCCTGGGATGTCGGTGAGGAGCGTGGCCAAGGCCTTGCCGCCGCCGTCGGCAACGGTGAGCTTGCCGTCCCGCAGCGAGAAGAGGCAGGGTGGTATGGACGACGACGACGCGGTGGCGGCCTTGTTGGCCGCCGCTGCGGTGCCGGTGGTGGTGGTGAGCTTATTGGGCGGCGCGGCAGCGACCTTGGGTGTGGGCTTGGAGTCGTTAGGCGGCGCCATTGGCAACGCGACGGCGAACGAAGAACGATTAGAGACTCGTTAGGTGGCTGCTGTTCTTTATGCTATAGCTGGCTGGCCAAGGGTGCTGAGAAGAACGGAGCGGGTTCCATGGCGATATATATATAGGCTTGGGAGCGAGGAGGACGATGGTGGCGCGCCCTTTTTTTTTCTCTCTCGCAGAAGCGTCTGGAGCGTGATGGCGTCGTCGTGTAAGTGCGGTAGGCGACATGCAGGTTCAAGACGACGTGGTGGAGCACGACCCCATCGAATGACGTAAATATGCAATGCAGAGCTTGCCGCTGTACAAAAGAAAAAAATGCAGGGCCTGGGCGGTGCGGCGCGGGAGTCACGTTCGCTATACTGACGTTACGTGCATCACACAATAAAGTGCGTGCGTAGAAAAATGTGTGCACACGAGCGAGTGATTTATTGTGCATCACACAATAAACGTGTGCGTAGAAACGACAGATTGGCATTCCCACCTATGCAAATTAAGATTGTTTTTTTAATATTCAAGAATTTATATAATTAGTCTTATTATAATGGATCTCCTAAAAGTTAGGGACACGTACACTAGATAAATGTTTTTTTTTTTGAGATGTACACTACATAAATGTTGCGCATTGTGTTTTTTTTCCACATATTTCTGTGAATGCTCATTTCTGCTCACTCCGAAAAAAAAAAGCCTAAATGAACTCCTTTTGCCTTTTTTTCAAAAAAATCCCTCATTTTCTTTCCTAAACATAACAAACACCCTCATTTTCTTTCCTAGACATAACAAAACCCCCTCATTATTAGGCGAATAAAAAATGGAGACCGCGCAGTGGCTGTTCGTCATGCAATGTTCGTTACTGTTCGTGGCACGACACTAACAAACAAGACTTCTTTCTGCAAAGAAGATTGTAGTAGTACAATAGAATCAGAGCACGTACTGATTCAAAAGCTCTTAACAAAACAAAGTTAAAAGGTTCACTAGGTCTATATAAACAGACTTCTTTGTGGCACGAAAGGAGTACTACTTAATGAATCTCAAAGCAGTGTCCCAAACGCATCTAGATGCGTCCCACACACACCTGAGTTTCTCTGAACCTCCACCACGAAATATTTAAGTTGAGATGAAGCTTTCATCAATTTGCTGACGCTCCTTTACGTATGAGTCGACCCTTGTTTTGTTAGGAGGAGTATCTAGAACGTAAGAGCACGCGTACACAGCGTCAGGGCCCTCAACCTCTACAATGTGCACTGCCGTCTCCTGCATTTCATCATGCATGGGCCCCAACTCGATCGCCTACAAAATTGCATCACTTTAGGCCAAGACTTGCTTCTGAATTCCGTGATCCATCGATCTCTGAATGTTTGACGTTAGCTCAATTATTGGTTGGTTGCATTGCATTGGTCGCTGACTCACAGGGGAGCTCTACAGCATTTTGCCGTTGCAGATTCAGTGTGGGGCCGGGCCAGGAGGGTGATGAGTCAGCATGAACTAATCCTACTCACTGCGTTTTAATATATATATAGGAGATCGAAGGGGCTGGAAATGATAGAGATCACACATGATCCATCTCAACCATTCAGATAAAGCTTCAGAAAATGCATGTATTTGAGACAGAGCCGACGCAGCTGCTCTCATTCTAGCTAGTAAATTAAAGAATAATCACATGTAAATAACTATGTGATTGAACATTTTCCCCCAAAACTATAATGCTAACCAATATATAGCATCATGTTATGACAAGCAGGCGAATTAACTAAAGATGCATTTTTTCTTGGTGCGCCGTGTGCACCTCATTTCCAGTGAGCTCTAGATTACTCTCCTGCAACAACAAAGTAGCAAATTGCAGGCGATCGATCGATGCGGCACAAAAATATTCTTGCCCATTCTACACATGTCAAACAAACATGGCGCATGCAAAGGATGCTCCTGAACGAACAAGCGCGTGTTCTCGAGAGAACGAATGTACATGACACGATTGTTGAAAGCCAAAGTGCATTAAGCGGGGCCATGCACTAGCGGATGATGTGCTGCTAATCAGAAAGGTACTAACCGGAGCCCAGTTCTTACTCGGTGCTTCGTATACTCCTTTTTGCAGCTTTGTTTTAGTGTTTTTCATCCTTTTCTCCTTTATTCATTTTTATTACAAGCCTCTCTGTACATTTATGTAGGGATGGCTGCTGGCTATTTTCTTTTCTCCAGACCCCGTAGTGCGGGAGCCTATGACACTGAGCACGTCCTTTAACGATGTTAAATACAAGACTACTTAAAAAAAAAAACGCTTCCGCAGTCGTTGTACTTTGCCCCTCCGTGACGGACACATGATTCGCCTGAAAGGCAAAACGGCTCATATGAGCGCGCGCTCGGCTTAATGGGTGGCTGTGGTTGCTTGCTTTTCGCTTTGCGGGTTGCATGCATGCAGTACTTTTGCAGATATGGGGCCCACTCAGTCAACATCTACTATGCCTCGTGAAGCATTTGTGCCTGATGATTTTTGCCTCGTGTGTGTGCCGCTCGCCCATAGTAGCCTGCCTCCAGGCCTGTATGCGGCTCCCAACCATCCGTTGGCGCTGCTTTCTTTTTTTTTTTTAATCCGTTTTTTCCACTGCAGTACTATGCTAGTTTCCCACCATCTCTTCATTTTTTTTTCTATTTAGAGTATTTAGACATACTGCAGTACTTGCTTCTTTAGAGTATTTTTTTCCACTACAGTACTTGCTTCTTTGGTTTTGCTTGTAAGTTATCGTATATATATGCACTATGTCCATACTCCATGAATCTTACTTTTCCAATGGGTCGTAGATACTGATTTCTGCATTATTTTTTACTACCCGTTATATTGATTGTTCTCCATTCCATATTATATTTGGCCTTCGATTGCTTGTAATTATTACTTCTCTTGCATCAACATTTTTGGCCATTAAATAATCTTTAATCCCAGGGTTGTCCATCCTGTAGCTAGCCACTTGAATGAAATTTGCTTTTCCGTGTTCAGCAGACGAGCTTACATGTGTCTGCCTTTTTCTGCGCATGGGTATGTGGACCATTTCCACTACTGCATGCACAAGTTTGGAACTTTTGAATAATCAAGCTTCAATTGATAATATCTAATTAGCCATATAACTAATTTGTAATTTAATTTCACTATAAAACAAGATTCCACATGACCATATTCAAGTGAAGAAAAAAATGCATAGTATGGTCCCTACATGTCACACATATCCCAACATTATTTACTGATTTTGGCACTAACCATATTTTTGACTCTGTCAAAAGCAAAATACAATTTTTAGGCCACATTTCTTACGACTTCAGTTAGATGTGGCCAACAAAAATTTTACAAACAAACAAAAATAATTTTAAAAGAACAAGATGACTAATGAATCAAAGATAAAATCGTCGTACTACGGGTGTATATGAAACACCAGTGTGGTCCCTCATGCATGCACCATCTACATGCATGAACCGGCAAGCCTTCGCACATGTTGGACCACAGACCTGATTGTTCGGATGACTGTCAATCGCGATGCTTCTCAACGGGCCGTTGGATGTGTTACATCCTACACGTGTCACTAATCAGTCCCCTAGGTAGCTACCACATGAGGGAGACCGTTACATCAAGAGTTCTAAAACAAATCATATCTAAGACTTCTAGGAGTCAAGCAAACTTAAGCTTAACCAAATCTAAAGCGTATCATATATTTTTATACTAATCCTATTTAGAGGTAAATTGTTGATATTATTTTTTTTTATAAATCTAGCTAGTCTCTAAGTTTGTTTAACTTTTCAAAATGCGTCATGTGTACTTATTTTGGAAGAAAGGGAGTACTATGAGCTCATGGCGGGTACTAATATGATATTCTAAAATAAGTATGACTAGAGTACCAAAATCTCATGCTTCTAGGAGCCAAGCAAACTTAATTTTGACCAAATCTACATAAACATATTAAGAATTATAATATCAAATAATTATTATTAGATTAACCAAACCATATATTTTTATATTAATTCTTTTTAGAGGTACAAATGTTAATATTATTTTATATAAATCTCTTTAAACTTGAGATTTGTTTGACATCTCAAAGTGTGTGATGTGTACCTATTTTGGGCCAAATGGAGTACAATGAGCCTATAGATGATACTCTAAAATACTTCCTCTGTCCCATAATGTCATTATGGTTTTTGCATTGATCGGCCCCATGTGACAACAACTGCTCCGCTATGGTGATTTGTATCCTTTAAAGGCACCTCATGTCACGATCACTTCAACACTCGCTTTTTCATACAACCTGTAAGGAGCAAGTACAATAATTGGCTTATAGCGAAGTAAATGCTAATGTGGAGGAGAGACAAAGGGTAAGAGAGGAGAGCTTGGCTCTCATGCAAGCAACAAGTTAAACACATAGACATAGATAGTGGTCAGCCCATACGTTAAGTAAATATGAAGAGGATTAGAAAAGAGAAGGTGAAACATGGGTAGAATTAATAAAAAAAAGTATTCTTATATACAAATAAGAGACCACTATTGTATAGTTTAGCTCTTGCAACTTAGCTAATAGCCAAGCACTTAGCTCTATTATTAGGCTTGCTCTAAGACCAACGACATCATACTCCTGTCTTTCTTGGACAGCAGTCCATGATCGCCAAACTGTGGGAAGTGGGAATATACATGATACCCCTAAATAATCATAATGTAAACAAATCTAACTTTGTAATAATTTAATTAGAAATATAGTACACGGCAGTGCTATTCTACATCTTAAGGATAGAATAACTAGTCTACACCAAGACACAAAATACTGAATACTACTAGGCATGAATATGGAGTAATACTGACACGCATTCAATATCAGTCATTACAGACAATATCACAAAATATTGACATGTGAGGCAAGCGTTGTAATTTATTTAGTATAACACCTGGTAGCTAAAACTGACCCCAAATAGTGAATTGAGTTGAACAATATCAGCTAATAGTACGCGTCAATATCATGAAATACTGAATAGTACAGACACACGAGTGATCAATACTAACATTTTGGTGTAGAACATTTGTTTTACAACATCATATATTATATATTAAAGCAACCATATTACATATAGGTCTTACAAGGAAGACCAAATTACATCAAGGTCCTAACATTATCGACTGAGGCGTAGAAGAGGATAATTCTGCCAGCGAGAGCTATAGGCAAGGGCGTCAGAGACGCATGCACCTAGATGGACTGACAGCTCACAGCTATGGTGAAAAGAGGGTCGATGGATCCGTCGAAGAAGAAACATACCAACAAATGTTGATGTCATTGTCAGAGATATAAGAAGCTAAAACCGAAAACCCAGATCGAAGCAGAATCATCGAATCAGCGCCAAAGAAGTAGCTGTCTGAATGGTTATACTCCTTTACGACATGCCAGTGATGTTGCGAGGAAAAACGATTTCACATTGGAGCTGCCAGGGGTACTGATGTGATGTTTTAAAGTATTCATGTGTGTATAAAGACTATATCTTCTTTAAAATATTTACAAGATAATTAGTTCAAAATAAATGTAATCAGCTTGCCGTAAACATCATTTTAAGAACATAGAGTATATTGAATAAAAATACTATGTATAATATAATAAAGTATATAAACATACAGACAACAAAGACATACGGCTGTTATGATATTTGAAAATAGTCTTCAAAGGTCCGTGTCATGTATATCAATTTTTACACTACTAGATCAACTCTGAGAAGCCGCAACTCCAGCCAACCGTAGCCTTTTCCGCCACAACATAGACGTGGTGAAATCATCTTTTTATCCGTGTACTTTCCAGCTCAACAACACCCCTCCCCGCTTGCTTTTTTTTTTTCATCTTCCTGTCGATTCTGAAATGCGCATGTTTGATGAACTAAATGCACTCAAAACTGAACATAGACTTCTCCTTACATATGTTGTCTTGTACGTAAGAACTTATATCTTAAGACATCTTAAATATTCGGTGTCATTCTAAAATATTTTTATGCAATTTTAATTTGTGCCCAGTTTCCCTCAGGTGCAAATTATAACAAAAACAACTATATCTGTATCAGATTATAGCCTTCACTCACCTACATCAAAGGAAGCTACTGGGGGTTATAATATTATTATATTCAGTAATCAATTTTGCCAAACCACGCAATTACGAAACCCCTCCAGCAAATAGTATCGCTGAGAGCAGTGAGGACTATTTGTTGGCTGCCTTTTATTAGTAATTTCATTTAGCATTAGGCAGCATGCCTTATTAAGTTTTAGATTTGTACAATTCAGAGAGATCTAATAATTTGGATTCGACAAAAGACATTAAGCTATCAGATTGACAACGAACGCCATGATCTTTATCTGGCCCTCTCTGTATATCATCTAGTTGATGAAGTTTGCCAAGTGAACCAAGACCATGCAGGATCTGTATCTGTATAACAAAATGAGGATAAGAATTGGTAGTGCAGGGTGACCAATGCCGACTAAATATAGAAAAAAATACTGAAAATTCCAAACAATATATGGTGCATATTCTATCAGTATATCAAATTTCTTTGGGAAAATATTGTACCTTCCACAGAAGGTGAACAGATGTTTGGAATGTGCTCGTGCTGCACCTTCTTTTCTGCAAAAAGAATGACAATAAGCAATAAATGTTAGATTTAGAAACAATCCTTGTACAAATGTTCATGTTCTACAACAGCGAAGCAAAACAAACCCAAAGACTGTGCATGTTTTTTGGCTGGCAAGCGTTCCGCATTGTGAGTTACCATAAGAAAGTATTTTTTGTGCACTATCCTCCAAGATTATGTATTTACATCACTAAATCTGAATCGCTTGTAATAAGTCTATTTTTTTGAGGGTAAGTCTTTTAATAAATATATCCTGTAAGCACATATGTCTGGCTATGAAAAACAGAGTGTAATCCTGGTGCCAGCATTTTTCTGGTATGATGAATGTAAGAGAACAACTAGGTACAGTCAATGCATTAGCATAATTAAGAAAATATGGATTGACATTGCACCTTGGGCTCTCAGTTTCAATATAGTTTCAATATAGTAACAGGCCATCAGAAGAGAAGAGTAAACAGGAGCCATAAAGGTAACATATGGATTCTGTATACAACCTTAAATCAATAAGCTCTAATTTGTAGTGTAACCTAATTACTTGGCATTGCACGAAATCATTGTTTGATGAACCTGGTAAGGAGATCCAAACAAATGCACATACCTCCATTCTATATACTGTTAATTGTAAGAAAGAGTAATATAACTTTAGGGCTTGTTATATACAGAGATGTTGCAATTTTTATCAGAATCACACCTGAAGGGTAATATAACTTTAGGGATTGTTATTATATCAGAAGCACAACTGAAGCGGCATGGAACTTACATATCGAGAACACTCAGTAGTGACTATCTGAATTGTGTTAATGGCATTGCATTGGAATCGCCAAAATATCCAGTTGCAGCAGAACTGCACCAAAAATGAGGAGGGTTTAAAGTGGAATTTGTATAGACAAAGCAAACAAAGTGCTGTGCTGTCAGAAATAAATGTCAGTTTAATGAACATTTGTCCTACGTAGCAAATAATAGAAGTTGTACTGTGTAATTCTCAAAAAAAGATATTTGTAGTAATTTAGATATATCCGATATTTTCAGAAGCACTGAAGAGTTCATAAGTAAGCTATTCATGTAAAAGAAACTAGTCTGCATGATTTACAAAAGACCCTTGGCAGAAGAATTGAAGCAGTACTCCTTGGCGGTTCTTTGGAATAAGCAATTTTATATGTATACGGAAGCATAGATAAACTACGGACATTCTTTGGAGTAGCTATTGTGACATCGTCAATTTAGTAATTGGTACAGAGAGAGGTCAAACTACAAAATTCAGAAGCAAGGATACCGAATGGACTGTGCAGAAAGTCCAGAGAAAAGATGCTAGGAAGACCACAAATTCCCCCTTTGGGGTTTGGAATAATGCAGAATTATAGTTCTTACTTTGAACTGAGACTAAAAATAATTATAACAGGGTCTCTCAGCAGACAATATCTTTTGAGCTTTAGGACCACGGCACTCCGAAAGTCAAACCACATATGAAAAAGGGGCATGAAGCAACCACAAATCTGATCTGGAGAGCTCGTGACATAAGACATCATTGTTAGCGCCACTATTGGAGTGTTTATCTTCTTGAACCCTTATGGTTAGTGACAATGATCACTGGTAGCCTCTTATCCAAGTATGTAAAATAATGTGGATTTCGACCAACGGGTAGGCAGGCGCAACATTCATAACTTGGGGAAAAAAAATAGGCAAAAGAGATATTTGTGCTGGTGCAAATATGAAACCTCATTGCAACAACTACATGTCGGCTACACATTAGTAATTCAATGGCACTCTCTTCTGAGCAAACTAATAAACTACATGAGTTATTCAGTGGCGCTCTCCTGTGACTTGTGAGGAAACCACAAAACTGCATATGACATAACGTTCTGTCTTATGAAGGACAGATACTTAAACCAATAGTAAATCACGTGAACTATACTGACCAATGTAAAAAAAAAAAGGATAGTTGAAATTATGAATTTGTACAGGGGAAACAAAGATGAACCTGCACTCAGTAATGGAGTAAAATGGGTGTGGCGTACCTGGTAATCTGAAGACAGATGTAGGAAAGATGAGCAAACAGATCTGCTGTATTGCAAGGAAAGGGTTAGAACCAAATATTCCGGGAATACAATATTTACATAGTGTTAGTGCACCAGTAGATTGAGACAAAACACCTATGGAGAAAGGATGAGGAGGAGCTTTTCTGGTATAGTGCCGGAAGGAGGTGGGCTTCTTCCTCCCGCAGCAGATCTGGGAGTATGAAAACACACACACACATCATCATCACCAAAACACAGAGGGCATTCGATAGGAAGGGGATGCAGAGGAGGTGCTGGCTGCGTGAAGTCTGTCTGACCTGGGCGACGACGGCGGCTAGGGTTCTGCGCTGGTGTTGGGCCGCCGCGACCCTCGCGCAGGTCAACGCAGCAGGGCTTACCGGTGCTTGGTCCTTCGCGCTGGGGCTGCCCGTATCGGCGGGGAGAGACGGAGGCAGAGTTCGTGGCGAGCAGCGGTGGCGTTGCGGCGTCTACAGGGGCAAGGGCAAGGGCAGCGGCGGCGGCGGCTTTGGAGTGGTTGAAATTGAAATGAGTTTGGTAGGATTGTTCGGGCTTTTTTGAATCCGAAACAGCCAATAAATGTGCCTGCGAGGCATTTGCAGGGGCATAGCGAGGCACAGCTGTGTTGACCAAAATGGGGACCACACGAATAAACAAAGGAAAATACACATGCAAACGTGGGGCCGATGCAGATCTCGAGAAGACACAGGCCGTCCAGATATGGTGAACGGGCGCTCATGTGAGCAGAATTTTCCCACGGCGTAATTTACCTGTTACGGTAAATCCCACGATTTACTGTTGTGGATAATTTTTGGTTGACGGATACTGTTGTCCGCTTTGATAAATAAAATTATCGCAGCGGGTATATGTTTTTATAAGAACAACATCGATGTCTCTATTTAGGTTTAACCGTTAAAGGTAGAACCATCGATCTGAGCAGTGGCAGATCCAGAATATGTTCCTTGACCAGTTTCCGCATTTCACTAGTCATCTCATCCTTAAACTTCACCAGAATCTGTAGCATTTTACCCTGGCAGAATGTTAACTGTTAGTACGAGCACATAAGACAAGATCAAGGAATCCAAACATAATGGATTTTTTTTTCATGCTTCATTCCTTGCTTTTGCTTCGGGCCTGCCTCGCGAAGTCGCAAGCTGGCAAAGTGGCAACGAGAAACCTTTGTACAGTAACACTTTTCTAGGCGCCATATTTTTTTTACATTTACATGATAATATGGAGAGAGTGCGAGTAATTTCGCTAAAAATAACAACAGTTTCCCTACCTACTGAATTGTTTTTTTTCTATATAGACAAAAATCTGAACAAATTATGACTCTCACGATAGATGATTCGATGTGGGGCTCCTTCTTCTTGGGCCGGAACTGCATGCCTAGGTCGTCAATTAAGTTAGGCCAAGCCCAAGCGTTTTATGGATCGGCAGCAGTGGGCCGCCGGTCCATCCAGATCCCGTGCTCCCCTCCAGCTCCTCCTCTATTTATACCGACGCAAGGCAGCTTGTTCCCTAACCCTACGCCAAACCACCATTACATTCCTCTCCGCCGCGGCCGCCGCCGCGAGCTGCTAATAGCAGGCAACTGCTGACGGCAGTAGAGCTCTTCTCTCGCGGACTTCACGCCGATCCAGATCTGGGATACGGCGCCGCCGTGGACATGCAGGCATGTCCTGCCCTCCGCCACCGACCGATGATGCTCCCGGAGCTGGCCTGCCATGGGGAAGCAATTCGTCGAACCGCTGCAGCGCGAGGCAGTTGTTATGCCTGAGCCGCAGCTGTTTGGCGAATTGCTTCGGCCTTGACAGGCCCTGCCTCGGTTATACCACCGCCCTTGAACCAGCTAGCTGACATGCATCCGCCATCCGCCCAATGTCCCGCCGGCTACCCATGCTTCCGGAGCTGGCCTGTCCTGGGAAGCAATTCGTCGAACAGCTGCAGCGCGAGAGGGTGGTAGGCCTCGGCCTCTGCCGCGCGCACGCGAGCTGTTTGGCGAATTGCTTTACCCATGCCAGGCTCTGCCTCGGTTATACCGCCTTTTGACAAGCTCGCTAACTGTGTTCACAGACTAATTTGCTGACCATCTTCCTGTGATATGTGATTTTTGTTTGGGTAATTGGATCTGTTTCCTGATCTGTCGATTTTCTGGCCATGATATTCGGTGTACTTAGAAACTCTAGACAAATTGCATGAACTTCGAGGAAACAACATACACTTGATAGTTGAGTGACCAATTCTTTATTACCCGGTAAATTATATGTGTTAAGTGTCTAGTCATCTAGTGCGTATGTATGCAGCGTATACACGGTGTCACTATGTAAGTATTTTTTTTCCATTCATTGTGGTAACATGATGTTCTATGTGTAAGTTTGGTGCTATCAGGAATGTTTTATTTTGAGGCTGGTGTTATCAGGAATGTATTATTGTGAGGCTGGTGTTATCAGGAATGTCTTATTGTGAGGCTGTTACTGTTAGGTGTCAACAAATGTGGTTATTTATTATGTTCTGGTGTGAGCTTTCAACGTGATGACACATTTGTATGTTAAATAGTTTGAAGGCAAGGCCACTAATTTACTGACTTTTCTTGATGTAATTTTGTTTGAGTGATTATATTTGTCTCCTGCTCTCTGATTTACTGGACATTATATTTGTTCTGCTTTGTTTTAACTTCGATGAAACTCTCTGTACAAATTGTTTCAACTGAAGAAACTCTCTGGACAAATTGGTTGAACTGAAGAAACTCTGGACTGGTTTGAACTGAAGAAACTGTGCACCTGAGCATCAAGTTCATTACCATGGCCTTGTTTAGATTGCAAAAAATTTTAACCTGATGAATAGTAAGCTCTTTTGTCATATTTGATAAATATTGTCCAATCGTGGACCAACTAGACTTAAAAGATTCATCTCGTAATTTTAAACTAAACTATGTAATTAGTTATTTTTTTTATCTACATTTAATGCTCCGTGCATGAGTCTAAAATTGATGTGATGGAGATTTAGCGAAAAAAACTTGGAATTTGGAGGCAATCTAAACAAGGCCCATGTAAAATTAGCTGTGTCCAGTGCCTGTTCACTACATTTAGTCATGTTGTGCATATATATGCAGTATGTACTAAGCTGGCTCACTAGTAAAAAAACATCCATCACATGCCTATTGGTTTCTTCTAGTATTGTTTTTTTCCCCCAATTCATTGTGGTAAATAAGATTTAGCTATGGATGTTTGGTGCAATCAGGAAAGTATTATTGTTTGGCTGCTGATGGTCTACAGCTATCTGTGTTTATATTATCGTGTTCTTGTGTTCTTGCTTCCACAAGGATGCGTGCATAGAATCTGTATGTTACATGCTTTGAATTCAAGGACCCTAGAATGCTGTTATGGTTAGTCAAAATATATTTCCAGTGTGCTGCTGGTTTATTGAATATATATGAACTACACGCTCTTTTCTTATTGTCTGATTGAGTGTGAGATTGTCTGATTGAGTATGAGTATGATGAATGCAAAAAGCAAAACTTTTTCCACACTTGCGTATGAACTATGTTGTTGGTGTTGGGAGTTCAGGCCTATTTTTTCCGCCGCCCCTGCCTACTGGACGCTGCTGTTAGCAGTGGCATCACGGAATTTTAAGCCTCTGCATATCTGTACTACTGATGATGGTAGCCTCTAGTTCATCCGTACTGCATAGAATCCAATAAACGGTGTCCACATGATTCTTTTCTTTGTATTTTTGTGTTCATATGAATTTATCAGAGCCACTTCAAGGTTCAAGCTGTCATTATTGCTTTATTGTTTATTATCTTTGCACGATTCTGACCAATTTTCACACATTTGGAGCTAATAAACATTTCTGACAGCTAAATGTGTCTGCAATGCCATTCTCTTGCCACGATATTGTTTCCGTGCAGTCCCGAAAGTGGAAGATCTCTGCAATGCGCTTCTCTTGCCACGATATTGGTTTCCATGCACTCCTGAAAGTGAAAGATCTGTGCAATGCCCTGGTCTTGCCATGACATTGTTTCCATGCAGTCCTGAAAGTGAAAGATTTCTTAAGAAAGAAACTGTAGCTAGGGAGTACATGATGCAACGAGGGCACTGCCAGGGCTAGAGCATCAACATTTACTTTGAGCAGCAACAGATCTTGAGGAGGATGTGCATTTTCAATATTAGTTTCATTTCAATTGTGCACGCAGCATGTAATGATAATGATATTAATGGTAAAGTCACGTTTTGACATTTGTGTTCAGAATGTCTTGAGTTCTGAAAATGTTATGAAATTCCATCATCATTAAAAATTCATGTCTATTTGGAGCGGTTGCCTTCGGCCAGTGAGATCTCTGCTATGTGAGGACTCACGGCATGATCTGCTCCTCTACAGTTATGATTCGGATTTATATCTGGCACTCTTCTATCATGGCTATGGTTTCTAGTATATTTTGTTGGGAACTTTGGTTATGAAAACTGGAACTTTTTTAGTTATAGATCACTGAAATGATTATACAAAAAAAAACAAGTGGTTTCACTAAAAAGGAACAACAACTAGTTCCACTTGCACGAGAAATGTTTGGTTTGACCAATTTGAAAAGAACAAAAATTACAGCACGTAAGTTGGGCCCGGCCCAAAGAGCTTAGGACTTGCAGCCCAAGCTGTCCACCGATTCTATCCGGCACAACTCAAGTCCGTACCCTAAACCAAATCCCCATTCCATTCCCCTCAGCCGCCGCCGCCGTCGCCTGCTACAAGTAGCTGCTGACGGTAGTTAGCTCTTATCTCGTGTACATGCCCCGCCGATCCAGATCCAGATTCCGCATCTGGCGCCGCCATGGACATGTCCGTCCCCCGCCGCGAGAGCGAGCGCCGCCGGCGACCGATGCTCCCGGAGCTGGCCTGCCACGGGGAAGCAATTCGTCGAACAGCTGCTGCGCGAGAGGGTTGGTAGGTCTGACGCCTCGGCCACGCGCACGCGAGCTGTTCGGCGACTTGCTCCACCCATGCCAGGCCCTGCCTCGGTTCTACCGCTTTCAACCAGCTAGCTACCTGTGTTCACACGCTAATTTACTGACCATGTTCTTGTGAAATACTGACATGTGATTTTGTTTCAGTTATTGTATCCGTCTCCTGCTCTGTCTGATTGACTGGCCATGATGATGTTCGTTTGGAGAAACTCTCTGTAGGCTGTCCTGTTAGTGTGCACTTGGGCGTCAGTTTCACTAAATTTAGTCATTTATTAGTGTACATATTTATGCGGCACATATATATGGTTGGACTTGCTCACTTTGTAATACACGGGAACTCGTATTTTCTGCTGTAGCACAGGCCTGCTGCTGTTCCTTGTGTTCTTCTAGTTGTGTTTTCTCAGTTCATAGTATAAAAAGATCAATGGGCACTATGGAACTGTGATGCTTTGAGGAAAGTATCATGAAGCTGTTAGGGGTCTACTGATATCCGTGTTTACTAAAATAACAGTATTATGATGTTCTTTTGTTCTTGCTTTACAACAGGATGAATGTGTAGAAGTTTGTATTTTAAATATCTTGAAGGCAAGACCACTAGAATGCAGTTATTTACTCCAGTTCTAAACTGAACATGGTTTATCAAAACATTTTTTTCTAGGGTGAAATATTCTCTGCTGGTTTATTTAGTCATGAACCACTCCCCTGTTTCTTTTTAATAATGTTTTGAGAAGGATGGTGCAGTACTTCAACATAATCTGTTTTTTAATGTATTGTATGATAGCAGTAGTTGAACTCTCAAAACCTGCATCCCTGCTCACCCGGCCTCAGCTGTTGCCGCCCCTGCTCCCAGAAACCTCTGCCTTTTCTGCTGATGGGTTGCCTTTAGTTTATCCGTACTGCTGCATTGATTCCATGGAGGTGTTCTTGAAAGTTCAGATGATTCTTTCCCTTGCATTTTTTATTCATATGAATATGAATTTAGCAGAGCCACTTCAAGCTATTTTTATTGCTTTGTCTTTGGAAGATACTGGGCAGTTTAACACATTTGTAGCTGACCTTTATAATAGCTAAATGTGAGTGCAGGACATGGAGACATAGGTGTATATATGCAAGTCTGCAATGGCCATATCATGCCACAACAACAATAATATTGGTTTCCATGCAGTCCTGAACATATGTCCATATAGTTTTCAGGTGAACGAGTTGATAGCAGTGGCAGTTACGGCAATGACAAGTGAAAGATCTCTTGAAGGAACCATAGCTAGAGAATGTGCAAGGCCACCTCCAGGACTGAGCATCAACATTTACTTTGAGCAGCAGGCCAGCAGCAGACTCCGTAGTTCAAGGTAAACCGACTTCACACTCACATATGAACTACCCCCTCTGTTGAACTACACCATAGGTGTTGGGAGTTGAACACCTTTCTGTCGCTGCCCCTGCCTACTGCTGCCAGCATCACAGATTTTAAGCTCCCCGAAGCCTCTGCCTATCCGCACAGCTGCTGATGGTAGCCTCCTGATCTTGTTTGGGTAATTGTAAATGTCTCCTGATGTTGTTTGGGTAATTGTAAAAGTCTCCTGATCTATCTGATTTACTGGCCATGCTATTTGGACTGCTTTGTTTGAACTTTGAAGAAACTCCCTGGACAAATCCTGTCCTGTAAGTGTTCAGTTACCATGTAAAATTATTCAGGTTCTGTGTCCCTGTGTAAAATTACTGTGCAAAATTGTCAGTGTTTAGTGTCCCCATTCATCGTTTTTTGTCATTTATAGTGCAAATGTATGTGGCATATACTGGCTGGATTTGCTCAATTGTACAGCATATGAACTTCTATTATCTGCACTAGTACATGCCTGTTGCTTTCTTCAGTAGTGTTTTTCTTTTCAATTCATTGTGGTAATAATATGTCACTATGGAAGAAGTTTGCTTTTAGGAATGTATTATCGTGAGGCTGTTAGGTGTCTATCTACGTTGTATGTTAAATAGCGTGAAGGCAAGGGTCTGCACTAGTATAGTTAATCGAAACATCCAGTGTGATTGAAAATTTCTCTTGTGGTTTGTTGAATCTATATGAACTACTACTATGTTTTTCTTAATGTCTGAGTATGATGATCCTGTAGTTCAACGCAAAATGTCTTCACACTCGTGCATATGAATAACTCCCTCTGTGGAACACCTTCACAGCCATGCATATAACAGCTCCCTCTACTACACCGCAGGTGTTGGGAGTTCAACCCCTCTTCTGTCGCTGCCTGCCTACTGGATGCTGCCATCAGCGGCATCACGGATTTTTAGCTCCCGCAAGCCTCTGCCTATCCACACTGCTGTTGAGCCTCTAGTTCATCCCTGCTGCATGGATTCCAATTAACGGAGTTCTTGAATGTTCAGATGATTCTTTCCTTTGCACTTTTTTTCATATGAATTTATCAGAGCCACTTCAAGCTATTACTATTCATTTATTAACTTATCCAGATACTAGGCAGTTTGACACATTTGGAGCTGACCTTTCGTTCTGACAGCTAAAAGTGAGTGCAGGACATGGCGACACAGGGATATACTGCAAGTCTGCAATGCCCGTGATATTGGTTTCCATGCAGTCCTGAAAGTGAAAGATCTCTGCAATGGTTTCCATGCACTCCTGAAAGTGAAAGATGTGTGCAATGCCCTTCTCTTGCCACGATATTGGCTTCCATGCAGTCCTGAAAGTGAAACATCTCTGGAAGAAACAGTAGTTACTAGTTAGAGAATATGCATGATGCCACGAGGCCAATGCCAGGACTAGAGCATCAACAGATCTTGAGGAGGATGTGCATTGTCAATATTAGATTCAATTTCAATTATGCATTCAGCATGTAACGATAATGATATTAATGGTCTTTGCCATCTGTGTTCAGAATCTCTTCTGAGTTCTCGAAAATGATATGTATGCAGTGAATTTTTCCATGAAATTCCACCATCATTGAATATACATGGTTAATAAGAGCAACTGCAAGAGCCTCTGTACATTGCAGTAGCTGTATCTCTATTTGGTGCGGTTCGCTGTCAGCCAGTGAGGTGATCTTTGCTATGCAAGGCCAAGGCCTCATGGCATGATCTGCTCGTTATGATTTGGAAGAGATTCATCCCGTAGAGCGTTTTCAAGCTTAAGAGAAGCTGGAGTGTCCTACACTGGAACTTTTTTGTGGTCAGAGCTGGTTTCACTAAAATGGTTATAAAAATAAGATTAGTTTTTTGTTTTTTTAAAAGAATGAGGTTTCACTAAAAAAGGAACAACTAGTTTCACTTCCACGAGATTGAATGAAAAATTACAGCAATATATGTTGGGCTCCTTATTGGTCCTGGGCTTGGGGGCTTCATGTCTGTGTCGTCAATGGGTCCAGCCCAAGGAGTTTAAGACTTGCAGCCCAAACTGTTCACTGATTCCAGCCAGATTTCGTAGTTCCCCTACCTTACCAACCTCCGGCTCCGGGCCTCCAGCTCCTCTATTTATACGGACGCAACGCAACTCCCAAACCGTACCCTAAACCACAATTTCATTCATCTCCGCCGCCGCCGCCGCCGCCGCCACCACCACCACCCGTCTGTAGTTAAGCTGTTGTCTCGTGGATATGTCCCGCTGATCCAGATCCAGAGCCGCCGGCCCCGCCCGTGGGCATGCATGTCCGGCCGCGAGAGCGAGCGCCGCCCTCGACCGATGCTCCCGGAGCTGGCCTGCCGTGGGGAAGCAATTCGTCGAACAGCTGCTGCGCGAGAGGTCGCTAGGCCTGACGCCTCGACCACGCGCACGCGAGCTGTTGGCGACTTGCTTCACCCATGTCAGGCCCTGCCTCGGTTATAACGCCTTCAGCCGGCTCGCTGGCGGTGTTCACGCACTAAATTTACTAACTGACCATCTTCTTGTGAATTGTGATATACTTGCATGTAATTTTGTTTCAGTTAAGTGTATCCGTCTCGTTAGGGCCTCCTTTGACTGAAGAAACTCTGGACAGTTGCCGTCCTGGTCCTGTTAGTGTGCACTTGCTGTTAAGTTCACTAAGTTTAGTCATTTAGTGTGCATATCCATGCGGCACATACTATTTGGATTTGCTTAGTTTGTAAAACACAGGGACTCCTATTGTCTGCAGTAGCACAGGCCTGCTGCTGAGTTGTGTTTTTTCAGTTCAGTGTGGTAATAAGATGTCACTAATGGAATTTTGATGTTTTATTAGGAAAGTATATCGTGAAGCTGTTAGGGGTCTACAGATACCCGTGTTTCCTAAACCTAAAATATTATCATGTTCTGTTCTTGCTTCAAACATGATGACTGTAAAAGTTTTGTATGTTAAATAGTTTGAAGGCAAGGCTATTAGAATGCAGTTAGTTACTCCAGTTATAAACTGAACATGGTTTATCAAAACAATTTTTCCAGGTTGAAATATTCTCTTCTGGTTTATTGAGTCTATATGAACCACTCCCCTGTTTCTTTTTAATAATGTTTTGAGAATGATGGTGCAATACTTCAACATAATCTGTTTTTAATGTATTGTATGATGATAGCAGTGATTGAACTCCCAAAACCTGCACCTCTGCTCACCCCGGCCTCTGCTGTTGCCGCTACTTCCTGGATGCTGCAGTTTAGTCTCTGTCTTATTTGGTTTGAGATGAGGATCAATGAAGTCTTTGATCCTATATGGCAATCAGAAAATAAAGGATCTTGAGGCCTTGTTAATTCCATTCAACAAGTGAACTGTGTTCTTGAAAGTTTCAGATGATTCCTAACTAAGTTTTTCTTGCTTAGATTTTTTTACAGGATTGCAGGATACTAGTGGGTGAGGGTGAGTGGACATGCTGACACGGGTGTGTGAGCCCATGCTGGACATGGTGGCACGGGTGCGTCAGCCCGCTGGTTTGCCACCCTGTGCTGCCTGACTGACTTGCTCAGCAGTCAAGCATGTGCATGATGAAATCAGAACCAACAACATTGGTTTCCATGCAGTTCTGAAAACTTATTCATGGTTTTAGGTGAAAGACTTGATAGCAGTAGTAGTTGGGGGAACGAAAGGGTGAAAGATCAGAAACCGTAGCTACAGAACGTGTACGATGTTAAACTTTACCTTGAGGAAGAAGTGTATTTTCGAATTTCAACTCCAGTTTCAGTTGTGCCTTTATCATAATGATATTGCTTTTATGACTTTATCATTTTACATGAATTAATAATAAAATAATATTAACCCCTGTTGTATTGCATTGAATTTTAATGAAATATGATCTTGTTTTTATTTGTGACAACCACCACTCATTGAAAATGCATGGTTTATCTATAATCAGGCCATATGAGTTATCTTGCTTGTGAGTTATTCAGTCTGAAACAGACCAACTACAAGCGAGATTACATTTCAAAGTTTCAGTAGTGTGCACTAAAAAAGACAAGTGATGCAACCTTCGATTCAGTGCAGGTGCAATACTGTATAGTATTATTTTGTAGTCATATCTCTGAGAAACTGTGTATACGGAATCCCAGGAAATAATCCCAATTCATGTCTTGAGAAACTGACGGATGCATTCCCAGTTGAATAAACGTCATCACGGTCCGTAAAACCTTCACATACATCATTGAGCACAGATACAGAATCTGTTTACATCAACTCCTATCTTGGACATCTTCTGGTTCCGCATTCAAATCAAGTATCAGTGTATCACCCACTGCCACTTCTACGGTTCACCGTCTACTACCTATAAATATGGGCGTGTCCAGTGCCGTAGGCTCCCGTACTGCGGGGTCTGAGGAAGAAAAATAGCCAGCAGCAATCCCTGCACAAATCTGCAGAGGCTGAGGCTTAAACCCTGGACCTCTTGGTTACAGGCGGTAAAGCTCTACTGCCTACAAAGATATACATATAAATTATAATAACAAATAATACTTCTGAAGTGAGCACTGGTATATCCTTTGACTCAGAATTGGCATCTTTTACCGTGCTTACTGACAAACAGAGCTAAGTATGCAACACACACAAGAAGCCACATAAACCACTGAAAAGGGGTCTCAGGGGTCATGACAAACAGACAGAAAAGGATCACGTACCTTACAGTAAGTACAACAAAGCATGATTTGTTGGCACCTTTTTTTGGATTTTAGATGCGATGATAAAATCTTATATACAGAGATAGCGATCATGAGCAGTTTGTTTTTGTGGGATACACACTTCCTCCAAGGTATAAAACTTGAGTCACCGATCCCTCTGCTGTATTGTCCCGTGTGGTCTCCTTTTTAACACAACCAGCAGCTCTCTAGCCCGATTCTTAGAAAAACGGTGAGAAGCTCCACGCTAAAATAATGTAATTCGGTCATGCTCTGTTGTGTTGTCCAGCGAGGTTTCTCTTCGAGACAATTTTTAGACGACAGACCTGCAACGGGGGCCTTATAGGCTCATCGTTCGGAAAATTTTCAGTAGTAGTTGAGACCACAGTGTTAACTATAGATTTACCTTCACATGACAGTATGCTTTTGCATCTTCAGAGTTTGCTGATCTTGGAAATGTTAGATGAGATGGACAACTATACGGACAGCTCTTTTAGTGTTGAAAGGAAGACACGATAAGCCATAAGCTCTGAACGAAAGTTTGCAGGACAGCTCCTCTATCACCTCCAGGTCTTCGTAATCTTCAGACTTCAGTAATTGTATTGCTTCACCAAAAATGCAGTGAGGAAATCCTTGCCGTGGTTCTCTACAGTAATGAAATGCTGCCACTGCAGGTGGCCTGGGAAATAGCTTGGCCAAATAGGTAGGCTGGGCTGAATGAGATGGAGACAGAAGCCCAGAATGACTACAACATAAATCCCAGTAACTGATTTAGGCTGGTCACTGATTTAATTTCATCTTGCTATTGTTTGTCCAGTACTCATATTTGAATTTGTGCAGATTATAGTTGAGAGCATATCAGTGACCACAATGATTTGATGATAGAAAATTTGCTTCAATTTGAATGTGATGATGAAGCTCATTGGAAAATAAAAAGAAAACAACTAAGACAAGTACCAAAGATGAAATATTAACTACCAAATATAGTATTTGTTCAAAACAAGTCATACCATAAGCACCTTAAGCAATACTAGGATCAAAGGAAATAACAAAAAGGTACTAGTACATCAGGTCATACGGCAGACACAATCAGTGTCCTTCATACTCCTGACTCATCATTATCCTTGTTTGACCTGTCGTGAGTCATGACGAGGGATGATAGTCCTGCTAGGAGATTTGAACAGGATAAGCATGGTCATAAAGCAAAAATAGAGTTTTTTAATCACAACTTCAATTTTTATGACACAAAGCACATCGAACATTTTAGTCTTTTGATTTGACTGATCCAAACAAAATGATTTTAACCACTAACCTTTATACCATTGTATAAAATAATTGGTTCAGTGATTAATTCTACTCAACACAATCCAAGCACCAGCGTGCAATCCACCAACCTCTGCTACATCCATGATCTGAAGACGCTACTATTGTAGTTGTTGTTGATGCTCATTACATGCATTGCTCAAGAAGTACCAGCAGATTGTGCTATGCAGATGATGCCCAGATAGAAGGCCAACCGGAGTGGACCTACCAGACTCCATGTCAAAAACCATGCCTTGATCCCTCCCATGGCCACCAATCCAGTATACGCAGTTGCCCCTCAGTCCTGGCACACCCTTCACATATTGTTCCTCCCCACAAACAGGAGTGACCTCCGAGATCCTTTACCACATCCCAGCAAGGCTGCGGCCACTTATTATCAGGATAGTACCGAAGCACCAATATCTCATGTTCCGCGACGCGGCGCTGACCGCCTCCCGCAGGAAGCTGCAGAGTAACGGTGCAACTCTCGTTCCTCCAAACCTGGTACAGATTGCCCTCACAGAACACCAAGTTCTTGGCACTAGTGAATGATGACACGATGTGGTAAGGTGGAGCAAAGACGGTGGCTGGGTTGAACGGGAGGTTGGCCTCTGACAACAAGGGTTCAATAGTGGCTGGCTCATTTAGGTGATCTGGTTCTTGCGATACAGGTGGATCAACTTCCTCGTAGGATCGGAATCGGGTGAATTTGTCTGCACAGAACGTTGGAATAGTTGGATCCCGATCTCTTGTTCGGCACTGTTCATACTTCATCGTCAGAAAATTGCGCTGATCATGTTGGCATTGCAGTAGGCGGAGACTGATTTTTCCTTCATCAGCAGGCTGTGCTGGTGGCCGGAGAAGAGAGAACTCTGGCACATCGACGTTGGCAGCCGGCTGCCGGCGCCGGCGCTCGGGGAGACGGAGCACATGCACGTCGCCGCACTTGGTGAGGCAGTAGACCTTATGGCCTTCCTCGGCGTACACAACGTCGACGAGGACGTCCTCGGTGGCGAGGCCTTGGACGGGGCCCAAGACGGCCCACCTCGTGGCGCCGGCCGTGACGTACGCGACCCTGTCGCCATCGCATATCGCCGCGGCGGCGAAGTCGTCCGTGGCGGGGCGCGGGGCGAAGACGACCTTGGAGACCTTGGACAACGACCAGAGGCTCTCGTAGGCCAGCGGCGGGAGCCGGATCTCGGCGCCAGCGACGGGGTGGAGGAGCACGAACTCGGTGCGGTGGCGCGAGGCGATCACGGAGAGCGCGAGCCAGCCGTCGGTGCTGGCGCCCTCGCAGCGGGCTCCCGACGCGATGACGGCCAGCTCGAAGGAACGACGCGTGGTGAGGGACGCGGCGTAGGGGCGGCGCTACGAGCGGGCGTCGTCGTCGTCGTCTGCGAGCTCGAAGGACCTCCGCGGCGTGCGGAGGGAAGAGGCGTAGGGGCGGAGGCCGTACGAGCGGGCGTCGTCGTCAGGGGCCGCGGCGGCGGCGAGCACGAGAAGCGTGGGCGACGGCGGCGCGATCGCGCGGCGTCAGGACGTGCAAGCGGCTCGAGCGCTGGCGTACGACCTGAGGTCGTCGAAGCGGTCTCCGATGTGGCAGAGGAGGTCTGGGTGCAGGTCGGCCCAGCGCGGGAACGGCGCCATGGCAGCGGCCGGCGGCGGGGCGGATGCAGTGCCGGCGATCGATCGATCCGTGGTTCGGCTGGGGTGGCGGGGTTTAAGAAGGAAAGGGGCCGGGCCCATGTTGGTTACAATTCCAACGGCTGATAGAGAAGGAATCGGAATCGCTTGCTATTGGTCCGTGGACCAAATAAGGCCCAGTTTGGGGAACGAGGTAAGAACCTTTTTATAATGTTTTCGAATCTGATGTATGTCAAAGAACAAAACTGACCAGGAAAAAAAAAACAATCAACACATGATTACAAACACGTCTCAGATTGAGAAAATTCGCTTCTCTAGATCATGAAAAGTACACGCACATACCAGAATATTTTCGAGAGTTGCAGCCCCTTCTGCTTCTAGAAACTGGTGAAAATAACAGGCAGCTGGGCAATGTCTACTGTTAGGTTGCTGCTGCGAACATTAGGGGAAAGCATCCACTGCAAGAAATACCATCATTACACACAGTTGTGACTGGCCGGTGGTTTGAGCTCTGGATGCTATATATACACAACTGTTCACATTACATCACAAGTTCCCCGTACAGGCACTGTGGAATACACACAAGTTCAGAGTATCACCAAGAGTTATGGGATTATCGTCATAGTTTACCCCAAACTATGTCTTCAGGCAGTTGTCGCAGGGGCTAGGGCCATCTTGACACCTTTGCCTGTTGTACTGCTCGCCAAAGTGCTCCAGAAGTGCCTGCCTCCGGCACTCGGTCTTCAGGGGAAAAGGAAAATCATCACTCTGACACTATACAGTTTCATGCAACATTGTCAATGACATAGTGAATTGTAGAATTACCTTCAGCTCGCAGTATGCTTGCATCTTCTTAGCTTGCTCCATCGCAACCTTGAAGCTCTCACTCTTGAAGTTGTCACCATTCCTCAACATGCACACGATGCGGCTGAAGTCTTTCTTCTGGTACAGGACAATACAATGTGCTGGAAGGTCATCTCTCCCTGCTCTCCCGGACTCCTGATAGTAGCTTTCTATTGATTTTGACATTGTGTTGTGGATAACGAAACGCTGCACGGTGAAGATATTAGCAAAGAAAAACTTGCAGAGATCGACAAACTGCAGACATAAGTATGTTAACAAAGGCTGAAACCACGTACCACATCAGGTTTGTCAATCCCCATGCCAAAGGCTATGGTAGCACAGATGACCTTAACCTCCCCACTGTGCCATTTCTCCTGGACACTGGTTCGCTGACGAGCAGCCAAGCCAGCATGGTAGTGTGCACATTTGATCTTGTATTTCTCCCTCAAAAACTTGGCAGTGTCTGCACATTCGTTCTTCGAGAGGCAGTACACGATACCAGATTTGTTCATGAAGCGCTCTTTCAGGAGATCACCCAGCTGCTTCTGGGGAGTTCTCGTCTTGCCAATCACCTCATAATTGAGATTCAGTCTATCAAAGCTCCTCTTCAGTATCACAGCATCAGGGATCCTCAATGCACTGAGGACATCCTGCAGATTTCATCCAGTTAAGTTAACAGTAAGCAGTTTATGTAATTGTGCTCCAACCTGTAGTGTGGGAAAACTCTTACCTTACGAACAGATTCAGTTGCTGTTGCAGTTAAAGCCATAATTGGAACTCTAGGAAAGTTCTGCTTTAGGCACCCTAGACCACGATAATCTGGACGGAAATCGTGTCCCCACTGACTGGTTTATTAGAAATGAAAATCAGAACTACTGCCAGGATTTAGGAAATACTCCCTCCATTTTAAATTTTAAGTCATTCCAAGAATCTTGGAGAGTCAAAGCATTTCAACTTTGACCAAATTATATGATAAGATAATAACATTTGTGATGCCACCTAAGTATCATTAGATTTTTCGTTAACTATATTTTTATAGTATAACTCATTTGATGTCATAAATCTTTGTAATTCTCTTTATAATTTTGGTCAAACTTGAGATGCTTTGACTTTTCAAGATTCTTGGAATGACTTACAATTAGAGACGGAGAGAGTAGTTGCTTTTGAAACAACCATCATAGATTTAGGATCAATGTGTTACCTTACACAATGTGCTTCATCAATTACAAATCTTGCTAACAGTCCCTAATTAAATGCAGCTTGTGAGTTAAATTTGAAATAAAGAGCTCATGCATCGATATAAAGTAGAATTTAAACAATGAAATTCAAGACTATTACCCTCTGATTTAAGCCTCTTAGGATCTCCATAAATGAATAGTTCCCAGCAATTCTTTCAGGAGTAACGTAGAGAAGTTTGAAAGATGGTGTGCCATATCTGCAATGGGATTATCAAATGGAAGTATGTCATATGCATATAACAATATGTGATTTGTTCTATTCGTACTTAGGTACTTTGTAAATTATTTGCAGCACAAATAGAGTAAGGTTTATTACTTAATCTGATTACAAAGGTTACAAACACCAAATAGTATTACATACCTTAGCTCTTGGATTACTGCAGATGCTTGAGCAGGAGTTTGCTGAGAATTTAAGAATGCTGCTGGTATCGCAAACTTGTAAGTTAATGCCACAATCTGATCCTGGATCAGCGATAGTAGTGGGCTTACAACAACAGTGACGCCTGGGTGCAATGTTGCAGGCAGCTACAAAATATAAATGTTGATGAACTGTTTCTGATCATGATACCAAGCAATGAAAAGAACAATGTTGAACAAGAACACAGAATTTACAGACCTGATAACACAAACTCTTCCCCCCACCAGTTGGCATAAGTATGAAACAATCTTGATTATTCATTGCAGCCCTGCAAGCTTCATACTGCAGGGGCCTAAAGCCTTTATTGCCAAAGATGACAACATTGGCAAAATTGACATCATCAAGGCGACAAAGTTGTTCATAGCTCAAAACTTCTCTTCTTTGATGCAATGCAGCTGAAGGCATCTGTTTGTTTGACGTGGGAGTCATTGACTCATATCTGTTGGTAGTTCTAGTCACCTTCAAAATAAAAAATTGTGGAAGATAAAATATTAACTAAGAAGTAACAGAAGGATGGCAAAAGCATGCTACGCTTTTCTGAAAGCACAGGAAGAACACGAAAGCATCTTTCATATGTTCTATATGCAAACATTATGTGATAACATCACCTTATGCAAATTAGAATAACAACAATGGAATTGGCTAGTAGTGGAAGATCAGAATAAGTGGCTTACTGTGGATTTTGCTGAGCTTCGGCTCTGCATTCCAGTGTTTCTAGATCGTGTCTGCCTTTGCATACTGAAAGAGTTGTTATGAAGGTTGTCCATTCCATCACCCATTTCAAAATCTGAATCATCAGAGGCAAAATTGAAACTTTCAGAATGATCCGGAGCATGTTGAGAGGACAAATTTGGCTCCCTGGATGTATAGCTGCTCTCCATAGCAACTCCATTACGGTCAGTCACATTCTTCATCATCATATCATTCAAGTTGCCACAGGCTTCGGTCTCAATCCCTTTGAGATCATCCCAGTCATCGGTAGGCTGTGTAGCATCAGCCAGCGACGCAAGGAAATCATTGCCACAGTCCTCGACCGTAACCAAACTAAGGCCATCCTCCCCTGTACCAGAACAAGGAACCATATACCAAGCAGATATTATATCGGCAGGCGCACAGATTTGACAACGTAAACATTCACTTCAAAAAAAGACAATGTAAACAAACATGCATCCACATTTCTGAATACCCCAAAAACATGCACTCTTGCCAAAACAGCAAAAGAAATTAAGCAAAATCACATGTTTAATATCAGGAAACAGTGTATTTACAGAGCATGTGCATTGGTTAAAGTTCTCAGGTTCTCTAGTTTTTTTAGAATGACAGGCCACATTATGAAAATAATACTCATTCCTAGTTGGTGAGAAACCCCAGCGCCCACCCCACCAACAACAACAACAAAAAAGCCACCAAAGATAATATTCAAAACATCATACTTTATTGGACTGAATCCCTTACTAGCATTATCCTCACAATTAGCTCCAATTGTAAAACCAGTACAAACTGCGAAACGTTGATCCCATAAACTGCTAGACACGGCACATTCAAGAAACTAAATGACACAATGACTCATACCCATTACAGAAGCAACATTTTCAAAGTTTAACAGCTCCCCTTTTCACCTAACTATCAGCAGTCATTATGTTGTTGCAAGGAATCAGCTACAGAAACATAAATTACAGGAGGGACACATATTTTTCATAACAAAAGGAATGCATAGAGGCTTGACATCTCAAAACTGATGCGTGCATACAGAGACTGGGACGAACAGTAGCCTTGGTCTCCCCTCAAACAGTTCCAGCAGCAAAAATTGTAAAATATTCAACACGTCGTACCCTTTTATTTTGAACTCAGCCCTTCGCTAGCAATATGTTCACAATTTTGAACAATTCTGAAGCCACTACAAACTGAGACACAGAATCCCATACTCTGGTAACCACCACACATTCAAGAAACGGATAGCACAACGATTCATATTCATTACAGAAGCAACATTCTAAAAGCCTAAAATCTCACTTCTTCCTCAAACTGTCAACACTGGTTGTGTTGCAACTGGAAATCAACCACATAAACATATGAGCCTAAGGAGGGACACATATTTTCCATAAAGGGATATGTAGAGGCTTCAGCACTCAAAAATTGAACTGTACATGTACATAGATAGACTGAGAGGAATAGGTACCCTGCCCTTGCTGTCACAGACTCATATCACCACCACACCAAGGCGTGAGCATCTGAGCTACATGCCTACATAGGAACATAGCAAACTATGCATACATGGTGACAAATGCATACTACTTCTCCATGACAAAGTGCAGAAAAGGTAAAATTGAGCATATGGACATCCAGCGCAGTAGCTAATTTAATAATTTCCCCAACCTTTTTTCGTTATTATTAACAGAGAACTAGTGACAGAACTAGAGACTGCCAGTCCAACGGGCACAGAAAACAGACCAATGCGACGAAGAACGGGCGCGTCCATCCCAGCGGGCCCGGCCGGCCGAACTGAGGGAGAAGAGGAGAAGCCGCGGCGGAGACGGAGGCGGCGCAGTAGGCACGTACCGTAGACCTCGAGGAGGCGGGTGAGGCAGCTGGCGGCGAGGTCGCGGTCGAAGCCGGACTCGACGGCGAGGTCGAGCAGTTGGCGCTGCTCCGCCTCGCTCTCCCGCGCCCTCCGCGCGCGCTGGTCCATCCCTGCGCCGGGCGGGCGCCGGAACCCTAGCGGCAGCGCCGCTGCCGCGCCGGGGAGGAAATGGCGGGGACGGAACGGAACGGGATGGCGGTGTGGATGCGAGTTCTGCTTCCCCTCGACTTGGCGCGCGGCGGAAACTGGAGTCTGGAGGGCTGGCTGGATGGTGGGCCGGTGGGCTTGGTTGCCCACTACGCCATCAAGGCGAAGCAGTAGTAGTTGACTGGGCCGGAATAGAGGAGCTCAGAGTAGGCACCGGCCGGCCCACGTGGCTGGGCAATCTGAGCGGCACGGGCACGGCACACGTCTGTCTCCGTTCTTGCGAATTATGTTCTCCCTTGTTTATTCTTTTTTTTAAAAAAAAAATGAACACATAATTTATAGAGTTAATTAATTTATACATCTATGCTGATATGTTATGGGCTAAGCAATTTAGCCATCCAAGAGAGTTTTGGTTAATGAGTAAAATGCGGTTAAAACTTATCGACGTCTCATAGTTTAGCTTGCCAAACATAAATAATTCCTACTCGCCAAAAATAAAAAAAAAACAAGCAATCCATTCCTTCCGTCAGTTTTTTTTTCTTTCGGATCCTTTCGTCTGTCTAAAGTATGTATAGAAAAATCTGTGGTCCCATTGTTGGTAGTAAAAGTTGTGACAATACTAACTTGTATAGCAGCTGCGTATCTCATATGGACGGACGGACGGACGGATCGGCTGTGTTGGTGTCATTGCGACGAAGTGGAACGGATCCACGGTGACGCAACACGGCGGGGACGCCAGCACGCGCGCGCGCGGCGTGACGACGGGAGCAGAGCAGCGGTCGACCAGTCGAAGCGCCCAACGCGGCACCAACCGGCCGGCAGGACAGCCCGCCATCGTCCTCCACCCGTGCCATAATGGGCGGCGCCGTACCGTAGCCCGTAGGACAGGCAGGCAGGCAGGCAGGCTGACAGGCTGCTAGCTAGCCGCCCGGCGTAGGGTGGCGGTGGCGGTGCCGGTGCCGGTGCCGATGCCGATCCACGTCCCAGGACAGAGGCCCGAAAGCTAGCCAAGGACTAGTAGTAGTTCGTAGGTGGTGGTAGCCGAACTGTGCGCCGCGTCACGCGTAGGGTGTACGTACGCTTCGGAAGCGGCCCCACGCCGCACGGCCAGCTGTCCGTGCCTCCGTCGCTCGCTCGCTCGTCCCCGGCCACCACCGCACCACAACCGGGCGGCCGCGCCGGGGCCGGCACCGGCACACCGCCCCACGGACGGAACGGACGGACGGACGCCTCCGGCCGGGACTGTTTGGGTGGTCCCGTTCAGAACCCACACTGTGGAGTCACGGATGGATGCGGCTGCCGCGGCGCCACCGCCTCGGACCTCGCATCGTGAGATCGCTGGATGATGCAACCGCATGCGGCGTGCGCGCAGACCACGTGGGGCGGCCGGTGCCAACTCTACTCTGCTACCCGCCTAGCAATAGCAGCCTAGCACACCGCCTTCACTAGCCGCCCTCGGACCCTCGCTCCCGCCGTCGCCGCACAGTAGCGTGCTGGATGCATGGACCGCCGTCCTGCCGTGGCACGCGGCGGCGGCGGCGGCGCTATTCATCCTGCTCTACCGGCGGCGGCGAGTCGGCGCTCGGCCGGCGACACTCTTTGGCTGCTTTGCGGAAACGAACGGGACGAGTTCGTCAGGGGCGTACCGGCAGGCCCCACCGGGCAGACGGCCAAGGCGTGGGGACTAGGAGGGACCGGCCTGCGGTTACGCGGTTCGTCAGGGTCAGATCTGGTTATCCGCCAGGCACAGGGAATATTAATATCCTCACACGAGGACACCCACTAAGTCCGGTTATTGCACTACAGCCCCTTGGTAGCAGTTTGGGAAACACGAGACAAGGCCGAATACACACTGCGGGGGCTGATCCGAGAAACAGCCACGCGAGTTAAAAACTCCCCACCTCCACGCTCTCCCACGCTTCCCGTTCTCCCACCACCACCATTTCCTACTTCCCACACACCCATCCATCCTCTCCTCGCACGCAGCACACCGGCACCACCACCCCACCAGCGATGGCGGCTGCAGGAGCCAGCGGCTCCGACGACCCGCCGGCGCCCTGCGACGACAGCGCGTGCTCGACGCCGTTCGTCAGCGCGCCGTCCAGCCCGTCCCGCGACAGGGACCCGTACCCGTCCCACTTCTTCTTCAGCGCGCCGACGAGCCCCACCCGCGGCGGCGGCAAGGACGCCGCCGGCGTTCTCGACTTCGACTTCGACTTCGACTTCTCGTCGCGGTTCCCGTCGCCGTCCGCGGCCGCCATGTCCTCCGCCGACGAGCTCTTCCACAACGGCCAGATCCGACCCGTCCGCCTCGCCGCCGCGCTGCTCCAGCCCCACCCGGCGGACCCCGACCCAACCCTCCTCCTCGACTTCCCTCCCGACACCTCCTCCGACGCGCACCGCGCTGCCGCGGAGCGGGAGGCGGACGAGCGCGGGCGCGTCCGGAGCCGCTCCGTGCGCCGGAAGGCCCGCTCGATGTCGCCGTTCCGCACGCACTGGCGGTCCGCGTCGCACGCGCCTGCTGCGTCGCCGGTGCCGGAGCCCGAGTGCGCGGACGAGGCGCGGCAGACGGCGACCCCCGCGGCGTCGCGCTCGTCGTCGTCCTCGTCCACCGCGTCCTCTGCCTCGTCCGCGTCGTCCTCGTCGTCCTCCCGCGGATCCCGCCGCTGGAGCGGGTTCCTCAAGGACCTGCTCCACCGCAGCAAGTCAGACGGCGGCAAGAGCACCCCGCATTCTCACCACGGCCTCTCTTCGAAGCCGAGCGCGTCGTCGTCAGCTTCTCCGTCCCCGTCTCCGTCTCCCACGGCGGCGAAGGGTAGGAGTGGCGGGACGCCGGGCCACCGCGGCGGCGGCGGTAGGAGGAAGATGTCCGCGCACGAGCGGCTCTACGAGGCGCGGCGCGCCGAGGCCGAGGAGATGCGGCGCCGGACGTCGCTGCCGTACCGCCAGGGCCTGCTGCTGTTCGGCTGCATCGGGCTCGGCAACCGCAGCAGCGGCTACGGCGGCGCCGTGCACGGGCTCGCCAGGGGGCTCAACGCCGCCGCCGCGGTCTCCTCCAGGTCGTGACTCGGGGCGACCGGCGCACGGCGTTGCTGGCTGCTCTGTTCTGGTTCTGCTGTGGTCCTCTGTCAGTGTGGTGGTAGTGGTAGTGGCTCAACAGTCCACTGAACAAGTGCAAAATCTGCAAAGAATGTAGTAGAACTAGTAGCTTATTAGGAGATGATGATGGTTCTTTTGTGGTTGGATCTGCTCGTATAATATAGCAGCTGCCTATTGTATGGATTTTGGGTGTTTATCCCGCGGTGATTAGTGGAAACATGGCAGTAGTACTGTTAAAATGCTTGTTCGTGTGCTGAACAAATCTCTCTTCTGTCTTGTTTTTTATTTTTGAAACTAATTAATCTGTCTTCTCTGCGTTCTCAACCTGACACTGATGGAAATACGCAATCGGTTCTCGGTTATCTGAAAAGATGAACCTTTGTTGCAGTTAATCTGTGTGTGTTCAGGAAGAAACCAGAGAAACTGAAACTGATGAAATACGCAATCGGTTTCCGGTTTATCTGAAAAAATGTTTCACCTTTTTTTTTTTTTTTTTTTTTTTTGCAGTTCATTCATCTGCGTTCAGGCAGGAAGGAAGGCTGAACCTGAACAAAGACGTTTCATTTCTCCTGTAAGAGTAAAATCTAGGATGCGTCGCTCGGTTCGGTGCAGAGTTGTTTCTATCTTGAGCTGCCTGGCCTGCTCTGATCGTTTTCTCAGCAGGTTGGGGGTTCAGATCAGTTGAGGATCAGGTTCAGTGTTACCGTACCGCGGCTTCTGTTGCAGTCACAGGAGAAGAGTGACTGCTGCATCGATCCGGTAGAGGAACAGATTCATCAGCTATTCGTCATTTAGAAAAAGCACGCCTGCCTTCTCCAAATCTTGACAAAATCCATTCGCTGTGAGCTGGAGGTGTGGGAGACGGCAGGCAGGCTCATGTACGCGTCACGTGACGGACGACACGTCGTTTTACTGTTGGTCTGTGCCACAGTAATTGTGATCCGGAGGGAGACGCGGCAGGCAGCACCTGACGACGTAATTTACCACGCTGCCTTTGTGGTGGTGGTGGTGGTGACTCGAGAGGAGCAAGCGCGTCTACTTTTACCTGCCCAAGGTAACCGAACAAACGGCTTTCTTTCACCGCCCCGGCCGGCCACAACTGGTCTGCTGAATCGATGTACTGCACTGCACGTATGACTATACTGGTAGTATAATTCAACAGTACACGTACACGAGCCAACATTTTGCTTATTCAAAGTCTGAGATTAAGGAAAGATTAGTTTTCTCCATTTGGAGAGGGAAAAAAAAAAGACCGGAGCAAAGTGACCTTACTCGTACGTTAATTTTTTCAGTAGTACAGTACAGCTCTGTAGTAGTAGTAGTAGTACGTGTTTATATAGAGAAAGCGGGAGTGGCAAAAAGGACAGTGACCATACGGCTTTTGCAGGAGAGAGGCCGGTGCCTCCCATCACTCGCTGCGTGTGATGGCCTGACGGGACAACACCTGTCCCGCTCGCCACACGCACGCCCGGACCCACCTCGCCCATTCATTCCTCGTAATAGTCCCCTCGTTGCAGAGACGCACCGCAGGCGCCAGCGCCGTCGTGTCGCCGTCCCTTTCTCGAGGCACGGCGGTAGCAGCAGCAGCAGCAGCAGCGCCGGGATGTACGGATGGATGGCTGACGCATGCAGAGCAGGGACATGAGGTCGCCATGCCGTTTCAGAGGCTACCCGGTAGGGACGGACGGTTCCGTCTCCGATGGGCGTGAATTCAAGAATGTCGTGCAGGGTGCAGTGCACTGTCCATGCATGCTCTGGACGTGTCCATCACTCACACTTGGAGTGTACAGTACGTAGAATATTTCTTGTCCCTGAATTGAAATTAACAAAAATGCTATGATTCATGTACCGCTAAATCATCTGTGCAATTTATTTGATAGCACATCTATTTTGAACTCCTGCATATATCAGTAATGTTTGTTTTCTACAAACTTGGATAACGATTTGGAGGAATGAATTTGACTGAACGAATTGCATATTTTCGAAGCTGGTAAAAAAAAAAAAAAAAACACACAAATCCACTCATCACCTTTCAAACAAGCACTGATAATGGGCAGAGCCGGCGGAGTAAATGACGGCACAAAGGGGGATAAAAAAATGCAAACATGACAGGATTAACAGCTCACGTACTGTCAACAATAATTAATGCATCCATCTTAAGGCTGAATAGGTAGGTAGAGATCATACTCAACTTTCACTGAACCGTGTGGACCTCCTTGGGAGCTAGCCTTTGGCTGACTGATCCATAATGATCACGACAAATGCTACCCCACTCGATCGAGTAGTAGCCGAATGGCGCTTGCAAACCTAGCTCGGCCACCAGACCAGCTTTCCTCCCAATCATCCTCCCTCGTCACACCGTCACGCACCAAACCATATTCCTGCGCCGATCCTCGTTAGACTTGCCTGCGCGAAAAGGATCCAATCCAATCCAAATACGCACATCACATAGATTCCTATCATTGCAAAGACGCACAAAAACAAGATGAAGAAAGATATCCCCCCATGCATCTCAGTCTAGTTTAGGTAGGTTCCTATCATTGCCACGGCACGAAAGAATTTGAAAACAAGGTACAGCTTTCATCTTTCTTATTATGGTAGAGTATGTATGTGTGGATAAACTTTTGCAAAGACAAAAGAAAGGAGAAGGTTCGCTGACCTCCAATGGCGAGCGCCCCGTGCGGCGAGAGAGATCCAACGCGATCGGCCGTGGCGCTAAAGAAACACTAGAATACAGCGCGCGTGGCACACCACTGCCCACTCCCCACTGCACTGATTGATTATTGCTGCCCTCACATTCTTGCATTTCTTCATTCATCAGCAACACACCCCTTTTTGGAGCTCGCAGATTACTATATCCACATTTTTCTATATATATAAAAAAAATGTTTGCAGCACGTTGTTCATGATTGGTAGTGGTATTAATTTTTATGCAGCGGGTGATACCTGTGACGGAGGCAGGGCAGCAATTCAGATGTGTGTGCGGTGTGCCTCATCCTGCTGCATCGTATCCCCTGTCCTCCAGGAGCTGTGCTGCACAGCGTGCAGCAGAGGCCGTATCCCTGCGCCCCACGACCTGGACCCGCCGGCGTTCGGTGTGCCGAGGTCAACGCCTGTCGCCGCCGGCTCCGCAAGCCGGTGTCGCGCCGCGCAACCGCCGCGGGGATCTCCCCAGGTGGCCTGGCCGCCTGGGAGTAAACAACTGCCACTCTCTTTTCCAAAGAAAATAAAAAAAAAGGAAATGAATAAAATGCCACTCGCAGCAGCAGGGCCGAAAGTCTAAAACGCTGAATTGATGATGGGCAGAGTAGAAAAAAAGAGAGAAATGCAAGGCGGTGGTGTGGCTTGTGCTTACTTGAGCCAGTCGTGGGGACCTGGATGCATCAAAATGAGAGCAGGTTTAGAGAGAATCCAAAGGTGTCTTGCATGTGCCCTCTGTCTCATCTTGCAGCAAACAAGGAGTATCTTCCTTCCTTCCCACTTATCCAAAAAAAAAAAAAAAAACAAAGGAAAGAAAGTACCTTGTGCAGCACTAGTAATTGAACAACAAGCTTGGCACCAACTGGGAAGGAATTATGCAGTGGGCCATTGTGATTATCCCGTGCAGACTAATGTAGAAGCTTTTTCAATCTTTTTATTCCTTTTAGCAAAGCAAAGGAGCTAAGTATGCACATAAATCTCTCAGCTGTCCCAAAACACTATATAAGCATATGTAAGCAACAGTTGCTTGATTATTCTATTGTTTCTGCCTAATGCACAACAGTTGTGAGAAAAATTTAACGAAACAACCTAAAAAATTATTCTACTTGTTATGCCATTGCATTCAGGTATGTACAAATGACGGGGGAGAAAAAGCTGAAAGTTGGCTAAATTCTTCCATCAGTCAACTGCCAATCCATAGCAGCACAAATTATGTACAAATGACCCATCTATTTTATTTTCAGAAAATAGCATTTCCCCACAGATCTTTGTGTCAGCTGCATTGTGATTATTCTGTACAGAACAATCAAGAAGCTTTGAAACCTTTTTCCTCACCGTAGCAAAAGAGCTAAGGATGCTTATAAATCCCTCAGCTGATACTCCTATAATATATACTTTATATAATAAGCCTAGTGTTTGGCTACCGTACCAGTTGCTTGATTATTGTACTGTTTCTGCTTAACGCAGATCAGCTGTTAGAAAATCTAACGAAATAACCTATGCCGCTGCATTCAAAACAAGAAAAATGACGCTAAAAAGCCTGAAAGTTTGGCAGTCGAAAAAAAAGCCGTGAAAGTTGGCTAAATTCTTCCATCTGCCAACTGCCAATCCATAGCAGCAACAATGAATGAACCATCTACTTTATTTCAGAAGTAGAATTTCCCCACAGATCCTTGTGTCAGTTGCTTTAATCAGGAAAATTAGTAGATCTAAGTCGGACATCTTAACCTGACCCTGAACTGCACATGCTTATAACAGACCTCTGTACCTGGTTTCCAAGACGATAATGGATGATGGATCCACGTGTGAGCACTTAGCAGCACCAAGGTACAAATAAATACCAACAACTCAGCAGACAAAAGCTCCAGGTTTAGCAGCACGATGCATAAAGCATGCGCAATTGAACCCTGATGCAGCTTCCATGGAAAGCCAAGCAGCTCGAAACGTCTCCTCCTCACTTTGTCACATCCTTCAAGCAAGCCTTTAACCCACTTTTTCGCGGTTATTAAGATCAGGGTCGTGGGTCGGGCGACAAAGCAAAATTACTAATAGTCCGCTGAGGAGGAAAAAAGGGAAGGACAGGACTAAGGGTCACAAGGCCCAACACCGGAAATTTCCCATGAATATAGGCGGCATCTTTTCGGTTTGTTTGGTCCTTTGCGTTGGGACCTTCAAACTGTATTGTCTTGAGCTGTCCATGTTAGGGAGCCCACACAAGGAAAATGCCAAGGTTTTCGCTGGGCCCAGCATGTGTCTGTCTGAATATTCGGTTCCTAGTGTTTGCCATCCTGTGATGAGTGCCACAGGTGTAGCATCAGATTTTTCAGTCTGAGTGCCACAGGCAGCTGCTTTCAGGCCCCCATTTTGTGCCCCTATCAGCCCATTAATCTAATAATCCCGGTAGAGTGGCAGTCTTCTCTCTTCTACTGTCTGCACAGACAACACAAACTGTAAATTCAGAAGCTCTGAGGACTTCCTGCACGTGAATTATCTACTATTGGAAAGGTATGTTGTGCTTCTACATTCCACATATACATGTCCATGAGATGTGTAACAGTAAAATTGGCAGTTATGCAAATTGCAAAGTGTCCATTAACATGAAGTAGTGTTCTCAAGATGTATATTTTGACAGTTCAGGATTAATGATTATTATGCTATCCCCCTATGAGAGAAACTCAGGACAATTAAACTAAACTAAGAGAAGTAGGCAGTGAGTTTGCTATAAAGTTGTTCAAGCATTTTCCCTTCTAAAGTAAAGTAGACTTTAGATGCCTTGGTAAACCAAAGTTATTACAAATTTGAAATTTTTGTCATGTTCGACACTGAAAAATCAAAGGGAAACAAGGCACATGTTCAAGTTGCCAGGAAACTAGAAATCTACACATCTTCGACCATTAAATATGGCCTTTAAGGTCAATGTATATAACTGACATGGCAAAAGTTAGTTAAAAGTATACAATAGTCAGCTTTATTAACCAATTTGAATGTCCAGTAACAAAAGAAAGTTTTTCCAGAAATTCTAGATATCAACATTTGACATCTAACATATGGCGATGCCTATCATTCCATTCGAAGTTTGCAGAAATTCTAGATATCAATATTTAACACTTATCCAAATATGCTCCTCATGGTCAAAGAGCACAGAAACTTCTATCATGCTTTCCATTTGAAGTTCGTTAGGTAATACAAGCTTCAGTATAATGAATTGATCATAGCAAACAATAATGCACCATATGTTCAACAATGCTTTTGTGATTTTGTCAACGTATGATTGGGCAAAACATCTTGCAGCACCTTGATGGCTGCTGACAAACTCGAATGCAACGATAAATTATAAGGTGCCTTTTATATTGGTAATTGTGTAGTGATGCGGGATCTCTATATTCCCATCAATATATTGATACACAGCTAAAGACAAATAAACATATTTGTACCTTAGCTATCCTTGCAATTGAGTACTTGGTGCCTATTTTGCCATGATGTAAGTTTGCTGTGAAAGAATATCAAAAATCAAAAACCCCCACTTCTTAATAGACTGATGCGCAGCTCTCCTGCGTTTTTCGAGAGAAAAAGAATATCAAAAAAGCATTTGCCTATTCAGCACACAACTGATACAACAAATGGAATATATGAAAAACAGCTGGTATCTTTACGTGAAAATATTATCTGTCTCTTAGTAGGGTTGGTTGATGCATGGAGCATTTCATTTACAGCCCCTCTATGAAGTTTCTCTTCCAACTAAAGTTATTTCAAAATAGTTAGCTATTGGTATGAATTTGTCTCCATTAAGCTCTGCCCTGGAGCCTTATTCACACTCATCATCCTCATCAATCTCCTTACCTCCCCTGCCTCCTCCCACCGCTCTGTTTCAGCATAAAGATTGGCCAACAACACATAGTTCCCTGAGTTCCCTGGTTCAAGATTGATAAGCTCTTTCAGAGCCACCTCAGCAATGCCAAGCCCAGCATGAGCACGACATGCACTTAAAAGTGCTCCCCATATAGCAGCATTAGGCTTCATTGGCATCCCCTGAATCAGTGCGTGCGCCTCCTCAAGGTGACCAGACCTCCCAAATAAATCCACCATACACCCATAGTGCTCAATTGTGGGCTCAATGCTATACTCCGACAGCATGCTCTGGAAGATCTCCCGCCCAACATCCACTGCCCCAGCATGCGCGCAGCATCCAAGCACTGCCAAGAACGTCACAGCATTAGGCTCCACACCCTGCCTCCTCATCTCCTGGAACAGATTAATCCCCTCAACTCCGTGACCATTCAATGAGAATCCAGCGATCATGGCGTTCCAGCTCACCACACTGCGCTGCCGCGTCGTCAAAAACACCTCCCGTGCACTATCAACATCACCACACTTGCAATACATATCCACCACTGCATTTGCAACATGCACCGTACCGTCCAGCAAGCCAGTCTTCCTCGCGTACTCATGCGCCCACCTCCCTGCCCCAACATTCCCCGTCCTCCCACAAGCCGGGAGCACGGCCACCAAGGTCCCGTCATCTGGCACCACCTCTCCCTCCCTGACCATCCTCTCAAAACACTGCACTGCCATGTCATCTCGTCCACTGCGTGCACATCCGGTGATTATGAGGTTCCAGGAAACGACGCTCCTCCTAGACCGCCTATGCCGCTGCATTTCGTCGAACAGGTGGCGCGCGGCGCGGATGTCCCTGGCCTTGAGGCAGGCCGTGATGAGCGTGTTGTAGGCCACGGTGCACCTGTTCTTCTGGGGCGTATCGTCAAACAAGGCGCGGGCGTGCGGCAACGGGTACGGCTTGAGGAGCGCGAGGGAGATGGGGTGGTGTGAGAGGAAACCGAGGCGGAGGAGGAGCGAGTGCAGTGCGGTGAGGAGCGGCAAGGAGTTAGAGGAGACGCAGCCAAGGAGGGGCAGGAACGTCAGGCGGTCAGGCGCGTGGAGCCGGCGGAGCGTGGAGAGGAGACGGAAGGCGTCGTTTGGAGAGGAGGCGGCGGAGAGGGCCTTGATGGCGGCGTTGAGGAGCGGGAGTGGTGGTGGGGGATCGGGAGGGAGGAGAAGAAGGAGCGGCAGCGCGGGAGGCGGAGGGGAGGAGAGGAGGAGGAGAGCTGTGAGCGCGTGGTGCTGCGGCGATGCGGGGGAGCCGGGGAGCGCGCGGCGGACGGCGAACGCGAGGAGCTCGAGCGGGCGGCCGCGGGCGACGGGGCTGTGGTGGAGGAGGTGAAGCAGGCGGCGCTCCGCCGTGCGCGGGTGCCACCCGTCTGGGGTGGTCATGGCGGAGGCGATGGACGGCGGATGCGAGGGATCGCCGGCGGCGGGCGGCATCGGCGAGAGCGAGACGGTTTTCCACTTGCGCGGGCAAACGGTGGCTGGTGGTATGAAAATGGGGCAAGCCCACTGGGCTTAAAAGGCCTGATTTGTGCTGTTTCACTGTTGACTGTTGAATCATATAGCTTTGTACTGGCAAAACATTTTGTACGGGGTAATTCAAAAGAGGGATTGAGAGTTGGGCGTAGGAGTTTAAAAATCTTTGTTCGTTTTGTACTCCTTATAAGACATTCGATTTTTAAAATACATTATTTTTATTGTATATCTAGACATAGTATATATATAAGTGCATAGCAAAAGTATTGAATCTAAGAAAAAAGTCCTATAATTTGAATTGAATTTGAGATAGTAGCTGCCAAATGCATCCTAGTATAACACAACTGTAGGTCGAGAACTAGGATCCAAGTTGGTAAATTCCACAAAAATAACCTAATCGGCTGAGCTATGCTCAGTTCATGCAGTTTCAGACTTTCTATTGTCACGCAATAACATCAGAAATAATGACGTATTCCTAAATTTTAGGTGATATTAAAATACGGAACACTAGCTGAATATTGACAAGTACTTAACATGATTATGTATATCAAGACAAGTGGTAATTCATGAGCACGGGAGGTAGACTAATAAGTTCTAGTTTCAGTGGATTAGACAAATTTTGAACATTGGGTAAGAATGCTGTCAGGAACCAGCCCCGGTCCACCCCTGAAGGCGTGGCAGCAGCAGCAGGGCTCGACAAGCATGGCCCGGCCCAAGCGAATCAGCAAGTCCAATGTGAAGTACGCCGGCCCATCCTGGAAGACGCAGTGAGGCAGTATATGTACCTCAACAGAGTGTAGAGGGGGGAGAAGAAAAATTGTAACAAACACTTTATTAATTCCAATCTGTCTTCCGAACTATTCCTCTTCTTCCTCTGCTTTCCCTTTCTCCTACCTCCGATCTGCTGTGCTGCTCACACCTGGTATCGGATTCTGTCACACCCTAAAATTTCAATTTTGGGATATGAACCAAAAATACTAAATAAACTAAAGGATTTACTAATTTCTTTAAAATTAGCTAAGACTTTATTCTTTTGTTATCATTATGAAATGATGAAAAGTGTGGCTTTAAAACTTTTACGAAGATAATAAAGCTGGGTTTGTGCTTGGTGCCTTGTTTTATTTTGCTAGTGTTTGAAAAAGAATTTCTAAAACCCAAGCAAGACCCGGCTAGGTTCTTTTCGTGTTTGAAAATAAAGCTTTGAAAACCCAAGTTTGCCTCAAGAAGATTTTGGAAAACGTTTTCAGAGAAACTCTTTCTCTTGCTTAGAGAGAGAGAGTTTTCTTTTTTCCTCTATAGTATTGGCCATCGCTCTAGCTAGACACCATCCCCTACCTAGCTCCAGTCAACCCGGGCTTGCCCCAGCCTATCCTGGCCTGACCTCGCTTGCTCTGGCCTCTCCTAGCCTTAACTGGCCAGCTCTGGCCAGTCCTGGCCAGCTTTAGCCGGCCATGGCAACCCTAGCCAGGCTAGCTGTAGCCGCAGCCGGCCACCAGTGGCCAAACTTGGCCGTCAGCAGTATAGTAAGGCCAGCAGCAGTCCGGTCTAGCAACCCTTTGCCATCCTCAAGGCATCCTAGCTTGATTTGACCAGCCCCAACCTAGCTTGATCCACACTTAGCCTCACACAACCTCATCTGGCCAACCACCGCCAGCTACAGCCACATGTGGCCACTCCCAGCCGACCACGGTCAACTTGGGTCGGCCAGAGCCAGCACTAGCTTGGCCACAGCGGCCACAAGGAGTCATAGCCTCCCCTGGCCACCTTGGGCCCTCTCTGGCCATCCCTGGCCAAGCCGGCCAAATCCAGCCGGCCATGGCCAAATTTGGCTGGCCATAGCCAGCCAGCCCGCCACCAGCGGCTATAGGTAGCCGCAGCCAGCCCAACGGGCCAAGCCCAGCGGCTTTAGCCCAACTGGTTCCCCGCCGGCTATAAAGAGGGCCATCCACGGCCACTTACCCAACCCTAGCCGCACGCAGCCAGCCGCCACCGGCCGCAGCCAGCCCACGCCGGCCACAGTCGGCCGCTGCCGGCCGGCCAAGTCCCGGCCGAGAGCCGTGGACCTCCATCTCCCGTGCGCCGCTTCTGGCCGCCACCGGCCGCATCTGGCCACCGCTGCCGGCCGTAGCGGGCCGCAGTCGGCCGCAGCCGGCCGTGACAGGCCACAGCCGGCCGTGACAGGTCGCCGCAGGCCGTAGCAGGCCGTAGCCGGACGGCACCGGCCGTCCAGCAGGCCAGGGCCGAGGCCCCTTGCCTCCGGCGCTGGTGCAGCGGCACCATGGCTGCCATGGCCACGATCTTCAACAGCCAGAGGTGGAAGATGATGGTAATTACGAATCTGCCACCCAGCAGTTATTTACAGTTTTGCCATTGTTTTTAAAAGCTTATAACTTTCACGTTTTAACTCCGATTTGGTCCGTTCAAATTTCATTAGATTTATAATTTCATAATCTATGCAGTGGTGCTACTTTTGAAATATTTTGGAAACTTTATATTTTTAGCCTATATTTAATGTATTTATTTATCTATAGGAAATCTTTGAAAATCCATAACTTCACCGTTATAATTCCGATTTCGATGAACTTGACGTCTGCGCGATCGTAGAATCGAGTAGAATAGTTTTATAACCTTTTTATTCTGTTTTGATGACATTAATATACTGTTCCTCTAATAGTTCTTTATTTGCTTCGTGTATGTATGCTCGATTGGGTTGTCTGGTGTTGATTGTTAGTGTCGAGTTCAGACGGTGAGGTTTTTTGCTGAGCAAAGCTACTTTGAGGATCAGCAGGATCAGCAGGACTTTGTGAATCAAGGCAAGTATAGCATGGACCATCCTTGTTACCTATTTACTATAAATAACAATTCATATGCATGTGTCCGTTTGATGACCTAGAAACTACAACTAGCTTTGATATCCTGATTCCTTGAACCTTTTGGGTTGCATTGGGTAGCAATGAGGCTAGTGCTTAATGATATCATGATCCTGTGGCTTGATGAGTAATTGTGCCATGAACAGTAATAATGACTTTTAACTACCTGAGGATTTATCAGTAACGTACCTTCCGGGATTTACAGTACAACTGTGAGGGCTATATGGCTCTGGTTTTAGCTCAGTATGAGGACCTTTTCTAGTATGTTAGAGGTTCCCTTTATGGCGCAAGAGGGGTGTGTTTCGGGTTGGGTGTAGTTGGACCTCTGTCTGTATGTGTATAGGCTACGATCGTGTGCCATCAGAAGGGGGGATACTGCATCCGTAGGGCACAAAAACCTCAGTGGCCCTAATGTGTTAGACGAACCTTTGAAAGGCTTCATAGTGAACCCTGCCGGCCTTCCTTGGTAGAGGGCTAAGAGATTAGCTACCTCGGGCGAAAGGGCAGTTCACGGCTCACAGTGAAAGTGTACACCTCTGCGCGGAGTTTAATAAACTGGTATACTAGCCTTGCTCAAGGACACGAGCGGCCTTGGAACTTCTTACACTAATGATGATCTCTCTTGTCATGTTAAATTGTTCATACAGTTGCTGTTATGTTTATTATTTATTAATGTCACGTTGATCATGATGGTTTTGAAAAACACTTGCTACCTTGATGCTGCATAATTGATCAATATGATAACCTATAAAAGCTAATGCAGTCAAACAGTGTCAGCTTATTTGAGCCTCATTAACCCATGTTATACTTGCTGAGTACGGTTGTGTACTTACGCTTGTTTTATTCTCAATTTTGAAAAATCCCGGATGGGTAACAGATGAAGGCTGGGATGTGAGCTATCATGCTGAGTACTAGGCTTGGTGTTCACCAGTCGACGTGTCTCTGTGGGGATGCTTCCGCCATGATTTGATCTTAGATTTTATTGTTTATGCGCAAGACTCTGTAATAAATATTGGTACGTTATGTAATAAACAGGGTGATGATACTCTTTATAATTTGTCATCTTATATGTGCGACTGTTCCTGGGGCGCATATAAGGCTATTCTTATATTCTATTATTATCCTTAATAATGGGGTGTGACAGATTCTTCTAGATCCTGGCCGCGCCACTCCATCCCCACAACCACTACACCAGACTCCAGCGATCGATGGGCGCCATGGAGCCCAACATGAAGCTGGAGGAGATCCAGAAGTCGCGGGATGAGGCCGCTCATCGATTCGATGAGCACGACACGAAGTGGGAGCGCCAATTCGCGGAGATGGAGTCTGCTCGAGCCTCCACCAACTAGCGCATCTCCAGCCACCAACACCAACTACGAGTGCCGCCTTGCGGAGCTGGAGAGCCTCGTCATCTACAATGCCCCGTGGGTTCGAGCCTCGCCACAGATCTGGAGCGCCGCCTTAACGAGCTCGAGTCGCTCCGCGTCGAGCACATCCATGACGAGGAGGACAAGCGCGTAGCCAAGCTCGAGCGCATCGTCAAAGAGTCCGAAGGGGTCGTCGGCATGCTGAGCCTTAAGTTGTCCAAGCTCACCAACTACTGGGACCGCTCGGTGCTGGAATCGACTTCTTGCGAGCCAGGCATCTTCGCTTCCCCGGGCGCGGCGTCGGCATCAGCGATGGCTGGGTCCGCGACTGTATCGCCCCATGGGCACGGTGTCGATCTGACTACACGGGATACTGGGTCCGGCGTTGTTACGATGTGGTCTCATATCCCGGCATCCGGTATGTCACCGGCTCCTGCTCACGTTCCATTGCCATCTAATTTTGGGTCGCTTCCTGTTCGTCCACCAATTTCATACCAAGTTCCGCCGCAGTAGCAGCAGTACCCTCCACCGCCCCCAATTCCTATTTCACATACACATCATCCACCAATTTCTCAACCAATTTCACAAGCCCTACCTACACACCATCCCCCACCCGTCTCTTACCCAATTCCCCACCATACCATCCCTTGCACACCACCAATTACCCATCCAATTCACCAACAACCCCCAACTGTTAACCATCGTTATCCTCCACCCCTACCAGGCATCGGCGTTCTGTAGCTCCCTCGCCAACCAGATCCAACAATTCTCAATGCCAACCTCGGCTGCCTGCCTAAATTGCCGTTTCCTACAGTCAACGGTGAAAATCCTCGCCGTTGGCGGCGTCGTTGCGAGAAGTACTTCAACATGTATCTCGTTGACGAGTCCATGTGGCTTAGCGTAGCCGAGATGTACCTCGAGGGCCCTGCTGATCTGTGGTACCAGTCCGTCCAAACTCAACTTGAGAATGCATCACGGGATACTTTCTGCCGCCTTCTCCATGACCTTTCGATCGCAACCAGCACGAAATTCTACTTTGCAAGCTGTTCCATATCCATTAGCTAACCGCTGCATCCGCCTATGTGGCTGAGTTCTGTGAGCTCAAAGACCACCTCAAAGCCTATTCTAAGATCAATGACCCATTATACTTCATCCAGCGATTCATTGATGGCTTAAAACCTGAAGTTCACGCTGCTGTAATTATGCAAAGTCCACAAACCCTCGATGCTGCCTGCAGTTTGGCTTTATTATAGGAAGAGATGGGCGTTCCCGCCGCCCCGAGGACGACACAAGGTGGTGATTGGTCTTCTTCCTTCAAGCACGGGGCCGACGGGCGTGTGCCACTGCCTCTGCCGGCGCCTCCCCACGTCGATCGCGCGCTACCTGCACCACCTGGAACAGCGGCTCCAGCGACAGCAAGCGGCGACACAAGCTCTCCGCCCTGAAGACTTATCCTCGTGCACTTGGCCTCTGTTTCAAGTGTGGCGCCAAGTGGAATCGTGACCATCGCTGCCCGTCGGAGGTGCTTTAGGCTGTTGATCCCCTCTGGGATTCATTCTCTTCGAGCGACTCCTTGGCGGACTCTCCACCAACTACTCCGCCTCCAAAACAGGTGATGCTGGCTATATCTAAGGCCGCCTTGCATGGTGTCCCGGCTGCTCGAACAGTTCGTCTGGAGGGTCGTTTGCAGGAAGTCCCAGTGCAGATCCTTGTAGATTTGGGTAGTTCATCCTATTTTATCAAAACTAATCTGGTGTCTCAGCTCAGTGGTATTGTACCGATTATGTTTCTAGTTCTATGCAGATTGTTGGGGGTGCCCGCTTGGTCAGTTCCACAGTGCTCCGCCAGGTGCCTTGGTCAGTTGATGGCTGCACTTTCTATTCTGATTTCTGAACTCTTCCTCTAGCCAATTTTGATGTTGTCATTGGCATCGATTGGCTCGAGAACCATAGCCCTATGATGGTCGACTGGCGTTGCAAACAGCTTGGTAATTCCTCATGAAGGTCAGTTCAGGCTCTTGCAGGGTTCAGTCCTAGATGGCTTTCCTCAGGTTCTGTTGCAAATTGAATCAGCTTCCAACCTTCCTTTGGCTGCGTCTGACTCCACAGTTAATCCGGCGATTTAGGCCGTGCTCGATCAGTTCCAGGATCTGTTTGAAGCTCCGTCTTCACTGCCACCATCCCGAGCTTGTGACCATGAAATTCCGCTGATTGACGGTGCACAGCCAGTGTTCATCAGACCGTATCGCTACCCGCCTAAGCTCAAGGACAAAATCGAGCGGCAGGTCCAAGAGATGTTGTCTCAAGGATTGATTCGTCCAAGCTCAAGCTCTTTCTCGTCCCCAGTGTTACTTGTGAAGAAGAAGGACGGGTCCTTCCGGTTCTGCGTGGATTTCTGGCAACTTAATGCAATCACTCGGAAGTCCAAGTTCCCTGTCCCAGTATTTGATCAATTGATGGATGAATTGTCTGGAGCTCGGTGGTTCTCTACACTAGATCTCCGTGCTGGGTTCCACCAGATTCTCCTGAAGGCTGGCGAAGAGTACAAGACCGCCTTCCAAACACATGTTGGGCAGTATGAGTTTTGTGTGATGGCATTTGGATTGACTGGAGCACCAGGGAGGTTTCAGGGTGCCATGAATGTTACCTTGGCACCTGGGCTTCGGCGTTTTGCATTGGTATTCTTCGATGACATCTTGGTATATAGCCGCACCTTGGAGGAACATGCGGAGCACTTGGCTTGGGTCCTTTCCTGGTTATGGGCTGATCAGTGGAAGTTGAAACTGTCCAAGTGTCGTTTCGCCTTGCAAACTATATCCTATCTGGGACATGTGGTGAGCGCTGCGGGTCTCTCTACTGATCCAGCCAAGGTACAAGCAATCATGGATTGGCCTACTCCTTCATCAGTCAAGGAACTACGTGGTTTTCTAGGGTTAGCCAGATACTACCGCAAGTTCGTCAAGAACTTTGGCATCATGGCCAAACCATTGACAGAGTAACTAAAGAAAGATCAGTTGTTTATATGGACTCCATCTCACGCCACAGCGTTCCAACTGCATAAGAATGACTTGTCTTCTGCTCCAGTGCTTGCATTGTCGGATTTCGCACTGCCTTTTCACATCGAAACTGATGCGTCAGGAACTGGGATTGGTGCAGTTCTTCTTCAGCAAGGTCATCCTCTTGCATTCATTAGTAAGCCACTGATTCCCAAGAACAAAGGCCTGACAGTATATGAAAAAGAATACTTAGCAATATTGACTACTTGGCGTCACTATCTGTTAGAAGCCGAATTTTTCATTCATACAGACCACCAAAGCCTGACACACCTCAATGAGCAGCATCTGCATACGACATGGCAACAGAAAGTATTCTCAAGACTATTGGGACTTCAGTATAGGATCCTCTACCGCAAAGGTACAGAAAATGGAGTTGTGGATGCATTGTCCCGCCGGCAGCACCCAGAACAGTCCTCGCTATTTCTTCTGTTAAACACCAGTGGCTCGAGCAGGTAGTTGCCGGGTACCACTCTGATCCTGCTGTTCGCGCCCTCCTGGAAAAGCTGGCGGTCAACCCGGCTCCTGAAGGACCCTTTACCCTGTAGGCACAAGGGCCGTGTGTGGTTGCGCTGCAACAAGGAGGTTCAGCGATCGGTGCTGAATGCATTCCACACTGAACCTGTCGGTGGCCACTCTGGAGCACCCGTTACTTATCAGCGGATCAAACAATTGTTCTTCTGGCAGGGCCTCAAAAAGGATGTCTGGAACTATGTGCAGTCATGTTCTGTTTGTCTGCAGGCTAAACCTGATCGCGCCAAATATCCCGGCCTGCTCTAGCCGCTCCCAGTGCCGACAGAATCGTGGCAGATGGTCTCTATGGATTTCATCGAAGGCTTGCCGCTGTCAGGGTCCACTAATGTCTCCTGGTGATTGTCGATAAGTTTTCCAAGTTTGCTCAGTTCATTCCTCTTCGTCACCCCTTTACAGCAGCGACGGTGGCTAATGTGTTCTTTGAAGAAATATATTGCCGGCTATGGTATGCCGCAGTCCATCATCTCTGACAGGGATCGCATCTTTACCAGCCAATTCTGGAAATCATTGTTCACTCTGGGCAAGTCATCTCTCCGTCTCAGTTCTGTGTATCACCCGCAAACTGACGGCCAAACCGAAAGGGTCAATCAGGTGTTGGAGACATTCCTTCGTTGTTTCTCACACGCTTGCCCAGCAAAATGGAGCAGTTGGCTTTCCCTGGCAGTATACTGGTACAACATGCCTACACATTCTGCGTTGGGACGTACACCGTTTGAGGTGCTTTATGGGCATCAGCCATGACACTTTGGCATCAATGTGGACTCCCTGTCGCCAGTCCCTGATCTGAGTACTTGGCTGACAGATCATGCTTCATGCAAGATACATTCCGACAGCATTTGTAGCGCGCTCAACTCCGCATGAAACGACAAGCTGATAAAGGTCGCTCTCAGCGCTCGTTTCCAGTCAGGGCCAAAGTATTCCTTAAACTGCAGCCTTACGTGCAGTCATCACTTGCTCGCCGCTCCTGCAACATGCTTGCATTCAGGTTCTGTGGACCATTCAAAATCCTGTCCAAGGTTGGTGCTGTGGCTTATAAACTGAAGCTTCCCCCTGGAGCGTCGATCCACCCGGTGTTTCACGTTTCGCAGCTCAAGCTTTCTTCAGGAACTCAGCAGGTATCGCCTGCACTGCCTTCTGACCTCACCCTGCTCCAAGTACCACTGAAGGTTCTTCAGCGTCGCTGGTCCACTGGTGACAACCTAGTCGAACAAGGCCTCATCCAATGGTCCAAGTCTCCGCTCCAGCTCGCAACTTGGGAGCCGCTTGAATCGCTGCGCCATCAGTTCCCTCGTGCACCGGCATGGGGACATGCGGGCTCCGAAGACCCAGGGAATGTCAGCAACCAGCCCCGGTCCACCCCTGAAGGCGTGGCAGCAGCAGCAGGTTCGACTCCGGGCTCGACAAGCATGGAGTGGCTCAAGCGAATCAACAAGCCCAATGTGAAGTACGCCTTCCCATCATGGAAGACGCAGTGAGGCAGTATATGTACTTTGACAGAGAGTGTAGAGGGGGGAGAAGAAAAATTGTAACAAACACTTTATTAATTCCAATCTGTCTTCCGAATTATTCCTGTTCTTCCTCTGCTTTCCCTTTCTCCTACCTCCGATCTCCCGTGCTGCTCACAAATGCTTAGTACAGTGGAGTTTTGGGTTCAATAATAGATGCTTTCCTTTACAAGACGATGGCGTCCTTGTACGGATTGCGTCTGTTGCCGAGATGTCTAGTTGATCCATTCTTCACCGAAGAATCTCTTGTTGGGCTTCCACTTCCTGCGCTTCGCGACTTCTCCTTCCGGCCCGATTGGTTCAGCAACGGCACCGTCATCCTTCTTGCTCACTTCTGTTGCAGAACTTCTGACACTTGTACGAAAGATCTTAAAGCCGGGTGTGCGGGTGAGAGCAAATGGATCTCCTGGTGGCTTGAAATATTCCAGCTCGTACAGATGGTGGTCGATCATCTTGCCTCCCCCAATCTTTACCCCGTCGTGCTTCCTCTTGATGACGACCCCCTCGTCGTCCATTTCCACTTTCACATTGTACTGGACCGAGAGCTGGCCAACGGAGACAAGGTTCATCCGTGAGTCGGGAGCAAGCAGTACGCCGTCGAGTTTGATGTAATAGGTGCTCAAGTAGCCAGATCTTTTCACCGCGATTGACCCAGCAATCCCTCTGAAAGAACATGTCGGTGGCTCGGTATGAGCCTCTAGATCCTTGGAGTAGGAAATTAGAATCCATTCATTCCATGTCGTGTGGAAGGATGCACCCGAGTCCACTAGAAATTCTTCCCGTCGTGCTGCATTTGTCGACGTCGACGCAGCAGGAAAGGCTTCGACAGGAAGCTGGCGGCGCCCGTACCCAGTCGTGTCCGTATTCCTGCAGATATATCACAAATGTATCAAGAACAAATACGTACAGAAATATATGTTTGTCATCACAGATGAGAGACATCTGTCTCTAAATAATAAATTGATTCCTAAAGTTGCTTTAAGTCAATTTTTTTAACTTTAACCAATTTTTTTAGAAAAAAATAAGATTTATGGTACCAAATTAGTATCATTAGATTTATCATAAAATATATTTTCATAACAATGCTTTCATTAAAAAAGTTTTGCTAGCATGGATTCTAGAACTGATTTATTTGGGGAACGGGGGACCGAGAGAGTACAAACAATTGCCTATTATGCTCCTGAGGTGAATCTTGGACATAATGATCTCCCGGTGTTTCTTCTTCTTTACCCCCTCTGTCTGTGCTTCTTCCTCGAAACAGAGGCAGCCTGTTCGCTTGGTCGTTTCTGACTGGCTGATTCTGGCTGCTGCTGATTTTTTGTGAGAGAAAAATACTGTTGAATGGCTGGCTGGTTTGGCTGATAAGTTCAAACGAACAGGCTGCCTATCTGTTTTACTGGGTTGCAGCTTGTGGATTGTATCATGTCCAAGCTCAAGCTCGAGGCTATCAAAAGTTGGAAGCTAAAAATAAACAGGAACGAGAATCCAAGTAGACTATAGAAATCCATAGGCAAGATTGTTGCTTCTGTCCTCCTGCTTGTACACTGTAGCAATGATATGCAAACTGCAATGCAGAAGCACAATACGAAACTGCAACCCGCAAATAGAGCATCAGAAATGAAATGCTGAGAGCAAGAATTAAGTTGGATCCAACGTACCGAATAGTGACTGGCCAAACAAGCCCTTGCGCGTTTTACTAGATGATTCTCCAAAAGTTGATCTGTCGCCTCTTTCTTTATCTTCTCCTTCCCTATTGCCATTCATTTCTTGATGAGTTTTTCCATTTTCATCTTCCTTTACGTTCTCATCATCCATATCTTGGATCTTATTTTCGCTGCTACCCTCCTCCTCCTCCTCCTCCTCGTTTACTATTTCGTCGTCCTTAATATCTCCTCCGGCAGCTCCATTTCCACTGCAGCATTGTTCCTAGTTTTTGCTAGCTCCGGTCCCTCCTTCCCTACCATCTCTGCTTCGTCCACCTCCTCCAAGCCCTTCAGCCATGCCGCTATCACCTTCCTCGCTATTATTACCTCGTCCTCCATGGCCTTTGCCTCCACTACTGGCTCCTCTATCTCCTATATTCTGTGCATTCACATGGGAAAAAATACAATCAAATTGAAAAATTACTATCGCACAAGACACGGAGATATTATATCGAGGTGCCCATACGTACGCACTTGGCCCACAATGTGTAGATAATCCAGCATGTACATGCCGTTGCGTAAGTGACCCTTGCCTATGATCTGCCCTGTCTTCTTATCCTTGACACAGCAACAGGTCGGCTCAAAGACCGTGACGAGGCCATGATCACGAGCGAGCTGTGACACCGAGACAACATTCCTTGTGTCACACCCAGGGACGTAGTGGACGCCTGGGAAGTCAAAGCAGTCTGTCTGTACAGACCCGCGCCCCTGGACATGCGTAGCGGCGTCATCCCCACTCGACGGAGCATCTTTGTCGTCCATTTCCTGATATTGGAAGCAGCAGATCCAGGTTGCAGGTATGGTGAATCCAAGAGTTGGAGTCCAAAACCCACACGTGGGGCCCCCACATCATGGACCTACCGTCGCGCCCGTGACGTGCGCGCCAGAAATTCACGACCCTGTGACGACAAAACTAAAATATACGACCCTACAAGAGGCAATCAAAAAAATTTCTAATGTTTGAGTACATAAATTACAAGATGGGACAGACAGTTTCTAGGAATTTAGAGGTGGTCTAAGAGGAACTCTAAGAGAGTGGCTATTCGCATCATGCAGTCTAATTTAGCCAACGAAAAGAAATCGGAGTTCATTAGCAATTCTATCAAGTATTATGAAATATTCAGTCCAGGAAAACATGCCAGAAAAAGTAATTCACGTTTTATCAAGGTTTCTAGTTAATAGTGTTCATATGGCTCTAAATCAATTTATTATGAAGATACATTTCGTAATCCATATTATGATATTTATCTGTTGTCATAAATTGTGATACTTTTTATTTAGGTCAAACTTTATACTCAAACGTAACACTGTGCTAGAATTGTATTTTTTTTTTACAAAGGAAGTATCAAGCTGTATACTCTCGACTTCTCAGTCGTCAGAAAAAGCTAGCTGGCACCGCTTGCCATCTGCATGCTCACGTCCATTTCCACACGTGCAAGTCGCGTCGAATCGTGGCTGCTAGAGATGACAACGCTGGCTATCACTACGGGAAATAGACGCTTCGCTTAGTGTCTGAGGCTTCGCCGGGAGTCAAACACAGACACTTAGCGATGTTGGTCATCGTCGAGTGCTGCACTCGACGAAGAATAACATTTAGCAAAGGTTGCTTGCCGAGTGCCAGGCTCTCGGCAAAGATAGTATTTGCTGAGTGTAGCTTTCGGCGAAGCCCAGGTCTCGACAAAGCCAGTCGTCGGGTGACGGCAGCTCCTGCCGTTAGTCTTTGCCAGCACCTGCCGTCAGTGCTTGGCAAAGGCTTTTTTATTTTTTTAAAATGTTTACAAAGTGCCATGTACGGGGCACTCGGCAAAGACATTTCATTTGTCGAGTGCCAGCCGCAGCTCTCGGCAAAGACCCTTCTTTGCCGAGTGCCAGACATGACACTTGATAATTTTTTTGTTTTTTGCCCTAATTTTTTTATGAGGCCTTAATACAGTATTTAGTGCTCCATTTTAAAATTGGGTACATTTTTTTACTTTTTTTGCTATATTTGGTTTATTTATTTTATTTAGTTAACTTTTTTCGAATAATCTAAATTTAAACTCCAGATGCATGAAATAATAGAATTTGGTTATTCAAAAAATTATATTCATGATATTTAGTGTATGTTGAGGCCGTATCCAGGAACTCACATAAAATTTTGAGCATCTTGTTCACATAACATGACTAGGGCCGTGCAGAAAAAGTGTTTTTTAATTATATAAAATCCAAACGATGTCCGAAAATCATAAAACTTGTCGAGGTGTCATGACATCACATGTGGAGGCTGTGGTAAAAATTTAAGGAAGTTTCGAACAAGTGGTAAAATCGGATGCCTAAAACCCAGATATATCGGACGAATGCTCTTGGCAAAGGCAAAGGCGAACACCCATGCATGCAATCATTTCTATAGGCCGAGGAAGCATGATAACAGATTAAAAATAGAAATAAGTTGGTAGAAATACTCTACATTTTTAGAGCTTTTTAATTTAGAAAATAACTAAACCATGGATTTTGACTTTTATTTTTAGACAATCTCTTGGAGTTGTTCTAAATTCTGGTGGAGCTTTTTCCTTTAGTTGGGTTTGGCGGGAGTATTAGTGTGCCATTCTGTTAGTTGTCTGTGTTCGATTTTCCTTGGGTCCTTTATTTGACTTTTCTTTGCTTGTTTCATTTTTCTTTGTTTGCTCCCTAATAAATTTACTTAGCAGTTTTCTTTTTTTTTAAGAAAAAAACTGGAAAACTTAGGCACCACTGAAAATCAAGAACCTTCTATGATTGGCATTCAAGCGTCAGCACTGGACCGCTGATCGCCGAGCTTGCCATAGGCTAGAGGCGTGAATAACTGCTACCTTTTTTAACAGGCTGCAAAGACCATTGATCATCTCATCGCTCTTCCATATACCAGAGAAGTAAGGTTCTTCATCTGACAGGCGCTAAGACAGGTTCTTCATCTGACAGGCGCTAAGATAGGACCTCCCCGAACCAGCACAATCCACCTTGGAGTCTATAAAAGGAAGCAGGCCGCGGCGCGCCACTAGGGCATCAAACTCTCACTTGATCCAAACTACGATCAGTGTGGAGTGGCGTACAACGATCTGGTATAGACTCCTTATTTGCCTTGGTCTCCTAGACTGTTTGGATGGAGAGGAACGGGCACTGGTTCGTACAAGAATCTAACACGGCCTTCAACCTAGAGTTGCGACTGATTGGTGTAGGTACACGTAGAAGGTATGGGAGCGGTTTCTGACTTGCGTGCCACAAGTTGGTGTGGTTCTAACTAGTTGTCACCGAGTCACAGCTAGTTTCACCAGGCTGCGTAGGAGCTGTGAGAGGATGGTAGGTGTGAGTTAGAGGGCTCGGCAATTCAGTCCTAACCAGAATTTTTGAACAAGACAGAATTTCTAGTACCTAGGATTTGATCAAACACAAAAGTTTTAAGTTCCATGTCACACATTCATCCTTCCCCCTAAGCCATTGTGATCCAATCACATTTACAGCTAATTCAAAAGCAAAATTGGGAGTTACTTTGCATTATCGTTCATAATAGTAGACGTCATCAATTTATAAAAAATATTAGCATGTTATTTTAACTATCTTTCATAATAGCATATGTGAGTAAGTTAGACACAAATTTAGCTAGCTATTTTGAGTTATCTTTTGTAACGGTGGCACTATATAATTTAGATGCAGATATAGGGGCTTATTTTAAATTTTGTCTCATAATGGCATAGGTGGGTAACTTAGATGTAAATTTAAGGGGTTACTTTAAACTATTTTTCATAATGATAGAGGTGGGTGTAATTTATATATAAAATTTAGGGTTATTTTGTGTATTTTTCATAATGGTGAAGATGGATTTTTTATAAAATATAATAGATCTCGTCACTATTATTTGTTGTGATGGATCTACACAATTAAAGGTATTTTTTATAATTGTTGTAAGGATTTCTAGGATTTTCCATATTCATGTTTGGTGAGAATTAATATGAAGTCTCTAATTTTTAGTAAGATAAGATTATATACTTTTTTTTTATAGAATTATACATTAAAACTCAAACAAGTCACCAATGTGGCTCACCGTGAGCGAGAATATCACCTACCATTGAAAAAACTTCATTGTTCAATTTTAGAATAAATTAAAAAAAACATAAGCACCTATGTTATGTCGTGGACTTGAACCTAGGTGTGCAAGTTCCACCTCAAGAAAACCAACCAAGTTATGCTTAGTTTGCCTATTATGTACCATTTAACAAGCAAAATGGGTATAAGGGCATTTTGGGTTAGTTTTTGCTTAATGTTAGTGGTCAGTAGTCAATCAACATGTATAGAGATATTTTGATTTTATTTTCTCTGATTAATGTGGTAATTTCTAGGCATTAGAGGTCAACATGGATGCTCTTTTGTTGGCCTATTAAGATAATAGATTTGGGCTCTACATTTTCATACGTGGTTAGATTCGCTCTTTCATTTTAGTTGTAGCTATATATGCTTTCTAGACGGTTTAAAGTAGACAAAAGCCGAAATAGAGTATGATTACTTTATTGCTCTCACTGTTATCATTACGTATATGCATATGGGAGATTGCATAGTACTTAAGGTAAAAGAAGAAAAATAAGCGTTGTCATAATGCGAAGCAGCATAGACACATACAATGTATTGGCTTTTAGTTGTCTTGCACGTGTGCAGTCCGTGTTTTCGTTTAGTGACATTGTTTGTGGGTTGCTCACTGTGTGTCGCATTTCGTCATCTCCATGTATCAATCTAAACAGGGGAATGTGAGGATATTCCATTTGGTTGGGCACCAATGAGCTTTTGCATCTAATAACATATAAAACTTGATATACTAGCTAACTTAGTATTTGGCCTGCTTTTAGCACTGCAGTTTATATAGGGGGTGATGCCGCTAAGCGTCGAGCATGCTGTTTCTATCGGCAATACACCAGAACCGATTTATTAAACGTTAGAGGGCTTAGAAGGCTGTCTACCCACATACGTGTGGTGCTGCTGCGATAGAGCTAATTAAGTTATTCACCAACTAGGAGTGACAAGCCTCAAATTTGGTGGCTACATCAACTCTACCACAACTCTACAGACACATATGACATCTAGACTCTGGTCATTACTTAATAACTCTAATTTGTGCATAAGATTTAGTGATCATGTTTATACTAAGTCTTAGGTACTGTTTGGTTTACCCCCTCTAAAGTTTATTCACTAAACTTTAGTTACTTTTAGTGAGTAAAATACCAAACACCCCACTAAAAGTTTAGAGGCCACTAAAGTTTAGGAGCCTTTAGGTAGTATTTGGTTTACCCCCTTTAAAGTGAATTCACTAGGATTTAGTCATTTTTAGTGACTAAAATGCCAAACACCCCCACTAAAAGTTTAGGGGCTACTAAAGTTTAGTGGCCTTTAGTCATGAAGGGGTAGCTAAAAGTGACTAGTGTATATGAGATAGCTACTTTAGTAGTCTGTAGTGAATAGAACCAAATAGAAGAGTCACTAGAGGGTGGCAGTATACTTTAGGAGCCACTAAACTTTAGAAGGGGAACCAAACAGATGCTAAGATCCTGTTAGTCGAAGACTAAATTCTACTCTCCGTACCTTTCACAACACTAGCAGCACCACCAACACCAGCACCAACACCTTCTGACACCACAAAGGAAACATGCATGCCAGGACCGCCACCACGAGCACTAGCCCCGTCCAACACTAGTTGCAGAAGTACAAATCATATCCTGATCGAGATACTCTTGTGCATGTGCATCATATAGTTTGTACGTGGGTATCCGTACCTCTGTAGCGTTAGTAGTACCAGCACCAGGACCACCACCACCAGCAGCAGCAGCGGCAGGACCTTCTCCCACAGCGAGTAAGCAACCATACTCGGCGTCAACGTCAGCCCTCCTAGCACCAACACTAAGCCCCTCTGTACCCACACCAGCCCGTGAACTACTTCACCCTGACACACAAGCAAACCCCCTTGGTGGTTCTCATTTGGGATGATTCGTCTTCCTATTGGTTGATGTCATTTATACCCGGACTAAAGGGCGTATATTCTTATTAGTTGATGTCATTTATACCCGAATTAAAGAGCCCTTACCCTTTAGTCCCGTTAATAACACCAACTCGGACTAAAGGTCTCTCCTCCGGACTAAGGTCCCTCACGAGTGAATTCAAAAGAGGAGCATCTAGAACTATGTCACATATGCTATGCAACTGAGTTGGTAACCGAGCTACATGTGAGGGAGAGGTCACACATCGAAAAAGATACTTCCGAGGTTTAAATATCTTTTTTCCTCGAGGACAGAGTTTAGTCACTACTGGAAATTAAAAATTTGATATCTGTTCGAAACCGACAAGGAAATTGTGAATACAGACAAGGAAAATAAAAAAAATATATTACTATCACTATATTGGTAGTTTTCCTATCAGTAGGTACGGTTTTTAACCGACAGAGAAATTTAAGTTTCCACCAGTGAGTCCCAGTTGCGTGACCCAAGACTAAAGGCTGAGATTTTTAATCCTAGATTTATAATCCGAGAGACCGGGACTAAAAAGGGTTTCCAACCGAGATTGAAACCCATTTGTCTACTAGTGTAGTACTTCAATATATGTGCTCTCGCATGTGTTGAGATTATATAAGGCATACTTATGATATGTATCTTCAATACACATTTATGCTCTGTTTGGCACAACTCTAACTGTACGAAATTTGTGAATTTTCTAGAGCTGGTCACGTGTAGCTTTAGAAAATCCTAGATCATATCTAAAGCTGCTGACATGTTAAGTGCGTTTACATGGATCTTTTAATTAATATTTTAGATTAAATAAAAATATTTAAACTATAGTAATTTAATGTGCAAACTACACAGACCAACATCGAGCTAGAGCTATGCAAAGCATACCATTAATTGAAACCATACGTAGTTTAGACTCTGACAGCTCTTGTTGCAGCTCATATCTTATGACACCATGCATGTAATTGTGGTCTTTTCATATTTTAATCTTCTTAATAGTTACATAATTCCTTAATAAAATCACCAATGAAAATATTTGTAGTGACGCTTCTCTAGAAGATGTCTATGAAGTTTGTGACTTTGGCCTTTCACACTAGCCGAAGTCAGAAATGCTAGTAAAAATAAGTTTAGAACGTGATATAGCCAACCAAATGTAATTGTATATATTGCGCATATACATATTTATAGTTTGTGCATGGATGTCCATGTCCATACCAGTCGAGGTTGTTAGTAGCAGCACCGCTGCCGTCACCAACAGCAGCGCCTCCAGCCATCGGAAAGAAAGCATACTGTCCACAATCCCCACCACCACCATCGCCACCACGAGTAATTGCACCCTCAGCACCACCTGCAGAACTACATCCCAAGACACTCTATTGTGCATGTGCTCATAGCACGCGATCGCGATTGCTGATAAAAGCGCAAGCATGAGCACCAGCACGAACAACCACAGCGGCAATACCTTCCACAGCAGCCACCAAGCAAATAAACTCGACGCCAGCCCCACCAGTGTAGCCCCCTCGACGGCATCAGCAGCCGAGACACGGGCATACCCCCGCTTTGCGGTTTTTGATTGGGGCGATGATTCTTTCAGCTCCGGTGCTTGTGACGACACACCACCATCTTGTGACAGCTTAGCAGCTTGCGTACGCTTTGATGCGCCCTGCTGGAATCCTGGTCGGCAGCCCACCACCCACTGGAACTCATGGTCGTGTCCGGGTAATTGAAGACTAGGTGTGTGTCATGCTACGAGGATGTTGCGGCGTTGATGTTGATGCAGGGCAGTGGTTCACACCTGCCGCAACATCGTATCCTAGTCTTACACCATGGATCCTTCTTGGTTGACAGGTTCAGAATTCCTGCGTACGCGTTGATGCAAGGGAGTAGTTCACACCTGAAATAATCATAAGGCGAAGTACAATATCGTCAGCGTGTATGTTTTCCCCTCTTTACTTTCTCAATGGAGTTTCATATCCCAGTTTTTAATACATCCATATTTTGAAAACAGACATAAGAGTTTCAATCTCCTGAAGTTCTCTGCTTCCATGAAACTTTTATTATCTCTTTCTCCAATACAATTCGTCTGCTTATTTTAGTCTGCCTATCAACCGTATTGCAACTTATTCACTCCCACAGAACATTACTAAAACAACCGACAGCCCCAATGTTGTCAGCATATTTATTTAATGCTCATGAAGCTCTCATAAAACCTCCATTGGAATTGGCCTAATTAGCAAATAGTTGGCGAACACTCTTCAACTCACTATGAGACTCGATTAAACAAAGATCTAAAGCGTGGCAACAAACTCTCAGATAACATCTTGACACCCCCTAGTCCATAGCATCCATCTTGACACCCCCTAGCCCATAGCATCGTTCAATACATTTTTCGAAAATGACTACTAGCTAGTACAAAATCTTTTTTGCTTTACCATAGGGTCGTGGACGGAATTCCACCAGGCGGCAGTCAAGACGGGTCTCTGTCTTCTCGCCCGAGCAACCCAACCCTCGTCGGCCGAGAGGAGACGGCATGGGCACAACACAACAGAACTCGAGGCCATGGCCCAACAAAGCATACAACGAGCGAGTGCTACACTATCGAAAGCTTGCTACTGTACGCGGGATGGAAAACGGCGGGCTGGGTAGTAGTAACTCACCAATTCAAGAGAGAAGACGACCAGTTCGATCGGCGAGGCAACGAGTGCCGAGTGCGGCACCGGAGTTCGGCGAGGCCGGGAGGAGGGTGAAGACTGAAGAGTGAAGACTACTAGTACTAAACTACGTCGTCGGAGGTTATTTTTCATTTCGCACTTGCTACCGCCAAGCGCCTGCCGCCGGTGCCGGCTGCCGCCCTTGCGTTGAGACTAACGCCGGAAGTCCGCGTGAGAGTTCAGCACACCACTACCTAGGACTGGTGCGGATGCTATATATGAAATGGGCCATGGCACGAAAGGCATACTTCATTTTGGGCTACGTATCGCGTGGGTTCACCCGTCCCCCGTGAATGGACCGCCGTAGATTGACTCTAAACATGCAGGCCCATTACAAATTAATAATCTATAGCGGCGGCCCGCGGGGACTATCCGGATCCACACCTACTGCAAACCATCTTGGTTTTATTGTTTGGGCGGAAGAGACAGACAGTCAGAGCATGGGTTTTCCTATTACATTACATATAAACACTTTCAAACAACAAATCACCTGACTGTATGTACTCTGTACATTATTCAAATTCACAACACATCTCGTCCCCAAACTCACAAAAGAAAAGAAAAAAAAAAACACATCTCGTCCCAAGTTACTCATCACAAGACAGACATCCGTGTCACAGGTTGAGCCGAGCTTGCTAGAGAGATACCAGGATTGCATGGCCGGCCAGGCAGCCGAAGGCCATGATGTTGGCCAGCGACGATAGTGAAGGGTTACGAGAGTGTTAAGCTAGTCAGAAAATAAAATTTTTTGACCTCATAAATCAGGATCTACTGCTAGTTACAGGTTACGGGATTACCATTGGACGTGCAGGTCCAGCGGAAGACGACTCGATGTAGTCGTACGCGTCGCAGCAGGTAGTGTAGTTGCGTGGTCGTCCGTCACCTCAATCCTCTTGCGCGGTTCGTCCCAGTGCTCCAGATGTAGCACCTCCGAGGAATCCTACACGTGCAGGGCAGAAGCGATGCGTCTCCGGACTGCTAGGTCCGTGAGGAACAGAAGGCGCGAGCGTGGGGAGGGCGACGGCGGCTGCCAAAGGCGTGTGTAACCCTGACCGCGCACCTACCCCTTGTTTATATAGGCGTCCCCAATGAGCTCACGAGTTGGAGGCCCATTAGTAACCCTAAGCCTTGTCTAATTCGGGTCCAACCCGAATTAGGCTTCCAGCCCCTTAAGCGTGCGACCCTATTGGTTCACGTACACATTGACATGGACCGAGTACTCCTACTCGCCCAATAGTTGACAACGGCCTCTAATAAGACGAACCACTACGACCACATACAAGTTATTCCCTTTGCCACTCGATATATGGTTCAACTCGTGGGTTAACACTTAACCCAAGCACGGCCATGCATTTATTGATCCAATCACTTGAGTGATCCAGTGATATCTCTCTCGCGTAGAGAAGGACAAATTCCATCTTGAGTGTCTATGTCGCATAGCATGCTTCCCGACCACCCAAGACCACCTTTATAACTACCTAGTTACGGAGCAGCGTTTGATAGTCCCTAAGTAGGCCATTTCACATCTTGAGTACATATCACAATTTTAGGTCTAAGGACATAATGTACATGACGTGAATAGAGACTTTCTCATGTCGGGTTAGTCCAGCCTACATGTCTCACATGTGCCCACATTATTAGTTTGACATCTCCATGTCCATGACTTGTGAAACATAGCCATCAACTAATACATGTGCTGGTTTAATATTCTAGTGTGTTCTAACAAGAACGCCGACTAGGGACAACATTAGAATAACCATTCAAATAATTGAGTTCCATAAACAATTCACATAATCGCCAATCAATACAAGTTGTCTATAATGGATATTCAATGAACACTTTATTAATCATGGATACAATCAGAATATCATCATTTACATGATTAGCTCTAGGACATATTCCCAACAGTCTCCCACTTGCACTAGAGTTAATCTCTTAGATATCTAATCCCCATAGACCTCATGTGCGCCTCATGCTTAGGCTGTGGAAGAGCCTTTGTCAAAGGATCTGCTACATTTAAATCCGTATGTATTTTGCACAATTTGATCTCTTCTCGTTTCACAAACTAATGAGATGAAACTTCCGGAGTACATGTTTATTCTTCTGGTGATCCCTAGGCTGCTTAGTCTGTGCAATCGCCCCATTGTTATCACAATGTAAATTCAATGGGTCCGACGCATTCGGAAACACACCAAGCTTAATGAGGAACCTCCTCAACCAAACACCTTCCTTTGCAGCACCAGAAGCTGCAATGTACTTGGCTTCTGCTGTAGAATCGGATACGGTCTCCTGTTTGGAACTTTTTAAGCTAACTGCACCATCATTTATTGTGAACACAAAATCTGATTGAGATAGTGAGTCATCCCCGTTGGTTTGAAAGCTAGCATCGATATAACCGTTTACAACGAGCTCCTCCTCACCTCCATAGATTAGGAATACATCCTTAGTCCTTCGTAAGTACTTTAGGATGTTCTTAACAAGCGTCCAGTGAGGTTCACCGGATTAGCTTGGTACCTGCTTGCAATATTTAGAGCATATGAGACATCTGGGCGAGTACATATCATGGCATACATGATAGAACCAATAGCCGAAGCATATGGATCCTTACTCATGCGGTTGTGCTCTTCATCTGATGAAGGACACTACTTGTCACTAAAGCGCATACCATGTGACATAGGCAAGAACCCTTTCTTGGACTATTCCATGTTGTACCGTTTCGACACCTTGTCAATGTACGTGTCTTGGCTTAATCCTATTAGCCTTCTCGACCTATCTCTATAGATCTTAATTCCCAGGATGTATGCTGCTTCACCTAAATCTTTCATAGAAAAACTATTATTCAGTGAAGTCTTTATAGATTGCAACATAGGAATATCATTCCCAATCAATAGTATATCATCCACATACAAGATCAGAAACACAACAGCGCTCCCACTTACCTTCTGGTAAACACAAGGTTCTTCTTCATTCTGACGGAAGCCAAACCCTTTGACTACCTCATCAAAACGAATATTCTAACTCCGAGATGCTTGCTTTAGCCCATAAATAGATTTCTTAAGCTTTCATATCTTTCCAGCATTATTAGGATCAACAAAATCTTCGGGCTATATCATATACATGTCCTCTTCTAAATACCCATTTAGAAAAGCTGTTTTAACATCCATCTGTCATATTTCATAATCGAAATATGCAGCAATTGCTAGAATGATCTGAATAGATTTAAGCATCGCTACCGGCGAAAATGTCTCATCGTAGTCAATTCCTTGAACTTGCTGAAAACCTTTTGCGACAAGTCGAGCTTTATAGACGTGAACATTTTCGTCCATATCCTTCTTCTTCTTAAAGATCTATTTGCTCTCTATGGGTCTAACGCCATCAGGCGGGTCAATCAAGTTCCAAACTTGATTGTCTCCCATGTAATCTATCTCGGATCTCATGGCACTTTGCCATTTCTCAGAATTTGGATCCATCATAGCTTTCGCATAATCCACATGTTCGTCATCGTCTAACATAACAAATCCCCATGCAATGCATGAAGTCTCGCTGATCTTCATGGTTGTGGTGGTGTCTCCACTGCCACGGGTGTCTCAACTTGCTCTGCTACATTAGCATCACTCGTAGAGTCAGTCCCTACTAGCTTATCTTGAACTTCTTCAAGATACACCTTTTGTCCATTATTTTCTCTTTTGAGAAAATCTTTCTCTAAGAAGACACCATTTCGAGTAACAAACACTTTGCCCTGTGACCGGTTATAGACATAATACCCTAAAGTTTCCTTTGGATATCCCAAGAAAAAGCACTTGTCCGACTTGGGTGTTAGTTTATCTGATATAAGTTGTTTGACATAAACTTCACAACCCCAAATTTTTAGAAAATACAAACTGGGACTCTTACCAGTCCACATCTCATATGGTGTCTTAACTACGGACTTAGATGGTACCCTATTCAATGTGAAAGTAGCTGTTTCTAGAGCGTATCCCCAAACGATAAAGGTAGGTCCGACTGGCTCATCATAGACCGAACCATGTCCAACAAAGTCTGATTACATCGCTCAGACACGCCGTTTCTCTAAGGCGTTTCGGGTGACGTAAGCTGTGGAATAATTCTACAACTCTTAAGATGATTGCTAAACTCGTGACTTAGATATTCGCCTCCACGATCAGATCGGAAGGCCTTGATCTTCTTGCCACGTTGATTCTCTACTTCATTCTGAAATTCTTTGAACTTTTCAAATGTTTCAGACTTATGCTTCATTAGGTAGACATATCCATATCTACTAAAGTCATCAGTAAAAGTTATGAAGTATCAAAATCCGCCTCTAGCTGTCGTGCTCATTGGTCCACATACATCAGTATGTACATGTTTTAACAAGTCAGACGCCCTCTCAGGAACTCCTTTGAATGGCGCCTTGGTCATCTTGCCTAGCATGCAAGCCTCGCATGTCTCATATGATTCAAAATCAAACGAAGTTAGAAGACCATCATCATGGAGCCTCTTCATGCAATTCTTACTTATATGACCCAAGCGACAATGCCATATATAGGTAGGACTTAACTCGTTAAGCCGAGGCCGTTTAGCACTAACATTACAAACAGTTGCATCATCAAGATTTAAAATAAATAACCCATTCACAATGGATGCAAAAGCCACAAACACATCATTCTTTGAGATCACACAACCATTGTCTTTACTCGCAAATGAATAACCATCCTTCATCAAACATGAAGGTGACACAATGTTTTGACTTAAAATAGGAATAAAATAACAATTATTCAATTCCAAAATAAATCCTGATGGCAAGGGAAGTTGCATCATCCCGACGTTCAATGCAGCAACTCTTGCATTATTGCCCACGCGAAAATCAACTTCTCCTATCTCCACGCTTCTACTTCTTATCATTCCCTGCATCGTATTGCAAATATGAGCAACCGATCTGGTATCAAATACCTAAGAATTGATATAAGAGTTAGCGAGGAAAATGTCTGTAACATGAACAACAAGTGTATGAGCGGGAGTACCTTTACTACCGCCATCCTTCTTTAAGGACGTCAAGTACACCTTGCAGTTCCTCTTCCAGTGACCTTTCCCCTTACAATGAAAGCATTCATCATTCTTTGCAGGTGGTTCATCCTTGGAAGACGATTGGTTTGGCTTAGAGATCTCATATTTAGCCTTGCCCTTCTTCTTCCAATTGCCCTTCCTTCTCTTAAAGTTAGGCCTATTTTGAACTGCCAACACTTGGCCACCTCCTGCTTTCTTGATGTCAGCATCTGCTGTTTTTAGCATGCCACATAGTTCATTCAAGCCCTTCTCCGCCCCATGCATATGATAGTTCGAGGGTAAGTTTCCATAAATAGGTGAAAGAGATAAAAAAATGAAATTAGTTGCCAACTCTTGGCCAATTGGGAAGCCTAGCTTCTCCAACCTCTGAGTGTAACCAACCATCTTGATTATATATGGACCAACAGTTGTGCCCTCTGCTAGCTTGGTTTCTGCAAGCGTCTTAGAGACATTGAACCTTTCAGTCTATGCTTGAGTTTGAAACATATCTTCAAGCGCCACGATCATATCGTTCGCTGAATGATTGTTGTCGAACTGCATCTGCAGATCAGGTTCCATGCAAGCAAGCATGAGGCAACTCACTTCGAGATCCGCATCACATGCTTTCTTATAAGCGTTTTTCTCAGTAGCAGGAGCACTCTCCTCAGGCTCATCTGGTAATGGGGTGTCTAGAATATCTTCCTTTTTCTCAACCCTGAGAACAATTCTTAGGCTGCGGATCCAATCCGCGTAATTTGTTCCATTCGGCTTATCTTTCTCAAGAATTGTACGTAAAGAAAATGGTTGATTGCGAGTGGCCATCTACAACAAAAGTAACACAAAATACTAAGACAATGTATCCATGAAAGAGTAAATTATATCAAAATAAAATCTACTCCCACTAAAATCAATATCCCTCAATTGATACTTAGTGATTCAAGACCCACAACTAACAAGTCAACTAGTGAGCTTTAGCATCACCGCTAGAAGACATGGTAGATCGGTAAGCAACACCTTGCTAATCATATCACATATAACTCTCATTGTTGGGCAGCATCTCTATGTTACGCTCAACCTACCCATGCTCCAAGGTCCCTAACCGTTAGGATGACCTTGTTTAAGTAACCAAACCTTCTTACAGTAAGTATCCGATACGAACCTGCCTAGTCGAGGAAAACTAGTGGCACCCTAATTTCATAGACCCACCACCGATTGTACAAGACTTATGACAGTGTAAGGTTTGGGGAAGCATTCAACTTAAACATTACTGAGGGATCATTCTACTTCACTACCGTACTCATGTAGACAAAAATATAATAGCATGTGAAAGTAGAACATAGTAAGAACGTCATAACACAGACATGACTTGGTATAGCCCATTATTCCTTTAAGGATCTCCATCTCCATCAGTCTGTGCATCACGGTGATCTCCATCTCCATGATTCTGTGCATCATGGTGATCTCCATCTCCATGATTCGAGTATGCCATCCTTCAGTGATGATTCTGCCAAGACTAGCTACTACTAGCGCAAATAAAATAAAATTACATAGTCGCGGATAGATCATCACAGATTGGCACACAGGCCGTTACATTAATTTTGACAATATGTATGTGGCTCCTGCCCATATTTTTCTCATGACATGCAAGCCATGAATTAAATATATACATGCATCACATACACATAAGGGCTATACCAGTCATCAATACCTGCAAAACAGAGTTATCCGAATCCGACGTCTAATCTTACAACACAGAAAAATCTATTTTTCAAGCTTTATTTCGCAATTCTAATTTCACCAAATGTGGCGAAGTGGTAGAGAATTGAATGTAAAATTTCATTCTCTACGATTTTCGTTTAGAGTTCGTCTCAATCCGATTTACGGTCCAAAAGTTACTACTGTTTTACCGAACAACACTTTTCTCGGCAAACCGGCGCCCGGCAGTAAATTCCATCTACCACCGCCGTGCATCATATGCACTTGGCACTTGACCTAGGGTTCAATTTGATCAATCTGATTGATCTCTAACTCGCCATGACTAGATTTACATGAATCACTTAACTCGGATGGCGGAATTTTGACCGGTACGAGTAGATTGTTTAAAGACCAATACGACAAGATGACGAACCAAGGTTAGAGACTCATCTACAATCACGCATATCATCATATGCACAAAACTGAACCTATAACGAGGCAGTAACGGCTCTGATACCACTGAAGGGTTATGAGGGTGCTACGCTAGCCAGAAAACAAAACTTTTTGACCTCATAAACCAGGATCTACTTCTAGTTATAGGTTACGGGATTACCACTAGACACGCAGATGCAGCGAAAGATGACTCGATGTAGTCGTACGTGTCGCAGCAGGCAGTGCAGTTGCATGGTCATCCGTCACCTCAATCCTCTCGCGTGGTTCGTCCCAGTGCTCCAGATGCTGCACCTCCGAGGAATCCCATACGTGCAGGGCAGAAGCGATGTGCCTCCGGACTGCTAGGTCCGCGAGGAACAGAAGGCGCGAGCGTGGGGAGGGCGACGGCGGCTGCTAAAGGCGTGTGTAACCCTGACCGCGCCCCTACCCCTTGCTTATATAGGCATTCCCAATGAGCTCACGAGTTAGAGGCCCATTAGTAACCCTAAGCCTTGTCTAATTCGGGTCCAACCCGAATTAGGCTTCCAGCCCCATAAGCGTGCGACCCTATGGGTTCACGCACACATTGACATGGGCCGAGTACTCCTACTCGCCCAATAGTTGACAGCGGCCTCTAGCAAGGCGTGACAACTCCTATGTGCACGCAAAGATCATATCAGACGAACTACTACGACCACATATAAGTTATTCCCTTTGGCATTCGATTTATGGTTCAACTCGTGGGTTAGCATTTAACCCAAGCACGGCCATGCATTTGTTGATCCAATCACTTGAGTGATCCAGGTGATATCTCTCTCGCGTAGAGAGGGGCAAATTCCATCTTGATTGTCTATGTCTCATAGCATGCTTCCCGACCACCCGAAGACCACTTTTATAAATACCCAGTTACGGAGCAGCGTTTGATAGTCCCTAAGTAGGCCGTTTTACATCTTGAGTACATACCACAATTTTAGGTCTAAGGACATAACATACATGACGTGAATAGAGACTTTCTCATGTCGGGTCAGTCTAGCCTACATGTCTCATATGTGCCCGCATTATTAGTTTGACATCTCCATGTCCATGACTTGTGAAACATAGCCATCAACTAATACATGTGCTGGTTTAATATTCAAGTGTGTTCTCACGAGAACATCGACCAGGGACAACATTAGAATAACCATTCAAGTAATTGAGTTACACAAACAATTCACATAATCGCCAATTAATACAAGTTGTCTGTAATGGATATTCAATAAACACTTTATTAATCATGGATACAATCGGAATATGATCATCTACATGATTAGCTCTAGGGCATATTCCCAACAGATAGCCCGTGGATCATCCCAAACTTCCAGTTCATCGCTGCCAAGGCTGGACTCGTTCTTGCTGTACCCGACCTCGGTCCCAATGCCCAGGTCCTTCTCCTTCTTGTGCCTCTTCTGCTCTTCATCATCATCTGCGCAAGAAGAGCGTTCTATAATAACAAATGATAGTGATAGAGCCAGGAAAAAATTTAGGACGGGCTAAATAAAAGTCTACGGCGATTTATCTCTATGTATAATAATAGCTCGGGTCAATCTTATATTGAAAACGTCGACCAACAACGAAATTCACAAAATGCATCATGAAAAAAAAAGATGAAGTTCATTCATGCCGAAAGGACACGTTGCCCCACATTTTTTCCATGTGCCTCACAATTAAAAGCTGCTTGGTTCCTGCCGCTTGCCCCCTGCTGCTTGCCGGCCTGCCCAGCACCAAAAGCTTTGCGGCCGCCGGCGCCCGCTAGCGACTCCAACTCGCGTCCTCGCCTGGCTTGGCCGCCCACGGCAGCCGTCCAGGAGCTGCGCCGCTGCTGCTTGATTGTTTTCACTTTTTCAACATTAGGCTTCGGCCTTTTTAGTGCGATGTTCTATCTCTATTGGCCCAATAAGCAATAAATATTTTTTCTCTAATAATTCTCAGCCCTTCCTGATGAGCTACAGGGTATGTTTTCCCGACGTAACAACGATTACATATACGTACTGATTACATATACGTATTCAGCGACTCCGCGAGACCAGCGTCCCGAGCTAACGTCAGGTTCAGGCCCACGCGGCCCATGCGGCAAGTGACTTTGACAGGAATACGGCGAAACCAATACAGCAATACGGAATTGGATCAAACGATTGGAGTGCCCAGCCGCCAGCGCATCAGTTCGACTTCCCTGCCCGTGCCCTACGCGGCTATGCCGTCACGCCGATCGGCGATCGCCGATGCCCGACGCCCGACGCCGACTGCCAACGCCAAATTGCTAATGTGCAATACGGGTCAGAAATTCATAATAGTTCAGGCAATCAGACTGCACCCGCCTACGCCGAGCCGACGCACACGCCCTATGCCAATACACAATACGGATCAGAACAGAACTGCTGTCCACTCGTGACTCATCCTCGTGATCTGGTCTGGTTTGGTTCAGGCTTGAGGTGAGATTCATGTTCTTCGGCCTTTTTTAAAAAAATTCATTTGTACTTCAATTGCAAATTGATTTGCGGTGTGTTCTTTTCTCTTCCTAACTGCATAAAAATTGGTATTGCTTCTACCTGTGGCAACGACAAAGTGTCGAAAGAGTATTTTCTGCAACGGTTTTAGTGAAAAATAAAGTTACGAAATAAGATGAGAGATAATCTTTTGGATGATTGTCTAGTCACTTTTATTGAGAGAAATATTTTCTTTGAAATTGATGAAGATGATAAATTAAGACACTTATGTCCCTTCGAAAGCGTCGAATAAAATTGTCAGCAAAAATAACATTGTAAACCTATGGTACTATATTATGTACATATCTAATTATCTTTATTGTCTTTTGAAACTATTAAGTAGATATGGTTTCCAGTTAATCCATTTTAATTCTTATTACCAAATTGTGTATAAATTTTTTGAGAGGCATACCCTAACCTAAACTCCTAGATTCGCCACTGCTAATCTATACAATTAAGGAAACATAAAAAATCAAGGCAGGGCTTGGGGGGCGCTACGTAGCTGGGACCGGTAGCCCGGGCTGAAGCCCGGCTTGCCCGGCCGCTGGCTCCGTCGCTGATGACAACTAGAAAGAGTATTAGTGCTTAACCAACCAAAGGTTACCAAAGGGAAGATACCTCATTTGTCAAGTTTGTTATCTAAATGCACAAAAAAAAGGTCACCTTCAAAATTGCACTGTAAATTCGTGACAATCAAATATTCTGAAGGTTCATACGCATGGCCAGATATACCTTTATATATATGCTTCTAAAAATGGATAGATTCTTGCCTCCCAAATCCCAACACTAGTTTGCTCACTAAAAAACAAAACATAGTGATCCTGTTTGAAAATTAAAAAGAAAAATAAAAAGGCAGGGATATCAAAGTTTCAACAAGTTGAATGCAATTCTGCAAAACCCATCTTGGTGGTGCCAACTTTGCAAGTATCCAAATTTCTGTGATTAGACAAGTTGTGTACTTCTGACTCCCAAAAGGAAAAGAAAACCCAATCTATATGTTCCCGTATGTGCCACAACGATTTAGTACTTGGGAACTGCAGTCATGAGTCATCATGAGTCATGACCTATATAACAATATAAATATAAATAATATAAAATATGCACTAATTAGTACTGAGATTACTAAATACAGCATATCCAAATTATAATACAGTGTGCCATTTGACAAATGCAAAGAGAGGTAAATAAAAATCTGAAGAGCATGAACTAAGTATATCACCTCAACAGTCATGGGCGTGAAGCCCAAAAGGTTGGACCGGTTACAGCCAAGGGCTGAAAATAAGGAAATCCAAGCTGGTAGTGCTCGATGGTGGATGCCGTCTTCCAGGGGTGCAGGTACGCGAATGCTGCCACTGATATGGCTGTTCATGCTGATATCAACATGAAGTACGCCGGGAACATCTGCAGAATCCCAAACTGGTATCTCGGCAAGTACCTTTTGAGTTCAAAAAGGATTTTATCAACACATCATCAAGGTTTACACTATGTTCTAATAATAAGGGTCAAATTGACCCGCACACGGCGCTATTGCAACAAGAACATATATGCAAGTAGCCAAACTAATGAGTTTGCTGAAGGCACCTTCTTTGGGACAGCAACGCGTTTTTGAACAGTGGAAGAGGAACACGAACAGTCAAAGCTAATGGGTTTCGAGGGGGAGGTGATACTAATACAAATAAAGAGAAACGCGTTGTACTACTCTACTTGGACTCATTTGTGCTTAGACTTGACCCTGCATAATGTCAGTACTCAGTAAGTCAAGACAAATCAGACACCAAACAATGCTGGATTCTCTGGAAGGTAGCTAGCGTATGTCATCGATCTTCCTAAGCACGCCATTGTTTATGGCCGTCCTTCGCTCTGATTGATCTACTAATTGCTGCCTCAGGAGCAATCAAATATTATATGACTCATATTTTACCTGTGTGATCATGCAAGGCCATCTTGAGAAGACGGAAGACCAAAAAGGTCAACAGGGAAATTGCTATTGCAAAGACGCGTCCCTAGCTACTCCCCACGGGGCCAGCACATAACATATTCTACTACTCCACATTTATATATACAGACATGCCGGCAGCAGCACACAACCTTGGCACAAGCAGCTCACTCCGATGGCGGTTGCTTGCAGTTGCAGCTCCATCTTGCTGGCATTGTTGCTGGCCATCTCGTTGTCAGCCCTTGTGCAAGGAGCCTCCTCTTCCTCTGCCACTGCCACTGCCACTGCCAACTCGTCCAGTAACAGTGAGAGCAACGGCAGCAGCACCGACCTCGCTGCGCTGCTGGCTTTCAAATCCCAGCTCTCCGATCCTCTCGGTGTCCTTGCTAGCAGCTGGAGAGCCAACGTGTCCTTGTGTCGCTGGGTTGGCATCTCATGCAGCCACCGGCGGCAACGTGTCACGGCTCTGTCACTGCCGGACATGCTCCTTGAAGGAGAGCTCAGCCCACACCTTGGTAACCTTTCTTTCCTCTCCCTGCTCAACCTGACCAACACCGGCCTTGTTGGCTCCATCCCTGCTGAGCTTGGCATGCTAGGTCGCCTGAGGGTCCTTTCTCTGTTTGGGAATCGACTCTCAGGCGTCATTCCTAGCAGCATAGGAAACCTCACAAGGCTCGCACGCTTTCGCCTAGGCAACAACAGCTTCTCATGGGAGATCCCACCAGGGCTGCTGCAGAACATGCCCAGCCTTGAGATGGTTTCTCTCGAAACGAACCAGTTGAGTGGCCACATACCACCATATATGTTCAACAACACGCCTTCCCTGTGGTACATCAACATGGGGAACAACAGCCTGTCAGGTCCCATACCACACGGTGTGGGTTCCTTGCCCATGCTTGAGTACTTGAACCTGAATTACAACCAGCTTGGCGGCACAGTACCCCCAGGCATGTACAACATGTCGAGGATGCGAGTCATCGCACTCTACAATAACAATCTTAGTGGTGTGATTCCAAGCAGCAATGGCAGTTTCGTCCTTCCACTGCTGGAGTGGCTTGACCTCAGCAAGAACAACTTCGCAGGCCAGGTTCCACTAGGGCTTGCAGCATGCCAACACCTTGGATACCTCGATTTGTATCGCAACCATTTCTCAGATTTGGTGCCAACTTGGTTGGCTCAGCTACCACGCCTCACCTATCTGTCACTTGGTGGAAACTACCTGGTTGGCTCTATTCCATCTGTTCTTGCCAATCTTTCCCAGCTTACCGCGCTGCAGCTTGCTTCAAGTCAGTTGACTGGCCCAATTCCAAGCTCTCTTGGGAATTTATCTCAACTGTCTTTCCTGAATTTGCAAATGAATCAGCTGTCTGGCTCAGTTCCACCAACACTTGGGAACATCCCAGCTCTGCGAATGCTACCTCTGTCGGACAATAATTTAGAGGGGAACCTAACCGACTTGCTGTCCTCCCTTTCCAACTGTAGGAAACTCGAGGTCCTTTACATATCTGATAACTCCTTCACCGGGGGATTCTTCCCAGACCTCGTGGGAAACCTGTCTACAAAGTTATATCACTTTGCAGCAGGTGACAACAAGTTAACAGGCAGGCTTCCATGGACACTGTCAAACTTAAGTAGCCTCGAAAGGATAGAACTCTCCAGAAACCTACTCACAGGGCCAATCCCAGAGTCTATCGTAGTGATGCAAAATCTAGCATTCTTTGATGTCTCGAGTAATCATCTGTCAGGCCATATCCCAGCAGAAATCGGTACACTGAAAAGCCTACAGCAATTATTTATCCAAGGAAACAGATTCTTCGGCTCTATACCAGATAGCATTGGCAATCTTAGCTGGATAGAATACATCGACATCTCCCAGAACCAGTTGGGTCCAACAATACCGGCAAGCCTTTTTAGCCTTGAGAAGCTTATCCAGCTAGATCTTTCTCATAATTTCTTTACAGGTGAATTACCCGGTGATGTAGGTGGCTTAAAACAGGTGGATACAGTTGACCTGTCTTCCAATTTTTTGCGTGGAAGCATCCCAGAATCGTTTGGACACCCTAGGATGCTCACTAACCTAAACCTGTCACATAACTCGTTCGAGAACTCTATCCCGGACTCGTTTCAAGACCTTACTAGCCTACAAGTGTTAGATTTCTCCTCAAACAATCTCTCTGGCACCATTCCCATGTTCTTTGCTAACTTCACATTCTTGACAACCCTGAATCTCTCCTTTAATAAGCTCGAAGGCAGGATACCAGAGGGAGGTATATTCTCAAATATCACGATCGACTCTTTGATTGGGAATGCTGGGCTATGTGACGCTCCACACCTTGGATTTTCGCCATGTCGTTATGAAAAGTCTAACATGGATATTAGGCCCTTCTTGAAATATGTAATCCCAGCTGCTGCTGTAGCATTTGGGTCTACTCTGCTTTGTGTTTGCCTGATGATCAGCAAGAAACTTAAGAGCAACAAGGGAGAGGCTAACGTTGAACAAGGTGATATGGTTGAGCACAGAATTGTCTCCTACCATGACCTCGTTCGTGCCACAGCAAATTTCAGCGACGACAATCTGTTGGGGACTGGAGGCTTTGGAAAAGTTTTCAAGGGCCAACTGAGTAATGGTTTGGTGGTTGCTGTAAAAGTTCTAAACATGCAGCTGGAAGAGGCCATGAGGAGCTTCGATGCAGAGTGTCGTGTGCTTCGCATGGCTCGGCACCGCAACCTGATAAGGGTACTAAACACCTGCTCCAACCTGGATTTCAGAGCGCTCGTGCTCCAGTACATGCCCAATGATAGCTTAGAGAAGATCCTACACTCTGAAGTTAGAAGGAACTTGGGGTTTCTTAAAAGGTTGGAGATCATGCTTGATGTGTCCATGGCAATGAACTATCTTCACCATGAGCATTACGAGGTCGTCCTGCACTGTGACTTGAAGCCTAGCAATGTGCTATTTGACAGCGACATGACGGCACATGTGGCAGACTTTGGAATTGCAAAGTTGCTATTGGGTGAGGACAAATCAATGACTACTGCTAGCATGCCAGGAACACTTGGGTACATGGCACCAGGTACTACCACTTGTATGCTATTTTGCTATAACTATATCTTTGATGGTATATACTCATTCAGTTGATTAATAGTGCTAACATCTTGTTATCTGAATTTATTGAGCTATCAGAGTATGGATCCTTTGGAAAGGCATCCTGCAAGAGCGATGTGTTCAGCTTTGGAATCATACTTCTTGAAGTATTCACTGGAAAGAGACCCACAGATCCCATGTTCGTTGGAGACCTGAGCATCAGACAGTGGGTGCACCAAGCCTTTCCATCAGAGATTTTCCATGTTCTGGACGAACAAATCCTTCAAGAAGCTTCCTCTTCTGCCCCCGACCTGAAGCACTTACTGCCACCAATATTTGAGTTGGGTTTGCTCTGCTCAAGTGACTCACCTGACCAAAGGTTATCGATGAGTGATGTTGTGGCGGCACTGAAGAAAATAAAAAAGGATTACACCAAGGCTCCATCGGCGACAAAGCTGTATACTGCCCAGTGACGTGTCTGCTCTCTTCATTCCCTTCTGTAGCTGCAGCGAAGTCTTGCTGCATTTTGCCTACTTTTTCCGTAGTCTGCCAACATGTTTGTTTGTTTGTTTGTTCCTGTTGTGAGTTTTCTTAATGCTTATGTGGTATCTGCTATAAGCTGATAAGTTTGCATATACTGTGAAATGGAGAGTTAAATGGTGTGCAGTTGTAACCTTGGTTGTGATAAGTTGCAAGATTCTGAGTACCTGAATCCAATAATGTACTTGTGAGTTGTAAGGAAAACAGTATTGTCCTCAGATTCCCTTAGGGTTCTAGCTGAAACTCGAAAATACAAATGAGAAGAGGCATTGCAGCAGATCAAATGAACACCTCAGTGGCTGTTGTTTTTTCTGCATTTTGGAGTTCTGACAATGGTTTGACACATCTAATGAGCCTACAAGAATTCAATACTAGTCAGGAAACTTGTATCCGTGCATATTCCAGTGAGTCATCCCAGAATGAAACTTAAACAATTGCCAGCTGAGATGAGGCAATAGTTTGATCTTGATCTCGAGTTCGAGGTTGATTTGATCTTTATTTCAAAAAAAAAAAATGGTTGATTCAATCTTGTATCATTTAACTCGGGGACTGTGGGTTGTGATCTTCTTACCATGAGTTTCTTGTAACTGCAGTCTCCAACTGGGAAAAGAGTAGACTGAACTTAGGATACAGCTGAACACAATATGATAGACAATTCTTTCCTAGGTGACAAGTAGCATTCCGAACTTTACCTGCCGATTGTAAACAAAGGAGAGTCTCATAGCCTTCTAATTTTTTTACAGTAGCTTAAAATGATTTATGAATGATAAGTCATTGTTCTTACTTACGACTAAATGGAGGCGAAGTGGTGGTGGTGCAAGGTTTCTCTTGTTTGTGTATGTGCAGGTAGAGGAAACACCTGTTGGTTGATGGTGATGACAAAGGTCAAGCAAAGTCTGTGCCAATGTAGCATGGGCTGAAGGGTGGACAAGAGCGTTTGGACCAAGGGACTGAGGCCTAAAGAACCGTGAGTGATCCAAACCAGCATTGGTGTTTTTTTCAGATAAAGATATCCATTTCAATTCTGTTTACTTATGAAACTCTTTTGTTGTTTCTGGTTCTTGACAACATGTGCTTTCTTCTACTGATTCTGATTGTGCTTGTGCAGATGGTTGGGTTTGTGACACTGTTGTATAACTGGCCTAGGAGCCAGAGTAGAAAAGGATTTTATTGTCCTGGTCCTCATTGTGCAACTCTAAGTACTACAAAAATTACCATATAAATACATAATAAACTATAATTTTTAATCATTCAATTCCTACTAGTCTACTAGATCTGGAAGAGTTCAACATTAAATTCGAAATTAGAAGTGAGAATGCCAGCTGAATGTGAAAAGGGGGATTTAGATTACTTACTGAATTAATATTACCATCGTCAGTGCGTCATAGCGTGCGACCTCAGGCTTTGGCTCTACCGCTCTGGGCTCTGCGCCTCTGCCTGACCTGATACGCCGGCGCCATTGCGGCCAGGGACAGGCCCAGGCGGGGCGCCGCTCCGGCAGCCGAGAGAGAACTGGACGCCGGCGGGCGCAGTGGGTCCCGCCGTGCCCGTTCGTCACATGCAGGGCACCGGCCGCCGACAGTCAGAGGCGCGCCGCGGGCACCGACCACCGAGCAGCCCTCAGCGGTTGCCGGCGGAGCACGGGCGGCGGCGCGGCGCTGTTGGCCGCGAGAATGCGAGAAGAATCGGGGAGAGGGGATCGCGAACGGGCGTCTCTCTTGCTGGGCCAACAAAATTTGCCCCAAGTCCAACGCCTAGGGGTAGGCCAAGAAACCTTACATCGGTGGCACTTAGCCCAAGAGCCCAAGACAAATGGAGGAGACCACTAGACGAAAAAACGTTCCCTAAAAAAAATAAAAAGAAAAAAAAAACTAGACGAAAGAAGCCACTGTTCAGGAATGCACAGCTAATCCCTCTGCCATTTTCTCAGAATCAAGCTCCGATGACCATTTCTAGCTGAGGCTTTTCGATATGCAGAGACATAACAAGCTTGTATTCTTGCTCATATGAAAGATTCGGGTGCCTGATCTCATCAGCGTTATGCTCCCATAACCCATCACATAGTAGTAGAGTAATATCATTGTAAAAAGAAAAAAAAGTTCACAAACAGGAATCATCAATTTTCAGGAAGGCAACATATCTAGTGTAAACCAATCTCTTCGTACAAAGCGTGCAAACCAACTGCTGGAGAGAGGTGAGAAGAGGATTTGCAAAAATATGATTAGGAGCTGGCGGTTAAGTGCAAAATTATACTAGTGAGCCGCGGCAAGGCTTGCTCCTTTCATATCTTTTAATGTGTGAGAAATGAACAAAGAAGAAACAAAGCAATTTAATATAAATATTTTTTTAATTAGTTGAAGGTATTACCCAATATGCCACACGGGTTAATAGACTAGTGAGCCAAATGAGAGAGATGTTTGGCTGATGCAAGATTTGGGAGGGGGTTGAATCACTGATTTGGCAAAATGGACATACTTCAACTTTTCTTTCTTCTTTTCTTCCTTTTTGGCAGATTTGGAGAGGACCTTAGTCCACTCCTTCTCTTGCTCAATCTCCCAAGCACGTTTCTCCCTCTCCTAGTGAGGGGTGCCATTATTCCAAAGATGAAAATAAACATACAAAGAGGAGGTTGTGACACGGCAAAGATTGTATATATAAAATCTGACCTCCTTAGAGAAGACTGAGAAGCAGAAGTGGTTGTTGCTGAGAAATTTGACATGAAAATCGGAAGCACGACCACCCAAACATGATTGCAAAGTAAGGCTCACTGAATCCTCCGTCAAACGAAACAGGAATCTCCGAAAGGTCACCAAGAGGAAGAAGGATCCATCAAGGGAGGGGAATGGGTGATGTACCGGTGACTTGAAGCGTTGTCGAACCTCATCTTGGAACACCAGACCTTGATCGAAATCAAGGCGATCCACCAGATCAAAAGAAGACCCCATGACGAGCGATCGTCACCGAGCGATCAGGAGCAGAAGACATGGTTGTTGGCGTGGAGGAGGAGCGTGGGTGGGCAGAGTGGGGTGGGAGGGGGAGCACCATTGGAACTTCTCTAACATATTAACATATTGATCGGTCCATTAGATATTATCTAGCCGCGGTGACTATCTCAACTCTGAGGTGTGCACAACTGCACGTTTGCACATCCACAGCTCTTGCAAACCATCTTTGGTTAGGTCCAAAGAGACATTCAGAGCATCTGAGCATGTAAACAATTTCAAAACGAAATCATCTGCCTACATTACGTACATTATTTAAATCATAACACATCTCATCTCAAAGTTCTCGCAAGACAGACATCAGTGTCTCCATACATAGACCTAAGTTAAGTTCAGAGTTTGTGGCCACCACTCACCACCTACGCCGTAGCGAGCATCACACAATGGGAAAGCCCTCGTCAGTCACGGGTCCAGTTTGCTGGATAGGTACCAGGAGAGTATGGCAGCCGAAGCCCAATATGTTGGCCAGCGACGACAGGCCGTGGATCATCCCAAACTATAGTTTTCCAACTGGGCTAGGCCCGCTGGGCCGACACAGGCACAGCCCGAGAAAGCACGGCCCAGGCCCGCATGCCCCGTGCTCGTGCCTAGCACGGCCCGTCCCGTGCCCGTGCCTGGGCCTTGCATTCGGCCCATGGGCCAGCACGAGGCACGACACAGTTAATAGGCCGGCACGATGTTGGCCCGATTATCTGGAACATTGGATCAATTTTCATTATTCGTGGCCGTTGGATCTACTTGCATCATATCTAACCTAGGTATAAAAGCAGGTCCTTCACCATTCTCTCTCATTTTCCTCTCCCAGCCGCCGTTCTTTCTTCTCCAGTCCTCCTCCCGGTCCCGACTCCGGACTCCTCGGCGGCGCGCGCGGCCTCGCCCCCTCGCGGTGGTGGCGGCGGCCGCCCAGGCCTCGACCTCTCGGCGGCGCGCGCGGCCTCGCCCGCTCGCGGTGGTGGCAGCGGACCCCAGGCCTCGGCCTCTCGGTGGCGTGCGCGGTCTCGCCCACTCGCGGTGGTGGCGGCGGCCGCCCAGGCCTCGGCTTCTCGGCGGCTCAGGTGGCGCTGCCTCCCTACGGCAATGCCCCCTGCTGGCCTCTCGGCGGCTCAGGCGCCGACGACCGACCCCAGCCTCCCTTCGGCGATGTGTTTCTCGATGGATTTGTTTGGATTTGTGATGCTTGGATTTGTGAGATGTGTTCCTCGATGGATTTGTTTGATTTCTCGATCTATTTTCTCTCTCGATATGTGATTCCTGTATAAGTTCTCGAATTTGGGGATCACGAAACTCCGATGCTAGCAACAGCAGTAGCACGGAGGCCCGACGTGCTGCGGTGGGCTGACGTGCTCGTTGGCACGGCACGGCACGGCTAACCGGCCATAGTGTCGTGCCTGGGCCACGACCTCGGCACGGCGGCACTATTAGGCACGGCACGGCGGGCCGCCGTGCCGCATAGTGCCGTGCCGTGCCTCGTCGTGCCCGTGCTAGTGCCGTGTCAGGCGGCCCGTTTGGAAAACTATATCCCAAACTTCCGGTTCAGCGCTGCCAGGGCGGGGCTCCTCTTTGCAGTCTCCGCGTTCCTTGAGTACCCGACCTTGCCGATGCCGAGGTCCTTCTCCATCTCGTGCCTCTTCATCATCATCTGCGCAAGCAGAGCACTATATAGGAACAAGCGATACTGAAGGTAGAAAGCAGAGTAGTAGTGCTTATAACCAAAAGGCATATTCCCAACACATGGCTAGACATACCTCTGTGCTTCTAAATAAATAAAAAAAAAGAAGCTAGATTCTTGTCTGCCAAATCCCAACACTGGATCGCTCACTAAAAGACAAAGCATAGTGGATCCTGTTGGAAAAATAAAAAGAAAAAGAAAAAGAAAAAGAAAGTGGCAGGAAATCAAAGTGTCAACAAGCTGAGTGCAATTTTGCAAAACTCGTCTTGGCGGTGCCAAGTTTGTGAGGCCATTTGCTGGAAAATGGCAAATATCCAAATTTCTGCGATTAGCCAATCTGTCTACTCCTGATTCCCAAAAGAAAACAAAAATAAATATATGCTTTCCTGTATAAACCACAACGATTTAGTATTCAGAAACTGCAGTCATGACCTGTATAACAATATAAATCTTCATCGAAGTGTCTTCCCCTTTGTCTTGCATACCTCAAATACCAACGTAGTTAATCTCGAAATAATAAACAGTAAAAAAGCACTCATTAGTTCTGAGATTTTAGAATACAGCATACCCAAACTATAATACAGTGTGTCATTTGGCAAATGCAAAGAGAGGTAAATAAAAAGCTGAAGAGCATGGAAAATGTATATAACCTCAACAGTCATGGGCGTGAGGACCAGAAGGTTGGACAGGTTACAACCAAGGGCTGAAATCAGGAATCCAAGCTGGTAGCGCTCGATGGTTGATGCTGTCTTCCAGGGGTGCAGGTACGCAAATGCTGCCACGGATATCGCTGTACATGCTGATATCAACATGAAGTAGGCCGGGAACATTTTCCCCTGCAGACTCCCAAACTGGTGTCTCGGCATGTACCTTCCGAATTCAAAAAGAATTTTATCAAAACATCGCCAAGGTTTATATTCTAAATGAAATAACTAACCCGCACATGGTGCTATTGCAAAAGGAACATATATTACTAGGCTTTACTCTTCCGGTGGATTTCTAAGTTCTCACTATAACAAGGTGTTATATTAGCACTTTGTAAAAATAAAAATTTATTGAAGGTATATTTGAACAGCTGAGCAAAAGAAATTGCTTCTAGACTCTAAGAATGAACCGTATATTACTCAACAATTCTAATATGTAAGCAGCAAATAAAAAAACACCCCACTTCCTTGAAAATGGTAGCGATGCTGCCAGAACTTTCAGAATGTTTAATGAGAAAACGATGAACAAGTCATCATAATGTCAACAAGCTTATATCAAATGTTCTAGCACCTAATAGTAAGAGGTGTCTCGATATGACATAAGACCATAAGAGTTCTCCGGAGTCCAGACATGCCAACTCTTCTTCCCAACATATCTTCAAGGTGCAAGTCCTGTTTTTGCAGTGTGAACTTTCAGGACTAATAGTCTAATAGTTACTCCTACCAAGTTAAGACACAGATCCAGTGAATTTGTGAGGAGCAAAGACCCATATGCAACTACAAATCACATAATTCTAAAGAAAGATTCCTGCTGCTTCTCATCTTACAACCATAATCCAAAATCAGCGTGTGAAGTACTGACTTTCCTCAAAGTTCTTCCAAGAACGTGTGCTCTACACTAAGAATATGAAATTGATTTTGAATCGCTGCGACAGCAGCAGCACATCAAGTTTGGCGTCCAACCCAGTCCATGGAAGGTGTGAGGCTTGGGTGAAGTGACATCGGCAAGAAAGACAGGTGGAAGTGGAACGCATCTCTCCCCTCCCAAGCTTCCTCTGACTTGGGACGGCCTCTGCAAGTGCTGGCCAGTGGGTGGTGAAGACTCGGCGCTCAGAGCACGGTGAAGCCGATGCCGGAGAGGGAGGGACGACATGGAGTGACCGTGGAGGGAAAGAATATGTCCCATTCCGGCGGAAGCCATCGCCGACTCACCGTCGCCGCGGTGGCTTTGCAGATAAGCCCCTGCTTTACAGCAATATTTCCTAGTGTTTCGTATTTAACCTCTCGCCGTCGCCGGCTGCTGGCGACCGGGCGAATGCTAGCGCGCACCGACGGCGAGGTTGAGGAGGGCATGGCGCGGGAGTGACGTTTCACTTCCTCGTCGAATGAAGCTAGCAGGCAATAATCCCCAAGTCCCAATGCCCCAGCGAACATGACGATGCTTAGTGCTTTGCTTACTTGAACATGACGATGCCGCCGATGAAGGTGACCCAGAGGCCGGCACCCCAGGATGTGGCGAAGGCGAGGACGTGGACCAGCCTCGCGGCCGCCGCGGCGCCGGAGCCACTGACGGGCAGGGCGTCGGGCGCGAAGAGGACCCCCGCGGCCAGGAACGACACCGCCGTTACGAACCGCGCAGCCCACCCCATCGCGCGGCGCTGCCCTTGGACCGAGCCCCCGACGGGTGCCGCCTGGCCTGGGACTGGGAGTCGTGGAGAACGCGGGGTCGGGGAGGAGGAGGAGGAGGACGGCGGTGTCCGGTGAGATCGCGCGTGGGAGCCTGAAACTGAAATGGGAGCTTGTGAGCTCTGATTTTGAAGCAGGACGGCCGGCTCCGTTGACCTTCCTGTTCCTGAAGCAAAATATCAACATGCCTGCTCTTTTCTTTAGTCTTTTTCTCCAAGAGAAACACGTGACAATGAAATCCTTTGTTTCTATATAAATAATAAATAGTAAGTACTACATTGTTGCATTGTTGTCTCGACTGGCAAATCAAATCGTTCTATTTTAAGCCACAAACTTCAAATAGCCGGTCATCAGCAAAGAAGACATTGTTTTTCTTTTTTATACATCGATCAGCGAAGAAGACTTTAGAGAAACAACTAGTTAATTATGGTGGAGTCACGGAGCCCAACAAATCCATGGGCGTGACGGCGTGAACCGTGGAGAGATTCTCTCCCAAGCACAAGTTGTGTGCATCAAAATCTGTGGGCAATGGGGCCAAGAGGCCAAGAGGACGAAGGTAAAGGTACGAGTAGTAGACTAGACCAAAGAAACTACTCTTCGAGATCAAAAATCCATACAACTTAGGTGTTGTTTGAATCCTAAAATAATTTTAGGAATTTTAGTTCTAGCTAGAGATTTTAGAATCTAGATTCTAGATAACAAGGTGTCCATGTTCTGTCCATCGCTGATTGTAGTGAATGTCAAGGTGCGGAAAATGGCTTAGACCTCAAGAGAGAACTTGATTAGGAACTCTTCCTATGTTCTTCTGTCTACATCGGTTTGTTGGAGCCAAAGCAGCGTGTCTGCAGGGTGATCCCAACTGGCCTGGGGCCGGTGACAATGAGTCCACCTAGCTCCTTTGGTTAGCAAACCGTAGGCCATGCCACTGTACATTTTCCTTGGACTGAACCTTCCTTACCCGTATAGAGCAGTCGACGACGGATTGCATCAATTTTTCCTTCTGGACCTAGGGAGGTAGGTCGTTAATGAGCAAGGTGTATATTGGTACTATGGAGAGATCCGATTTCACCCAAACCAAGCTCCTAGCCATCAGCAGGCTATGGCATATGCCAGCAGCTTCTACGCGATTGCATCTACCGTTGCATGCCATTGAGCTCAGCATCCATCCATGGTAGTGAATCCAAAAATATGACAATTGGCATCAAGCCATCAGCAGGCCATGGCATATGCCAGCAGCTTCTGCGCGACTGCATCTACCATTGCATGCCATTGAGCTCAGAATCAAGCCATGGTAGTGAATCCAAAAATCTAACAATTGTCATCGATATATCTAATTCCTAGTAGGTCGTGCTAGTTTCTGGGTGATCAAACACTTGCCAAGGTTGGCTCGTAACCTAGAAGAGTCTCCAAAAATGTGGAGTATCTCTTTGATTGTCAATCCTACTTGCATGTCAGGGTGGGCAAAGATAATGACACTGTCGGCGTATAGGTTGCATTGATGTTTGAGTGCCTCTGTTTCCATGCCCCTCAGCACCCCATCCGCTCTTGCCTTAGGAAACATTCTAGTGAGCGCTTTCCATAGACAAGATGAAAAGCATTGGTGATAGGGAGTCACCCTAGCACACTCCAATCTTTGTGCGTGATAGGTGGCCTCAGCTGCCCGTTGAGTAGGACTCATGAAGTGGTTGTGTATAGGATAGTTGCCATTCGATGGGGCCAACGCTAGCTGAATCCAAATACGTTGTCCAAGAGAAGGGGATTGGCGGTGATGTTTTCAAATGAACAATTAATCGCCATGTGCCATCACGCGAGAGGAGAAAAGTAGTTATATGTATAGTTATCTATCACATGGCCACCGCACTTTCTTCGCTATGAGGTGTTGAAGCAATGCGGAGCTAAGGCTGCGCCCTGCCTCCCAAGAAGGTTTCCAACACCTATTTGAGCAGTATGTGCCTGTGAGACATTGGGACACATGGTTTTACTATGTTGCGCATGAAAAAAAATGGTTAACTGAACAACAAGACAATCTAGCAGACAAATCGAACCACTTGGATAGTCTATCCCATGCACTGGCTGCGCACTGCTAGGGTTGCAGTGATCACACACGTGTGTAGCTATATAATACTCCCTCCATTCACTACTGGAAACTGAAAATTTCCAGTCGGTACAGCACAGCCCGACAGAAAAGGTGCATTTATTCGGTCGGTTTCCTTCGACCGACAGAAAACACGAAATACCGACAGAATAAATAAATTATACTGTAGGTTTTTGAGTAACCGATAGAAAATACGCAATTTTTGTGTGTCTCCTACCGACAGAAAAATTGAGTTCGCCAAGGTGTACGAAATGTATCGTGCGCCCAACATGGGCCTGAGCTACGGTGGCCTTTCAGCCGGCCCAACACGGAGCGGGTTTGCGCCGCCTTCATGTAAAACCAGCGCCCCCAAACCCTAGCTTCCCGCACCCCATCGCTTTCGCCGCCGCCCGTTCGTCATCTCCCGCAGTTCGCGACGATGGCGGATCCCTCGCGCCGCAGCGGTGCGCCCCCCAAGTCGTGGACGATGGCGGATCCGTGAGGCCCCCAAGTTGTGGCGCTCTCCTCCCTCAGCCTCCGTGGCGGTGCCCTCCCTCCCTCAGCCTGCAAGTGGTGGCGCTCGACGCTAGGACGAAGCCGGCGGATGCGATTCGCTGTCCCCACGCCGGTGCCGGTGAGTGCTCCTCCTGTTACCCGCACTGCCCTGTACCTTTGGCCTTGCTTCTCCGAGCAGATGACCTCCTACTTGCGCTCGCGTTTGGATCTATGAAGGTTTTGTTAGAACGCTCGTGGGAGGAGCTGCTTAGCTCTTGATCTATGGATCTGTGCGTGTCCATATCAGGAACTAGGCTGGATATGAGATGCGCGTTTCTGCATTGAGCTGGCTTAGTTGTTGGGACTCGGATTCGGCATCATTAGCTGGGTAATGCGATGTGGTGGCCTTTTGCTTTGTTGCGGGGATTCTCTCAACTTTCCTGATCCGGTGCAAGGCTACCAGCTTATATGGCTTGCCAGGTTTTGATCATGAATGTTTACTGATAGTTCGTAACACAATGTCGTGCAAGGTTCTGATTTGTCTGTGGATGACTCCCTATATCTTACTTCTGTTTGTAATATTTAGAATCTGAAGAAAAAGGAGAAACAACTGGTATTTTTACTGGTTTAGAGCCATTTCATTGCAGGCAAATTTAAAGAATCAAGGGTATATTTGTTGGATGCTTTGGAGAAGGTATGCTCTTAACTCTACTCTTATGTCAGACCACTTTCTTTCTGCCAATACCACTTATCTAAATCTGTTAATTTGCAATACCATATGACTTGTGAAAGAAAAAATGTACTGTTTCTAGTTCAATAAACATATTGTAGTGTTATATGAAATGAATTTGATGCTATTGCAAACTGCCAGTAGCTTTTTGATTTCTAGTTTAATAAATTTCTATTTTAATAAGCAACTGTTACATAACTGATGGCACACTTAAAGAACAGTTGTGCTATATATGATGACTGTTAAAAATGTGACCTCAACATATGCCAAGTTGCATTGCAGATAACTGTTAAAAATGTGACCTCAACATATGCCAAGTTGCATTTCAAAATCAGGAATGTTATCTTGGAAGTCAGAATCCTTGATGGTGACCTTTGTTATCTCTGGAGCTGTAGTTGTTGTTGGAGCAGTAGTGCATTACTTACTGTATTGCTCAAGGTAAGATTTTACTCTAAAATTCAGTGGTAGTGTACAATTTAACCTTTCTTGCAGTTGCTCTCTCATAATTGCTTGCTACAATCTTAGTTAGTGTATATATATGTGGTTGTCTTGCATACTGAAAACTAGAATAAGAGTAGCTGCAGAATTGAGCTGTTACTTAGTTGTTTTTCCAGAAACCACTTTCACTTGAGCATTTACTTACTTGAGAACTGGAGCATTTTTAAGATCACTAATGGTGTAATGTTCCACTGCAGATTTTCGTCAATGAGGATAAGAACCCTGTCGATGCAAGCCTTTGAAGATGGGTAGAAGATAAGGACATAGAGCTCATGGAATTAGGATCTAGATGTTTGCTAGGCTAGTAGGAGATATCTCATGGGTTGGTGCATATTTGCAATGTCTTTACCTACTGGGACGATTACTACTCCTAACCTGTATCAAACAAATATTTCTCTTGATATATATAGGCCACTGGTTCTTCTCATGTTGGCTTGCAATATTTGTGGAATCGTAATCCTGTTTGTGCAATAATATGAAAGTCCAAACAATATCATGTTTGTGAATGTATTATTGTTATCATGAATTTAATATGAAAGTGCAAATACGGTTCTTGTTAGACCTGCAATCAAAATATATTTCCTGTCATGTCAAAATGATATTTCTGCGGGCAGCAAACCGACAGGAAATTGTATTGTATTTCCTGTCGGTGCATCATGTTTTCCTGTTGTCACCTTCCGACAGAAAAATGTCTTCTAGACCTGTTGAGCGTCAGTTTTCCTGTCGACGTCCTACCGATGGAAAAAATGGAAAGCCGACATTAAAATCAAAAAACCGAAAGAAAATTTCTATTTTACTGTCGAGCTAGTCCTGTCGGTATTTTCCTGTCGATATACCTACAGAAAATTTAATTTTCTATTTTTTCTGTCGGTTTTTGGCTTTTCTCTGTCGGTTTTATACCGATAGGAAATTTTTGGCTTCAGTAGTGATTTCAGATTGCAAGTTATTTTGGTTTTTCTTGGTACATAGCTTTTGCTATGCATCTAGATTTACACTATATATAGATATGTAGCAAAAACTATATACCTAGAAAAACTAAACCGACTTATAATTTGGAATGGAGGCAGTAATAGTGAACAATATGGCTGAAGATTAAATATTGCCTTGGTGCATGAATATATGCCACAATTTGATTTGGTATGCATGGATGTACATTTTAAAATACAAATGTCTTGGTACAACTTCTGTATCAATAGACTCATATGTAATTATCATAGTTGGTCAAGCGACACAATGCTTTTGAAATTTTGATATGCATGTATAATTCAGATATCTAAACAAAGGGTGCAAGTCATTACACTTCTCCAATAATTCACAAGAAAAAATATGTATGGAAAACAGAAAAAAGTTCACAAATAAAATCTATTGTTGTATTTATATGACCTTGCTTTGATAAATTATTGCCGCCACGCCAGACATTGCCTCATTGGGCTTTATTCCGTGCCACTATAGTATTATTATATCTACAAATTAGGATTAAATAATACAAGTCTCAGATGATCAAATATAAAATTAATGCTAATCTTTGACATGTTCTTGTGTTACTTTTCTAGATTGAGTGCATGAGAATATATGGCGACATCATGAGAAAGGCTGACGAGTCAGTTTCTGATAGACATCCAGCATTTTTGGTCTTGAGTGTGGAGAACTTTGCATGCAGGCAAATGCCATTTGGACAAGCAAAGTAATTTCTTCTACCTCCTCTATTGTTGGCAACGGTGTTCGCTAGTCCAACATTTCCATTGCAATCTCAATGGAAGGAATGGTCTGAAGTTCCCTAGGGTATCTTCCCATCACAATCTCAAGCACAACTACACCAAAGTTGTACACATCGCACTTTTTTGTCACCACTGATGTGTATGAAAGCTCTACATAAAAAAGAAAAGAATTAGACAAGTAAGGAATAATATAGAAAAATCTCATAAAACTATAACTATTTACACCTAACAACTTCTAGGAGTAATTTCACATATAGATTCATACTACTTTTTCTTACCCTAGTAATGTGAAATTATAGGACCACTTTCTATAGTGAAAGGTTGAGTAAAAGTTCTAGTTTTATGCAAACTTGTAGTAATGGCACCAAACTATCAAGTTAGTTGTAGTAGTATGAAACTAATTCCATATGTTACAATTTTTTAATAAATTTTAGGTACCAATCCGTAGTCGCTGTTTTGTGAAGCTTATCCCTAACATGTATGCAACTTGCAAGTAGAATTGAAGGAAGCCACATACCAGGGGCTATATAACCATATGTCCCTGCTAATTCACTCCAATTCGCTGAATGAGGTTTTATAATCCTTGCTATGCCAAAATCTGAAACACAAGCTTTGAAATTTGCATCGATCAATATGTTGCTACTTGTAATGTCGCGGTGGATTATTGGCGGGTTGCATTCATGGTGCAAATAGTACAAAGCTTGAGCTATGTCTCTAGCAATAGCAACTCGCCTTTGCCAGTTTAGTTCCTTTGCTAGCTCCTCATTCTCCAAGGCTGCATGAAGACTTCCTCTATCAATGTAATCATAAACTAGAAATTTGTACAACTGATGGGAGCAGTATCCATACAATTTAACGATGCATCGGTGCCGTATCTTTGTCAACACCTCAATTTCTCTTATGAATCTCTTTTCATCATTCCTATGGTCAAGTCATTCTGGCGGCACCCCTCAGGTCCTGAGTTCGAAACCCGGGTGGGGCGAATTTCAGGCTGAGGGTAAAAAAATCCCCTCGCCGGTCCCGTGTGCCAAAGCACTTGCGTTTGTCGGCCCCGTCTCACAGGGTAACGACTCTAGTGTCAGGGCGGGACCGGGGTTCGGGGGTTTTCTTGACTTGCATGAGAAGTCTTCTCTATCGCGTATTTCCCGGGGGCCGTCTTACCCCCCGCAGGTTATGTTTTCTTCGGTTTTATGAAGCCTTTTTACTGCAACCAATCTCCCCCCTTGGAGCTGAGCTTTATAGACAGTGCCATACCCACCTGATCCAATGATGTAACTCTCATTGAAATTTTCCGTTGCCCTAATGATATCCTCAAAATGCTAGTTTCCCATCGAAATTCCACACTAAAAGCACATCTCTTGTATCTACAGTAGGCGTGTCATGTGGTCTTTTCCACTTGTGAATAATCATAATAACTCCAAAAAATGTGAGAACAGTGACTATGCACAATGGAATGGAAATGGCTAATGCCAAGTTGCGAATTCTTCTGTTGTGATGCTTCAAATCCATAGCCGAAGCACATGTTGGAAGGCCTGAGACATTGCCACAGAGGCCATTATTATGGAGGAACCATCCTATGGCGGCATTATGAAATAGTCGCCCTATTGGAAGAGGCCCTTCCAAGTTGTTGTATGACACGTCAAGTGTCGACAAACTAGCCATGTCAGCGAAGGAGGGTGGAATGGTTCCATCGAATTGGTTGTGGGAGAGGTTCAGGACCTCCAGCTTAACTAAGCTCCCGAGCTGCACAGGAAGTCCGCCTGTGAAATTGTTATTGCTCAAATCCAGCTCAAGCTGCAGGTTCTCCAGATTACCCAAGGAAACCGGCAACTCTCCACTCAATCTATTGTGATTGATAAGCAATTGTAGCAGCCCAGTGCAACTCCCAAGCTCCTGCGGTATTGACCCATTTAACTTATTCATAGATATATCGAGAAACTGTAGATTACTCATCTGGCCAAATTCAGGTGGTATATCACCTGAAAATTCGTTTCCCGATAAGCTGAGCATGTACAGGTTGGCTAGGTTGCCTAGTTCTGGTGGTATCTTGCCTGTTAGTTTGTTGCCGTAGAGCATAAGTACCTCTAGCTTCACTAGGTTTGATATTTCAGGTGGCAAGCTTCCAGTTAACATGTTTTCTTCCATAACCAATTTGGTCAAATTAGTGCTTGAACCCCAGGATTTAAACAAATGCCCATGAAGGTTGTTTCTCTTCAAGCTTACTTCAGTGAGGTGTGGATAGGGCCCAAAACCCAATATGTCTCCTGTAAACTTGTTAGAAGATAGGTCAAGTCTCTGCAGGCTCGTGCAATTTTGCAGGCCTCTCGGGATAGGGCCGGTGAAGATGTTAGTGGCGACGATGAACTCCTGGAGATTATTCCCCCCTTTGCACACATCAGATGGCAATTCGCCCGAGAGGGAGTTATTGCTCAGATTGAACAAGGCCAGCTGCGTGAGATTAGAATAAAATCCTCGAGGCAGAGAACCTGTCAGCTTGTTGTAGAAGGGAAGTAGCTCTCTCATGCCCGTGATGTTGGCAAGACTAGCAGGAATTGAGCCTGAAATGAGGTTTTGGCATAGAGACAAGTCAGTGAGACCCATCAAATTGCCAATCTCACTTGGGATGGGCCCCGCAAACTGGTTAGTGCAGAGGTTAATGTAGTTTAGCCAGGTTGCGTTCCCCAGGCTAGGCGGAATTGGGCCTCCTAGCTGGTTTGTATATAAAGATAGCTGGCTTAGGTTTTCCATCAACCCTATCTGCTGGGGGATTGGGCTTGTGAGCTGGTTGACGGAGAGGTACAGTATCTGGAGCTGAGTGAGATTCACCAGCGAGACTGGAATTCCGCCGCTCAAGCTATTCATGTCAAGCTCAAGATCAACAAGGTTGAGGAGGTTTAAGAGAGGATGGTATGGGCCCTGACAGCTGGCTTTCGTTGAGGTTCAGGATGCGTAGTCTGGTCAGGTTGCCTATGCTGTCAGGTATGGCGCCGCTCAACAAGGTGCCTCTGAGCTGCATGGCCTGTAGGCGCGTGAGCCTCCCGAGCTCCTCCGGGATGGTCCCAACCAGATTGTTTTGGAGGATGCTGAGGTCAGTCAGCATGGTCAGGTTACCCAGGGAGGCGGGGATGTAGCCTGTGAGGTTGTTGAGGGCCAGCCACAGCAGCCGGAGGCGTCCCATGAGACCGATCTCCGGTGGTATCTGTCCGTGGAGCGAGTTGCTGGTGAGGTCGAGGTAGGAGAACGCGATTAGGGACGTGATGGCAGGTGGGATTCCTCCGGCGAGGCTGTTGTAGCTGAGGTTGATGAACCGGAGGAACGGGAGGGTGGAGAAGTTGAGCTCACCAAGGCTTCCACTTATGCCGGCTTCCGGCAACGACATGCTGGTGACCACCGCCAGGGGTGCGCGGCGTCGGTGGTGGCCACGGTGCACGTGGACGACGCTGCAGGCGATGCCCGTCCAATTGCCGCTGCACGGGCTAGAACCTTCCTACCATGAGTCCAGAGCCTTCGCCCTGCTGCTGCTTTGCAGCAAGGTCGACTTCCACTGGAGGAGGGCTCCTTTCTGCAGGGACCCTAGAGACGACGACAGCCGGCCGCCGTGCTGCCCGCGTGCAGAATGACAGCGAGCAACAAGAGAATTATTACTGGCCGTATCGTTAGTGTGCATAGCAACTTCAATATACTACACGTGTTTGCGTGGAGGGTCGACATTGTAGTGTTTGGGATTTTCTATACGTGTAGTTTGTTGCTGTGGTGTGGTGAAGATCGAAGTGGGTTTACGTGTGTATATATAGTGATGGCTACGTGCTCCTTTTGAATGAATTTTGAAACGTATGAACCACTCTGGTCGCTTTCTTTGATTTGCTTATGGGCGTGGTCGTTGGTTCAGTCTATTCTCAGAGCATTGTTAGGAAGTGTTGTTTCACTTTCACACATAGATCGAGATCGGAAAGGCGAGTCGTGCATGCGTGCTAGAAAAGTTGCTCAGTCTACCTCAGTAGCTCTACACATTTTTTCAATTCAAAAGACACACAGGAAATGTAGAATAAGTGCATTCTGCCCAAAGAACAACCATCGCTACCGGATTTTCAATCTTTGCCAAGTGTCAAACTCTTTGTCGAGCGTTTTTTTGGCATTCGGTAAAGAAGCTCTTTGCTGAATGCCAAATCAAAAATACTCGGCAAAAGAAAAACTCTTGGTAAAGAGCTCTCTTTGCCAAGGCACTTGGCCGAGTGTTTTTTTACACTCTGCAAAGAGGGCTCTTTGCCAAATTTTTTTGCAAAGAAAATTTTCATGCATATTTTAAAGCCCTAAAGGAATTTAAATTAAAAAGTTTTCAGCTACAAAGTTATACATCTTCTCAAGATGTTTGGGTCATTTCTACATTTGAAAAAGTGAAAATAAATTTGTTAAATCTTACATATCTCTCTTGTAGTTTATGAAACTACAAGAGAAATATATACGATTTGTGAACAATATTAGAATCACCACGTGGGATGAACATATGGAAAGCAACCAAAATAAAGTTGGTTAATCTCGAAAAGTTATAAAATTTTGTAGTTACCTATTTGAATTCATCTTCTTATACATAACTACGTCTGTATTTGAAAAAATTAAAATTTATATTTTTCAAACGACCTCGGATGAAAAACAACCAAAATAAAGTTTATTGATCTCGAAAGTTATAAAACTTTACAGTTGACAAGTTTTTTATTTGAAATCATCTTTTCATAAAAAAATACGTTTGAACCTCTCAAATCATTTTTGATTTAAAATTTTAAAATCATATAAATTGAATTTGCCGAGTGCCCCCTAACTGGGCCACTCGGCAAACTGGGCTGGCAGCCCACCAAAGACCCTCTACCATCCTAGATATATAACCTAAACCTAACCACTCCCCACTCCACTCTCTCCCCTCCACTCAGCTCGACGGTGCCTCCTCCACAGCGCCGCCCCGCCCAGCGTTCCCCGCCGCCCTCGCTCCCCCACCGATGAGGTCTCCAGGCCGCCCCGACGAGGCCATAGCGCTGCCCCGACCCTGCCTGCCCTGCGCCCTTGCTCCCCCTACGCGGATCCGATGGCTAGGGAGCCACCTCGTCGTCTCCCGACGGGATCCGGCGAGGAGGTGCCCAACGGTGGGTGCCTCGACGAGGAGGTCCTCAGCGGTGCCTCTCCCCGCGCGGGCTCCTTCGGCGGCGGCACACCACGCCACGCCGGGGACCCTCCAACGGCGGCGCACCTCAGCGGCGTGGATCCGGGCGGTGGTGGTGCATCTCCATCTCCACGCCGCGCTAGGGCTCCTCCAACGGTGGTGCACCTCTGGCGGTGTAGATCCGGGCGGCGACGGCGTGGATCCGGGCGGGCGCGGGTGGATCTGGCCGGCAAGGAGGTGCCCAACAGTGGGTGCCCTGGCGAGGAGGTCTCCAGCGGTGCCTCTCCCTACACTGGCTCCTTCGGCGGTGGTGCACCACGCCACACCGAGGCTCCTCTGACAGCGGCGCACCTCCGGTAGCGTGGATCTGGCCGGGCGTGGCGTGGATCCGGGGGGCGGCGGCGCATTTCCCTATTGACAGTTGCCAGTTCATCGCATTCTCGAGCTTCATTTTCATTTTATTTTGATCTGATCTCGTGTTCTAGGTTAGCTACAAGCCATAGCTCGTGATTATGCTCGATCTAAACCAACATTCTGGTATTAGAGCCATCAGTCACCGAGCAACCATCACATCGTGTTCATCCATGTCGGTCACCAATGGAGGCGGGGGAGGCGGTGATGGAGGTCTTGGCAATGGGGGACAGGGACACCACCAGGTGTTCCCAACGTTGTCGACGGCGACTTTCACTAGCTGGAGCATCTGGGTGTAGGTGATTATGGAGGAGCAGGGGTGGTGGGAGATCATGGAACCACCGGAAGGGAGTTTGGCAACGGCGTAGCAGATGGAGGCGGTGAAGGCTAAGGACAGGAAGGTGTGGGCACACTTGTTCCAATGCCTACCAGATGATTTGCTGATGCAAGTGGTAAAGAAGAAGACGGGGAAGGAAGTATGGGATAGCCTGAAGGCACGGTTTGTGGGCACAGATCGAGTGAAGGATGTGTGCCTGCAGATGCTGAAGGCTGAGTTCGATGTGATGCGGATGAAGGATGAGGAGCCCCTGGATCAGTATGCCGGGAGAATGACGGCGATGTTAGTTAAGTATAGCAACTTGGGGGGAACACTGGAGGATGCGGATCTTGTCAAGAAATTGTTCGATATGGTGCCTGATCACTTCCTTGGCATGATCACCGGCATCGCACAGTTTTATGATTTGAAGACACTCCCGTTTGAGGAGGCGATCGGGAGATTGAAGACGTTTGAGGAGCGGATCCAGTGGGGAATTGGGGGATCCGGTACCAAGACAACCACAGACAGCCAGGTACTGCTCACCTTCTCTGAATGGGAAAGGCAAAAGAAGAATGGCGGTGGTGGTGATTCCTTAGGGAAAGGAAGATCGTCTGATGGCGGCGGGCGTGACCGTGGTCGAGGGCGCAGGAGAAGTCATGGCCGTGGAGGGCGTGGAGATGTGCCGGGGTGTGACGGCGTGGCCAAGAAGAACAAGGAACACATTTAGTGTTTCAATTGCAAGAATTACGGGCACTATGGCAATCGGTGCCCGGAGGAGAAGAAAGGCGGCGGTGGTGGTGGTGAAGAAACACATCACGCGAGAGCTGAGAGGGTGGAACCGGCGCTGATGCTCATGATCACGGACGAGCCGGAGTCACTCGAGCAGGCTGCGCTAGTTCTGCAGTAGCATTCAAGGGGGTTGCGAGCACTGACCCTGAAAGAAGATCGTGTGATCCCGGAGTTGCATCTCACCAGCGGCGGCGTCAGTACCGGTAATGTGTGGTACTTAGACAATGGCGCTAGTAACCATATGACTGGGTGTAACATCATAGATGTTAATGATAAGTTAAAATATTAATCAAGTGCATTATCGAGCATAATATTTGAGCATCATGGCATAAACATGTCTTTTGTGGTGTTTGTTTAATACATGAAATAATGATGCTTAGGGTGTTTGTTTAATTTTAAAATCCTTCGAATTAAAATATCTCTTTTATCCCCTTTTCTATATTTTAGAATTTACAAAGAATTTAGGGTTGGTTCAAAAAGCATTATTGTAGATCTTGTTGAGACATACAATAGTGGTATTCAAAGTTTTCAAGTTTCAATAAAGAATTTCAAATGAATTTAAAAATACAGATTTTCAACACTTGTCTCCTTTTGATTTTAAATCCATATTTCAAAATTTAGCATAACATGGAAAAACTTTGTATAATAAAAATGTTTGGTTTGAAAATTTGAGCACTCCCTACTTTGAAATATTTTCAAGTTATTTAGCAAAATCAAAAGATATTTAAAATGTTTGTTTATAGGGTTTGTCTTTTTTGTCCTCTTTTCAAATTTGCATTCAAAACTCAATTTTTCTAGCTGAATCTAAAAAACTTCATTTTGAGAAAAATGTAGAACATAAAATTCTGATCATCCCATAGATTGGGAGTTTTTCAAGTTCCATTCAAAATTTGAGAGGAAATTGAAAAAATTGAAAATCGGGCATACTGCTACGGTACCACGATGCTGCTCCTCTGACCGCCGCGTCGACGCCGTATGCCGTATGGCCGCTCTGTCGCGGTGCTTCTCATACGGACGCCTGGGTGGCCAGGCCCAGAAGCTGCTGGGGCACCTGGAGAACTCGACCATGTCCCCTTAAGCAGCAGCCGACTGCTCTCTCTTTTCTCTCTCTCTGTTCTCTGCTCGGCCGCCATGGACGGACAGGCAGAGCTCCTTTCCGTCGCTGTTGCCTGCCTCCATTCCTTTTTGTTCCAGCCGTGGCCGTCATGCACCTTCTCGCGGCCATATGTGGGTGAGCACCTGGCCGAGCGCGCGAAGACTCTGGCCACCTCACCATCCCTCTCTCTGCTCTATTAAAGCCGACGTCGTCTTCTTCTTCTCTTTCTTTTTACCACTGCCATGGCTGAAGTGTCAAGCTTCGGTCGCCGCTCGCGTTCTTGCTACCTCGCGCCACTCCACTTCCAATTAGCACCATCAGCAGCTTCGCCTTGGTCTCCTGCAGCTTGTGCGTGCGCTCGCCGAGTCCAGCCGTCTCTAGAGAGCACCGCCGCCATGCCGCTCCGCCGTCAAGCCGCGTGCTCACGTGGCCGTGCCGTCACGGACTACCGCGGAGCAAGCTGAGGAAACTCTCGAGTGCGCAGGAACCTCCCGATGCTCCTCCACCACTCCATTGCCGTCGGGAAGCACCTCATCTCTGGAAATTGGTTTTCCTCGGCGTTCCCTGTACATGATACGCGACCAGAGACCTTGGATAACAATTGAAGTTAACACAGGGTCCTAACTGCGAAAACTGTGACTCAGGTGAATAGTGCCATAAGGACCTATTTGTGAATACTTTTCTGAATCTTTAAAAATTCATATCTAGAGTTTGATAACTCCGTTTTTGGTAAACTAAATTTGTTATGTTCCTTGTGTTGTCTAGTTTTTATTAAAAATATGAAACATGCTATGTTTTGTATAAAAATAATTAGCTATGTTTTATGCCTTTATTTTATGATAGAAAAGAAGGAAAATTCATATCTCTTGCTATGTAACTCCTTTTGACTTGACATTTTTATGACAGGCTTATGATGTTATGTTTATTCTATAGTAAAAATATTATGGTATTTGGATGCAGTATGCTTTGTCTTTTGATTTATCTTGTTTGTTGCTTATTAAATATTTTATAATTGTAATAAAAATGTATAAACGGAAAATGTGGTTCCTTGACCTTTGCATAATGCTTCTATGTTATATTAACACCTAATATGGCTATGTGATTTCAGAATATATAGAATTTTATATTTATCTTGTGTAATGCTTTTAAAATGGTTTCTAATTGGCTAGTTAATTAATCTTGTTATGCTTTCACCAATGCTTTGCCGTGCATCATGTTATGAGTTCATCATGCTAAAGCATGCATCATTCCATACATGTAGTTTCTGAAAATGAGTTGAATCGTGGTGAACAAGCTTTGGAAAAATGCCATCCACCAATGGTGTCGAAGTCATCCATAATGGTGTCGGTATCGTCGATCCACGGAGTTGATGCCAAATCTGACATTTGAAATCTAACTTCTCTGCAACGAAGGCAAGCCCTGGATACATTTAAACCTTATCCTTGTTTTCATAAAGTTTTATCAGTTCAGTTATGAAATATTGCATTAAGTAATAGGAGTTGCGTGAAAACCTACCCTTTTGCATTACCTGTCTTACTTCCATATTCCTTGTACCTTTTTATTTGGAAAATGCGTAGTAATGCTTAGCCCTGCTTAATTAGATAGGTTTTTTTTCAAAAAGTAAAGAATAAAAAAGATGAGGTTGATTTTATCTGTGGAATAATAATGATAGTTAATAAATCGAGTCCGGACGGATAACTTGCATTGGGAAAGGAGTCTCTCTATAGTGTTTTCGCCTGTTGATGCCCTAGGTCCCGTCCATTGGTGATCTGTGTGTATCGAGACTAGATAACCACATGCATGGTGTGATATACTGTGAGTTTGAGTTCCTATGTATATCGATACACTGTGGGTCAGAGGTCCCATGTGTATCATGTGGTTGATATATGGCTGCGGTTGCTATCCCGATATATCATGTGATCTGATATGCTTAAGAGTTAGAGTTTCCTGTATATTGGTGATCTAGATCCCAGCTGGGTATAATCGATTCGAATCGCTGTTGCTTCTCGGAGAAGAAGACTCAATCTCTGTTCATCATCGTAGTAACAACTTGAATAATAGTTAAGGATTAAGAATAAAGTTGGTTGGTGATCTTGAGTTAGAGAAAGACAACTTTATTTTCTGTTATAACTAATGATAAGTTAAAACTTGATCCACAAGAGCTTTTCTGCAAAAATTCTTTCCTTGCGAGCCTTACCTTGTCCCTCTGGCCTGCATTCCTGAGTCTTCACCCCACTTTTTCATCGGGTCAGTCTTATTGAGTACTTTGGTACTCAGGGTTTGTTGAACCCCTGTTGTAGGTTCTAATTGGTGTTCGAACTAAGGTTATGTCGGTAGGCTCGACGTGATCTGGTTTTCGTCTCTCAGCTTAGGCGCTCTACCTAAGTTGTCTTCTGTAGTTCTACTCTGCTTCCGCAATTGAAGATAAGTTTATAAAAGATAACTTATTTATAATTTATAAATTTAATGTTATCATTCTTCCGTACTCTAATTTTATAACAAATGTTGTAATGTTGTAGCTACTCCTTTGTTGATCCTGGTATAAGTCAAATGTGGTTTAATCGGGGTCCTTTGAGGGTACCCGACAGGGCTTTTTAAGTTATCTGGAACATATACATGGTTGTCAGAGGTCTTCGAGACAATGACAGGTGCATGTGGGCCATATAATTTAGGAGGTTCTGCCACACTAGGGATCCAAAAAAATTCATGGAGCTTGATTTGAAAATTGGTGTGAAAGTAAGGTTTGAGGATGGGTCTATAGTAGATATTGTCGAAAAAGGTTCAGTTTTGTTTCAATGCAAGAATAGTTCTGACCAATGGATACTGCATGATGTTCTTTATATTCCCAAGCTGAAAACCAATTTAGTGAGTCTAGGACAGCTCACAGAGACAGGGCACAGAATAAATCTAGATGATGATTGGTTGGAAATGATAGATAAGGTGTCAGGGAAACTGATAATAAAGGTTTTCATGTCTGTCAATAGATTGTACAAGATTGAGATGTAGTTAGCTAAGCCAGTTTGTCTGATGGGTAGTCTAGAAGAACCTGCTTGGCTATGGCATGCAATATTAGGCCATGTGAATTTTAAGGCCATGAGAATGTTGGTGGAAAAGGGGATGGCTGCAGGAGTTCCACTGATCACACATCCTGATCAGTTATGCCATGGGTGTTTGGCTGATTAGTTATGCCATGGGTGTTTGGCTGGAAAGCAGACCAGGGTAGCTTTTCCAAAATCAACTACATTCAGAGCAAGCAAGCCACTAGAGTTCATTAAAGTGGACTTGTGTAGGCCCATCACCCCAGCAACACCAGCCGGGAACAAGTACTTCATGCTTGTGGTGGATGATTTCAGTAGGTGGATGCAAGTATACATGTTGAAAAGCAAAGATCAGGCTTATGATGCTTTTGTGAAGTATAAAGTAGAGACTGAGAATCAAACAGACTGCAAGATAAAAACTCTTAGATCTGATAGGGGTGGGGAGTTCCTATCAAGCATTTTCTTAGGATTATGTGAAAGTGCAGGGATCAAGAGACAACTGACAGCTCCATTTTCACCACAGCAAAATGGTGCAGTGGAAAGAAGAAACAGAACAGTATTTGAGATGGCAAGATGCATGCTAAAAGGGATGAAAATCTCTAGAAAATTCTAAGGCTGTCAAACATGCAGTCTATTTGCTTAATAGACTACCATCAAGGCCTATGGGGGAGTAAACTCCATTTGAGGCATGGAAGGGAATGAAGCCACATTTGGGACATGTCAAAGTTTTTGGGTGCTTGGCACATGTGAAAAACAGAACATCTCACCCTAGGAAGCTTGATGATAGGAGCAACAAGATGATGTATCTTGGTGTGGCAGAAGAAAGCAAGGCTCATAGGTTATATGACCCTGTGTAGAAAAGAGTTGTAGTGAGTAGGGATGTGATTTTTGAAGAAGGAAAAGATTGGAAATGGAGTGGAGATTCTAAAGAAAATCTGATGGAGTTTCAGATTGAAGAGGAGAACATTGTTGACAACACAGGATGGGTACAACAGGTGTTTAAGAAGAAAATGTTTCTGCACATCCAGAGCAAGGGGAGCACAAAATGCAGAAAGCTCAGGCAGTGTGCTAGATGGTGAACAGTCTTCAAATGCTGTCTCAGGAGATGGTGCAGCAGATTTGTTTCCAATGGGAGATAATTCAGAATCACATGATGATGCTCAGTCAAATCCAAATGAGTTGATAGATGATCTCTCCGATGAGGAACCAATGCATTTCAGAAGTCTGAATGAGATATATCAGAACTCTAAAGAAGTAGAATTGGCAGATTTAGATGTTTCAGCAGATTCAGATGCAGATGCACTACTTGTAGAAACAGATGAGCCAACAAACTTTGGTGAAGCTGCAGGTGACCCTGAGTGGATGAAGGCAATGAACAGTGAATTCCAATCTATTCAGAAGAATAAGAATTGGGAATTGTCAGAATTGCCAGCAGGTCACAAGGCAATTGGACTCGAATGGGTTTTCAAGCTAAAAAGGAATGCTGAGGGTGAGACCATCAAGCACAAAGCTAGGATGGTTGCAAAGGGTTATGTGCAACAGCATGGAGTAGACTATGATGAGGTATTTGCACCAGTAGCTAGGATTGACACAGTGAAGTTGATTTAGCAATGGCAGAAAATAGGGGTTGGAAGGTGCCATTTTGATGTGAAAACAACTTTCCTGAATGGTGAGCTAGAAGAAGAAGTTTATGTAGCTCAACCTGAAGGTTTTACTGTCAAGGCAAAAGAATAGTTTGTTCTGAAACTGAGCAAGGCTTTGTATGGCCTCAAATAGGCTCCTAGAGCCTGGAACATCAAACTGGATAAGAGTTTGAGGAAGTTGGGATTTGAGAAATGCCCAAGTGAATCAGCAGTTTACAAGAGAGGAGCTAGGAAAGCCGCTGTCATTTTCGGGTCTATGTTGATGACCTGCTGATTACAGGAAGCGATCCAAAAGAAATAGAGAATTTCAAGACACAAATGGCAGCAGAGTTTGAAATGACTGATCTGGGCTTGTTTTCCTACTATCTGGGAATAGAAGTAGAACAACATGATGATTTCATCATTTTAAAACAGGCAAGAAGGCGCTGGCAAGATTTGGGATGGAGAATTGTAATCCCACCAGAGTTCCTATGAATCCAGGAACTAAACTTGATGAAGATAAGAGAGGAAAGAAAGTTGAGGCAACTGAATATATAGGTGCCATTGGCTGTTTGAGGTACCTACTGCATACAAGACCAGATCTTGCATTCTCAGTGGGGGTTTTAAGTAGATATATGGAGAATCCTACAGTGATGCATCAGAAGGTTGTGAAACAGATTCTGAGATACATCAAGGGTAGTATTGAGCATGGTCTTGTATACAGGAAAGGAGGTGATCCAGAGATTCTAGTTGGGTACTCAGACAGTGATCATGTAGCAGACATTGAAGGCAGGAGGAGCACCACAGGCATGACCTTCTATCTAAATGGCAATCTGATCACATGGAATTCTCAGAAGCAGAAAACACAGTTTCTCTGTCTTTATGTGAGGCAGAATACATGGCAGCAACAATGGCAGTAATGCAAGCTCTCTGTCTTAGGAGACTGTTGTCAGAGTTGACATCAACACCAAGAAGGGCAGTCACACTATTTGTGGATAACAACTCAGCTATTGCTCTGATAAAGAACCCAGTGCTTCATGGACGCCGCAAGCACATTAACACCAAATGGCACTTCATCAGGCAGTGTGTTGATAGGGGACAAATAGTGGTGAAGAGAGTAAGTACAGATGAGCAAAAGGCAGATCTGTTGACAAAACCCCTGGCAACTGGGAAGCTTGAAGTGATGAAACATTTGATCGATGTTCGAGATTTTGGTGCACAGCAGGCTTAGGGGGGAGAATGTTGGGGCTAATACGGCTTGTGCACATGTCAGGACATAGGCCCGATGGAGTCCAGTCAGTAGAGAGAAGGCGGGAAGCCAGAGTTTGAAATCAGGAGGTGGTCGTGTGCGGTGAGCATGCCCACGATGGCGCAGTGCAACAGCAGTTGTAAAGTATGCGTCTTGTATCCGTGTGTGTGCGATTTTTCATTTATAAAGTGTGTCATGTAAAGGCTGGAGTATAAAGCATGTTGCTTAGTCATGCTAAGAGTTGGTTCGCTTATTGTAATTGTGCGGTGTGCACAAAACTATCCTAAGTGAAAAAGGGCACTGTCTCCCTGTTGACAGTTGCCAGTTCATCATGTTCATCGCGTTCTCGAGCTTCATTTTCATTTTCTTTCGACCTGATCTCGTGTTCTAGGTTAGCCACAAGCCATAGCTCGTGATTGTGCTCGATCTAAACTAACAGGTATGGCGACCATCCCATATGCTGCTAGTGCGGGTGGTGAGCACGACAGGAGGTGAGGAGACACAGTACGGTTGTGTAACCAAGCATGGCTTGCGGGGAACGAGCGCGCCTCGCATTTCCACAAGGCTGGCTACCAGGCGGTCGGGCTACAGCTCTAGTTCAGTCAACCAAACAGACCTGAGTTGTATCCAGAAAGCTTGACTAGGTGGTTGGGTAGGCACCAAACAAGCCCTACAGTGTTATCCAGGCAACATGCCCACTGCTAAGCTCGCCTTCCTGGGTTTCCACTGATGCCCTTTACTATGTTGTCACCACTAGATGGGGAGAGGCTAGGCGCAGCCGCTGTTGTGGGTAGGTCCCAAATGCCTCACACAGATAGCCACCATGGGTGCCACCACCGGGGAGGCACCGCTACCAGATCAACCTTCGCCCAGGTAGATTTGCACCACAGCTGCAGGGGGAACACCCATTGGAGCGACGCCATAGTCAGAGGGGTGCTACCCGTAGATCTGCCTCCACCTCACAAATAGATGCCATAGGTAGAGGGGTGCCTTGAGCCACAGTGGGAATGGCATGACAAACGAAGGGGTGCCACACCTCTGTATCCCCCTCCACTCTCTATATGCGCCTCCGTTGTGAATGGCGGAGAGACAATGAAGAAGAGAGAGGACAAGAGTGATGAGGTAAAGAGGGGGAGAGAAAATGAGGGACTCACCTTTATGCCACCCACATTGTGAATGTATGTGAAGCCACAGCCATCCTCAGTTTAGTGGGCCCATAGGCTGCCTTTTTAGTAGGACTTTGAATGTGCTTGATGGACTTTGTTGAAATACAAATACTTGTCGATGAAAACTCATTTTCCCATCGTACCTTTCCTATCTAGCCTGCACACATATGGCAAGAATTATGTAAGCTAATACCTGTTTTATTTTTAAGTACTCTTGACACATCTCTCGATGACCTCTTTAGCATTTTCTCATGGAACCCTTTGGTGGGTAGTCATGCTTTAGTATGTAACGGTTACGAATGGGCATGAACCAGCAACGCATATAGGATCACATTTCATGGAACTGACAAGGTCCCAGTGCCCATACCTAATAAACCATGTGAATCATGAGATGTGGCGGTCATGTCATAAAAAACAAAGACGAAGGAAAGCATATGTAAAGTTGGTTTGGGCTCTTTGCCAGAAATTCTTTAAGTATTCGGGGCCAATTTCTTCGATTTCCTTAGGTGATATCATAGCGAAGAAGTAACACATAGGAGTAGTAACAATAAGGGTTATATGTTTGTCTTTCATAAGAGTTTCTTCGATTTATCTTTTTTCTAGTGTGTTTTCGTGATGATTAATGTGGAGTCTTCGCGGAAGGCCTAGTAATAAGACTAAGATAAGATGCCAATGCCATGGTTCTTGATGTGTCTGGATGATGTGTTGTTGCTGTACTATAGGCAACATTGAGAAAGCCAGGACACAAATTAAAGAACGTAAACATTCAGTATGACAAGTCTTCCTATATACTACCAGGGAAACAAATGTTGATCTCTGCCAGCTGTTGTTTGCACTGCACTCAGCACTCACCATCCACGGAAGCAATGTTTGACCATGTCGGGTTATCTAGAGATGGAACCGTGGAAGACTGCAGGAAACTACTATGCTTTGTTAGTGACTTACTAATGGGCGAAGGGATCGCAGTTCGTAAGAAAATGAAATTTGTACACCGGCCGTCATCACAAAAGTACACCGTTATCTGGTCTTGGTGATAAGAAACACAGGAAGCGCCTGGAATGAATTTTCGTCTTGACTTCCCATGATACACGCCAAAAAATTCAGACAAGTCCAGTTTAGAACAGTGACTGCTAAATGCTGACAATAAGTAAAGACTGTTTCTCGTCGTGTATACAATTCAGCTCCAACTTTTCTTTGGCCACGTAGCCTTGCTTCACAGATTTTTTCAACCAACGACTCACAGCCTATATATTCAGGGCGCTCTGCTGTTGCAGTAGCCAAGACGCGTGCACCATGGCAATGGCAGCTCCTCTCCCGCTCATTTCCTTCCTCCTCCTCCTCGTCGCCGCCACCGCTGCCTCTGCAAGCTCGGCGGCCACCACATTCCCCAGCGAAGCACTGCCGACCAAGTCCGGCTACCTCCCGATCCCTGTAGCCAACGCGTCTCTCTACTACGCCTTCTACGAGGCCACCAGCCCGCTGACCTCGCCGGCATCCACGCCGCTGCTCGTCTGGCTCGAGGGTGGCCCCGGCTACTCGTCCTTCGTCAGCAACTTCTTCCAGATCGGCCCCTACGTCTTCTCCCTCGCCGGCGGCTCCTCCAACACCTCCTCCGCGTTCCCCTTGTCGCCCAACCCCTACGCGTGGAACCGCCGCTTCGGGCTTCTCTTCCTCGAGAGCCCGCTCGGCACCGGCTACAGCCCGGCACCGTCACCCTCCGCCATCCCCACGACGCAGCCTGTCGTCGCCGAGCACGTCCTCGCCGCGCTCCAGGCCTTCTTCTCGGCCCAGCCGCAGTCCTTCCGCGCCCGCCCGCTCTTCCTCACCGGCGAGAGCTACGCCGGCAAGACCATCCCCACGGCAGGCGCGCTGATCCTGGCCACCAACCCGACGCTTCCGGAGCAGGAGCGGATCAACCTGCACGGCGTGGCCATCGGCAACGGCCTCGTGCACCCGGTGGCGCAGGTGACCACGCACGCCGACGTCCTCTACTTCGCGGGCCTGATCAACGTGAAGCAGAGGCGTGAAGCCGAGGCGATGCAGGCTGAGGCGGCGGCGCTGACCGTGGCGGAGCGGTGGCACGAGGCGGCGGACGCGCGCGAGCGCGTGCTGTCGTGGCTGAGGAACGCCACAGGGCTGTCGTCTCTGTTTGACGTGGCGGTCGGCACTGACACGCCGCTGGAGGCCCTGGCCGCCGGTGCCGAGGAGTTTATGAACAGCGCGGAGGTGCGGAGGCAGCTCGGCGTCCGCGGCGACGCGCCGTGGGTGCTCAACAGCCCGGCCGTGGAGGCGGCGCTGCACGACGACGAGATGAAGAGCGCCAAGCCGGACGTGGAGGCGCTGCTGCGGCGGAGGCCGGCTCCGTCCACGCGCGTGCTGCTGTACGAGGGCATCCGCGACGCGCAGGACGGGGTGGTGTCCGTCGAGGCGTGGCTGCGTGAGCTGGAGTGGGACGGGCTCGCCGCGTTCCAGGACGCGCCCCGCGCCGTGTGGCGGAGGAGAAGCATCGGCGGGCAAGGACAGAAGCTCGCCGGGTACGTGCAGAAGCATGGCGTGCTCGTGCACGTCGCCGTGTACGGGGCGGGGCACTTGGTGCCGGCGGCGCAGCCGCGGGCAGCGCAGGAGATGATCGAGGATTGGGTGTTCCACAAGGGCCTGTTCAGCAGCGGCGGCGCCGCGGCGTAAAGCAATAATGCGAGGCGTCATGTCGTCGTTCATCAGAATATTTAATAATTTGATTTAAATTTCCTACTTATGATAAGGATTTTGTTTGTATTGCGTATAATAAATAAAGCTCAGTTGAGTATTCAAAAATTAATAAATAATTCTAATAAACAAAAAGAATTACATAGATGTGTCAAAACTTAAAGGGCGAGGCACTCACTCAAAACAGGCCCACCCCAGCTCAGTTTACATTGATGGAGACAAAAAACTACAACATCTATAAGAGTGAACCATATTTTCCTCCCTCAAAAAGTTCTTGTTTTCCAACTCTCAATAGTGCTTTGGAAGGGAAAGAGAAGGTAATCTTCAATCGTTCCTCGTGTTTTTTTATTCTGTCCTCACGATTCTTCCCGTCTCCCGTCGTATCTTGTCGCCGCCGTACGAGGAGTTACTCAGGTCTTTTAATTAGCATTGTTCTCAGTGATAATCTCTTGTACCAACACCATGCTCGGCTTACCTTGGATGGATCCGTGAGCCTGTCATCCTTGGGGAGTGGTGGGTGGGTGAATCGGATCCATGAGCCTGATGGTACAGGACGAGGTCGATGCCATCTGTTTAGCTGATCATTTCTGTAAGTGATAAGCGGATTGGCGGTTTGTGTGGCTGATAAGTCAACTGATGCTGTTTTTATTTAAGAAAAATATTGTAACACGACTGATAAGCTGGACTGATAAGTTCAAAAAAACATCTGTTAGAGCCACCGCTATCGTTGTGTCCGTCTTGGATTTACGCAAAATGGAACCCAGATTCTCATGGCTCATGGAAACTGAAATTACCGTGCACAAAGTTACCAAGTTCAACAAAAACAAAATTGAGACCGAGAATCGGGAACAAGCACCAATAGAGGGTGCACACAGCAGAGGCATGGATACATTGTCGAATTTGGAACTAGTCTTGGGTAAGCTGGATATTGAAGATACATGTTAAAGATTAAACCATAGATTGTCGAATTTGGAGCTAGTCTTGGGTAAGCTGCGTATTGGAGATACATGTTACAGATTAGAGTAAACCAAATCACATTTCAAATCAACTATGGTACAAACTGTACATTGTACATCCTTTTTTTGTAGAAGAAATCAACAAGGCTAAACAGCAAGTGTAATTTGAATTTCTGTGGTCCATTATACACAAAATAGTCTTAAGAAGACATACAATGTGAGCCAAACCACCCTGAAAAACTATCTTCAAAAAATCAGACATGCCATTAGCCCCCGAATGAACAGAAGGCTACATATACATAGATGTGGAACGGAAGTACCATGGAGTGGCACGGAGGTACAGATCAGGACAAGACACAGTGGACAAAGGGAGGAGCAACTGAACAGAATCTGTTAAACAAAGGTAATTGAGGTGGAGCTTTCACTTTGTTCATCTGTGCCTTTGCCACCCCGGCGTGGATCCGGCCGGGCGTGGCGTGGATCCGGGCGGCGGCGACACATCTCCATCTCCATGCCGCGTTGGGGCTCCTTCGGCGGTGGCGCACCTCCGGCGGCGTGGATCTGGCCGGGCATGGTGTTGATTCAGGCGGTGGCGGCGTAGATCCGGGTGGGCGTGGCGTGGATCCGGCCGGCGGCGGCGCATCTCCATCTCCACGGCGACAGCAGGCTCTCGTGCGGGCTCCTTCGGCGGCGGCGGCGGGCCTTGATGGGCTCGGGGGGCCTATGGATGGGCTCGGCGGGCAGCGGTGTTTTTTTTCTATTTTTTCGATAATTCTTTGCCGAGTGCTGTCTAGCACTCGGCAAAGCGAACCGAGTGCTCGATAAATGGCACTCAGCAAAGATGCCTTTGCCGGCCGTTTTTTCGCCGTGTGTTCTTTGCCGAGTGCGGCACTCGGTAAAGGCTTTGCGGAGGACAAAGTAGCTCTTGCCGAGTGCCGCAGACACTCGGCAAAGCCACCGAAGCCAAAGGCTTTGCTTGAGCTCGAGCTTCGCCACTGCTTACTAGACGCATGTAAATCCTATAAATTCTAACGAAGATAATCAATTTGGTGCACTGTAATCGTCCATCGACAACTTTTTTTAAGAAAAAAAATTACCTATCTCCGTTGTGGAAAAAGCTTCGCGTCCGAATCATCCTAGAAATTCACCAAAGTAGTTAGAGATTTCTCTGGAATCTTCACTAGTGTCACGATAAGGTTTGCCGGCCTTGCCCGAGAAGTCAAGCTGCACAGTGTGGGAATGCGCAAGATGTCACGATAAGGGGTAGCTCTTCTTTCTTCTGAGAAAACTTTGCAGGCATCAGGCGGTGGTTGTTATGGTCAATTGATATGATTGAACAACTGGAAGGTACTTGACAAAGACTATTGTTACGTCAGACGCGTCGCTGCAGATCGTATAAAATAACGGGTATATATTATAAAGGGTATTTATTTAGAGCCA
>CM041636.1:5801363-5856992 GCA_023333625.1 Bothriochloa decipiens | reverse complement strand
CCCCCGTTGCTAGCGTTAACCGCACCGCCGTCAATCAAACAAGAGCACAACACCCGCCAAACCCAAATAATGAACAACCCAACCTCCACGTATGGAGTTATTCTTGCCAAATTCGGAGGCTCGAACAAAGACCATGGCAACAAGAGACAGCACAAAGAGCACTTCAGGCGAGTTCACCATGTAGCGACCGAGGGTCTGCACCGTAACACACACTGGTCACACGTGCTGATAACCTTTGATAGCTCTAACATGAAACTCAAGGACTACCCCACACCGATGCGATGGTCATAGAGACCAACATAGCAAGGTGGACAATAACGAAAATCCTGGTCGACACTAGGAGCTCCATAGATATCCTCTTCACCTCCACTTTCGACAACATGAAGTTAGACAGAAAGCTGCTGCAGCCATCGACAGCCCTCTCTTTGGGTTTGGAGGCCAACAAGTCAAAGCAATAGGGAAGATCACCTTGCCAGTCTTGTTTGGAGAAAGAGTCAACCCTTGCATAGAGCAAATTACCTTCGACATCATAGACATGTACTACAACTATAACGCAATCTTTGGCCAAGGGGTCACTAACATCTTCAGCGCCGTACTACACCCCGACTATCTCTGTAGGAAGCTACTAGCCCCAAGGGGCATCATCATAGTCTATGGCGATCAAACCACCGCAAGAATTACAGAAAACGCGGCCACTCTAGGCCAAAAAAATGTACACTGCCTCGAGAAAGAGAAAAAGCAAAAAGAAAAATAACCACCAGAAGATGATCTGATCAAACCCTCACGGGCCCAGCTAGTCGAAGAAACAAAAAAGGTGCAACTCTTCCCAAACGACAGACAGAAGCTAGTCACCATCTCCGTCCTGCTGACAAAGAGATCGAGGCTCAACTAATCCAGTTCCTTAGAGACTACAACGATACCTTCGCATGCTCAGCAGAGGACCTCCGCAGCGTCGATAGGAAATTGATTGAGCATAACCTAAACATCAGCAACAAAGTCCCCCTAGTTAAGCAGAAGCTTCGCAAGATGTCAAAGAAAAGAATGCTGGCCGCCAAGGCAGAGGTCTAGCACCTGTTGGATGCGGGGGTCATCCGCCTTGTCAAATACTCCACTTGGCTATCAAATGTTGTGCAGAAAAAGAACAAGAAATGGAGAATGTGTGTTGATTTCATAAGCCTAAACAAAGCCTACCTGAAGGATAACTTCCCCTCCCAAGAATCAATACCCTTGTCGACGCAGCCTTCGGATGCGAGCTCATATCCTTACTCGACTGTTTCTCAGGGTACCACCGGATTTGGATGAACCAAGACGATGAGGAGAAAACCAGCTTCATTACCCCTTTTGGCACCTATTATTTCTGAAGAATGGCCGAAGGTCTGCGGAACACCGGGTCAACCTTCGCCTAAATGACACCAGAGGTGTATGAGGATGATGATGCAGTCTCAACATATGTAGATGACATCGTTGTGCAGAGCAATCTTAAGAGTAATCACATAGATGACCTCAGTAGAGGCTTTTACCAAACTTTGCAAAGCCAAACTCAAGCTCAACCCTGAGAAATGCATCTTCGGGGTCAGCAAAGGAAAATTGCTCGGATGCTCATGTCAGCTAGAGGAATCGAGGTCAACCCCAAAAAAATCAACACCATTCTCACCATGACACTGCCAACCTCGAGAAAACACGCCCAACACCTCGTAGGGCGACTAGCCTCGCTGAGTTGATTCATATCATGCTCGGTGGAGCAAGTGTTTCCATTCTTCGAGGTGCTAAAAAGCACCGAGCCATTCAATTAGGGCCCTCCTCATCAGAAAGCTTTTGACAACCTCAAGAAATACCTCGTCAACCTCACAACCCTCGTTAGCCCAACACCCTGCGAACCGCTACTGCACTATGTTGTAGCCTCGCCACATGCAGTAAGCACAGTCTTGGTCAAAGAATTCTAGGGTGAGCACCAGAAAAAAGCAGTTCCCAATCTACTTCATCTCTGAGACCCTCGAGGGCCCCAAGAATCATTATACCGAGCTAGAGAAGGTGGCATACGCCATAGTCATGGCCGCTAGGAAACTCAAGCGCTATTTTCAGTCACAAGAGATAACTATACCCTCGAACTACCCCCTCGACAACATTTTTAGAAATCCAGAGGCAGTAGGGAGAATTGCCAAATGGGCAACCGAGCTTAGCGACCATGTGATCCACTTAGTGGGCAGAACAGCCATCAAGTCTCAAACCCTAACTGACTTCATCGTAGATTGGACCCCCCAATGTTCACAACACGCCAACCGTTGCAGATCCTCTCTGGATAGTGCACATAGACAGAGCATGGGGAACATTTGGCGTAGGGATTTCAGCAATCCTTACCTCACCCTGCGGCATCAAAATGAGATACGTAGTGAGGCTACAGTATGAAGCCATCACCCTTGCCCTCACAAAGCTATGCACCCTCTCAGTTAGAAGAGCCATCATCAGAATTGACTCCCAGGTCATCGCAGGATACATCAAAAAAAGCTATCGAGCAAAGGAGCCGGAGCTCCAGAAATACCTACAATACATCCGCAAGCTCGAAAATGCCTTCCTAGGCAATAAAACCAAGGCCATCCCTCATAGTGAGAACCGCAAGTCAGACGAACTAGCCAAAGCTGCAGCGCAAGCTCTGACCCTACTTTCGGACATTTTCTATGAAACCCTGCACTCACCAGCTACCGAGCAGCCAACTAAGTCTCCAAAGTACATAAATGCCATCCAGAGCGAGGATTGGCGAGCTCCAATCATCACCTATCTCAAGGGGCATTACGAGCCTGAAACCAAGGAAGACAAGAAGAGAACAGCCCAAAGGGCACGAGGGTACAAAATCATAAACAAAGAACTGTACAAGGCCTCAGTAACAGCTCCACTCCTCAAATGTGTTAGCGCCAATGAAGGCAAGGCCATCCTGAAAGAAATTCACAAGGGCACTTGCGGATCCCATAATGGCCTCAGGGCACTAGTCGGCAAAGTCTTCAGACAAGGCTTCTACTGGCCCACCACACTCAACGACGCAGCCTCGTTAGTCCAGCACTGCAAGGATTGCCAGCTAGTTGCGCACCACAGCAACAGGCCAGGGGCTCCAACTACCATGATTTGCCCAACTTGGCCACTCCAGAGATGGGCTATGAACATCATTGGCCCCCTACCCATAGCTCTAGGGAACCTCCGCTACGCGGTAATGGCCGTTGAATACTTCACCAAATGGATCAAAGCCAGACCACTTGCCAAGATCACCTCCCAGACGGTCCAAAAGTTCTTCTGGCAACAAATCATATGCCGCTTTGGTGTACCCAGAAACTTAACTATCGACAATGGTAACTAGTTTGATAACCTCGCATTCAGAGATTTGTGCTCTCAACTAGGAACAAACCTATGCTTCGCAACAGTCAGGCACCCACAATCAAACGGACTCGTTGAAAGGGAAAACGGCATCATTCTCGAGGGTATACCCAAAATGCTGAGCGACAGGCCAAGAGGCAAATGGGCCAATGAGCTTACCCCGGTGGTCTAGTCCCACAACACCTCCGATTGTAGGGCCACGGGCATGACCCCATTCAGGCAACTCTTTAGCGAAGAAGCTGTCCTACCCAAAGAGCTTTGACACGGTTCACTAAGGACAACCCTCGGCACTCCTACCTAGGATGAAGCCCTCATTAAAGACCTCATCGAAGAAACCTGATGCGGGGCTGTGAACAACCTCCGCTAATACCAAGAAGAAACCATAAGATGGAGAAACAAGAAGGTCAAGGCTCACCAGCTCGGCGAGGGTGACCTTGTTCTCATAAGGAAACAGAACATGAGGATGGTAGGAAAGCTCCAGCCCAAATGGACTGGCCCCTTCGTAATCATCAAAACCATCAGGCCAGGCTTGTTCCACCTCCAGGATGCAGAAGGCAACGACCTATGGCACACATGGAACTTTGATGACCTTCACAAGTTCTACCCATACTAGTGATGTAGCAAGCGCTCGCAAGTTGTAATCTTTCAATTTCTCCTTCTGTAAACATTTGAACAAACAGGGCTGCACTCTATTTCCTTGCCAAGGGGCGCAAGGTTTTTTAACAAGGCAGTACCTTCCCCAATGTAATATTTATTCCCCCATGCAAACTGTCAAACCCACGCTGAAACAGGTGAAGCAGGTTGCTCCACCCTCATAGCACACCCAGAGGTAAGGATTGAAGCCGACCAACATTTTGCCTTGAAAGGGTTGGCATGCTACAAACCTTAGTTATCTTTCAAATTTTTATTGCAAACTCCACCTCTGCCTAAGAAAAGGAGAGGCGCGTAGGTTTAACCCAATGAGCACCCTCGCCCAGAAAGCCAGGGGCTCATTTATGCAAACTCCACCTCTGCCAAAGAAAAGGAGACGCGAAGGTTTAACCCAACGAGCACCCTCGCCTAGAAAGCTAGGGGCTTATTTATGCAAACTCCACCTCTACCTAAGAAAAGTAGAGGCGCTGAGGTCTAACCCAACAAGCACCCTCGCTCAGAACGCTAGGGGCTCCTTTATGCAAACTCCACTCAACCTAAGAAAAGGAGAGGTGTGGAGGTCTAACCCAACAAGCACCCTCGCTTGGAATGCCAGGGGCTCGTTTATGCAAACTCCACCTCTACCTAAAAAAAGGAGAGGCGCAAAGGTCTAACCCAACGAGCACCCTTGCTCAGAACACCAGGGGCTCACTTGTGCAAACTCCACCTATGCCTAAGAAAAGGAGAGGCGCGGAGGTCTAACCCAATGATCCTTGCTCAAAACACCAGGGGCTCGTTCACGCAAACCCCGCCTCTGCCTAAGAAAAGGAGAGGCGCGGAGGTCTAACCCAGTGAGCACTCTCGCTCAGAACGCTAGGGGCTCATTCACACAAACCCCACCTCTACCTAGGAAAAGGAGAGGCGCGGAGGTCTAACCCAACAAGCACCCTCGCTCAGAACGCCAGGGGCTCATTTATGGAAACTCCACCTCTACCTAAGAAAAGGAGAGGCGCGGAGGTCTAACCCAATGAGCACCCTAGCTCAGAACGCCAGGGGCTCGTTCAGGCAAACTCCTCTTCTCTCAAAGTAAAAGGGAAACACGGCGAACCGGCACAACGAGTACCTTCGCCCAACATGGCAACAGCTCAACAACCCACTTAACAGGAAACCCCACAATTTATTATGGCCATCGGCATAAAAGCCAACTTCTGTACAAGGCGCAATCACCAACCCCACCTACCACTTCAACAAAAACCATTAGACATCCATTCATATCCCCACCCACCAACCCAGCTCCCAACCCTATAAAGAAAACCCTCCTCCCCCATCCAAACAACACCACACACAAACCAAAGAACACAGCCCCAACACAACATGCCCCAGCCAAAGCAAAACCCCCGCAAAGACCAAACCATTGCAAAGAGACCACCAGACCCAACGACAAACCTTCGCGCAATTGATATCGCAAGAAACTACATAAGAGCCAGACCAAGTGCGTCAGCTAGCCTCGTGGGCGCAAGTAGCACAAGCCGATGGTAACCGCTGCCTTAGCGAGCGCTCGAGCCACACCCAATAGGGCAAAAGCCAAAATAGATAGGCACTATGCACTCAAAGAGAAACCAAAAACCAGAGGGTTACTGTAAGAAAAAACATAACATCCCGCTGACTGCTACTTCGCCAAAGGAATCAAAGTTCCTACCTACACCATCTAAGTGTGAACCAAGTAGAAAAACAAAAGTAGGCAAAGCTCACACCTAACAACTGGCTCAGGAAAACCCTCGCTACACAAAAGCTCCTCAAAGCACTCGAGGGGAAATTCGCCCAACATCCAACAACACGAGGGTCACCCATCACTCGCATGCCTCAGGCGCAGCTGACTTTGACAGTGCCAAGGTTCATCATCAATCAACTTATCCGACCAAAAATGGGTAGCACAACCCTCGTAGTGTCACCCTAAAAATGGAACCCTATGTCGTGACACATGAACGTGCGAATGTAATCTCAGCCGGCCTTGCATAAATAAAGAGTCAAAACTTGAGTCGCATAACAATCCACGACTACACGGTGCCTTTTAGAAACAAGCACAAGCCTCGCCTAAAGAAAATTGGGCGTCAACGTTCTTTAGAAACAAGCGCGAGCCTTGCCTAAGGAAAATTGGGCGTCGCTGCATTCTTTAGAAACAAGCATGAGCCTGGCCTAAAGAAAATTGGGCGCCGCTGCATTCTTTAGAAACAAGCACAAGCCCTGCCTAAAGAAAATTGGGCACTGCTATGTTCTTTACAAACAAGCGCGAGCCTCACCTAAGAAAAATTGGGTGTCGCTGTGTTCTTTACAAACAAGCGTGAGCCTCGCCTAAAGAAAATTGGGTGTCGCTGCATTCTTTACAAACAAGCGCGAGCCTCGCCTAAGGAAAATTGAGCGTCACTGCATTCTTTAGAAACAAGCACGAGCCTCGCCTAAATAAAATTGGTCGCCACTGCGTTATGTAGAAACAAGCGTGAGCCTCGCCTAAAGAAAATTGGGCATCACTGCGTTCTGCAGAAACAAGCACGAGCCTCGCCTAAGGAAAATTGGGTGTCACTGCATTATGTAGAAACAAGTGCGAGCCTCGCCTAAGGAAAATGGGTGTCACTGCATTCACCAAAAACAAGCGCGAACCTCGCCACAACCAAAACAGCACGTCACCTCATCCGAATCCCATCACCAAACATCATTCACATTCCATACACGCCAAGTTGCTGAATTTATATTATAACATCACAACAACTATCATACAATGAACCTTTGGAGGGAGCCCAAACGCATCGAGCTCCCAGCCAACCCATAACATCACAAAAGAAAAGAAGGTAAAAAAAACAACAGAAAGGGAGAAATGAGAGAAAAAATTACAACAACAGGGGCTCAACAAACCCTTGCCAGCCAGGAAAAAGCATCATCACGCGTGAAGTTCCCACACATCAACTACATCCTCCTCAAAACAAACATCCACAACCATCTCTTTCACCATCTGTTTCACAACATCCTCCGGTGCATCACCCACCAGAACCTCCGCCACGTCCTCAATAATCTCCCCCACCTCCCCAACCACCAACTCCAACCAACCCTTCGGAGACCTCTCAAGGCTCGTTTCTAGCTTAGAACCCTGACCACTTGCAACACAAACCAACGACCCCCACATAAGGGCGCTGCTGGAACCAGGGGCAACTCACCTTCCAAAACCCTCGACCGGTACACACGGCATCGATCCCGCTCACCCAACTCCAGTGGTTCAGATTTCGGAACTACTAGTAGCCCATCCTCCCCTACCAAAGCTGTACCCTCGCCAACCACAAACTTAATAGCCTCATCCTCATCAATATCATCATCCGCCTCGAACGCACCAGACGAGGGACCAAAAAACAAACACATAGATTGACGCTCGCTTAAATTCAACTCCCGCCAAAAAGCCGTAGCCGCATGATTGTTCCCATCGTACCTACGAACCCTCGACCACCAAAAATGCTCAAATGACAATCCAAGGAATGCTTTGCATGAACCAAGTTTTCCCCAGCAATAAACACATCTCGATAACTCATCATCAACGGAGTCACGTCAGACACCTCACGCACAGGTCCCCCGGGCACCTGCGCAACAAAAGGCACCAAGTCAATCAAACATCCTTCCAACTGACACCCATCTGTTTTGAGCCCCAAACCCACAAAAGAACCATTTAAAGTTTTTTACAGAGGGATCAACCCTTGACCTCACACCTCTCATGTATCCTGGGCGGTGTCATCCAGCGATGCAATGAAGCCCCTCATCATGAGCCCCTCCATGACAGCCTCCTCCGTGCCAGCACCCCACGCCCTAGCCACGCTTAATTGTCCTTGTGCCGCCTAATCACCTGAGAGCCACCTCCATCCGACCCGTGAGAGCAAAATCTTGCAGTCGTGGCAGAACTCTCAATTAGCTTCTCAACATCTTCAGCACAGGGAGAAGGAGCCACGCATTGGCGAACCTACACAAGAAGCCATACAGTTAGAAACCCTCGCCTATGCCATCCACCTATACAGTTAGAAACCCTCGCCTATGCCATCCACCTATCCCAAACTAACAACAGAATCGACAACCTCACCTATCGAGTAACTTCGACTGCCTACTCAAAAGCGAGGGTATGCCCACCTTCCATCCAGAAGGTTGATAAGAGTCGTATAGCAACATTCAAACAAGATAAGTCCTTTTTGACTCTCGCACAACCCCCACAGTCGAAAACGCATAGTCTGACGCAAAGCACAGTCGTATAGCAACATTCAAACACGATAAGTTTTTATAGTGCTTGCATCCTCGCTCACGCAAAGCACAAGCTACCGTCAGAGCACACCCCCCAAAAGCCCCAAAGTCAGCACATCATTAAAAAGTTGCGGAACAAGGTAAATCTCATCCTCAAGCTAGCGCTGGAAACCTTCCGGGGTGGCCTCCGGGAGTGCACCACTTTCAGAGCCTCCAGCATCAATCAAAACTCGATCCAGGACTGGCTTCACAGCCTCCATACATTTCTGCAAATTTTCTCGCAAGTAACTGCTCTGCGCAGCCAGCTCAGTCACTTGTTTTCTAGCACACTCAAGATCAGACGTGGCAGCACTAAGCTCCTGACGAAGGTCAATATTGCGATTCAAAGCCTCCTAGAAATCATTCCGAGCCTTGCAAGCCTGCTCCACCCCTTCCTAAAGCTTTGACACTTTCTTCGCCAAGTTGACTTTCTCCTTCTTTAGGCGAAAGTTCTCCTCTTCGAGCTGCTCTACCTTCTCCCTCAACCGAGCCTTGTCATAACCACTATGGCGCTGGGTGCCTCACAACAGCAACATAGCCTCAGCTAGCTGCACATCAAGGCTAGCGAGGGTGTCGCTCAATGGTTCATTAGATAGCATCAAATCTGCCTCCGGAATGCAAACTTTATCAAAAACATAGCCCATAAACCTCCTTTCCTCTGCACCACACAGCAGATGATTTGATGCCAAGTCCGGGCTCATGTACAGTTCAACCCCCGGATCAGTAACTCCATGCTTTTCTGCAAAATAAGGAAGGCTCTGGTGGGTCGCACAGCCAAACGCCCGCTTCCCAGCAACACGCTCAGCCACCTCATCAATAGGCGTCTCTTTCTCCTCAACCCAGACATGTGACCCACCAAACTCCAAAACCTCCATTCCCGAAGGTCAGGAAGACACAGCAGCAACCACCCCCCGCAACGATATCTTCAGCCATGGGAGAAGCAATCGGACTAGCCTTCACAGCATCATGAGCATCATCCTTTACTTCCCTCCTCCTCCTCCTCCTCCTCTCCATTCCTTGTGCTCTTCACCACATCACCGACTAGTGAAGAAGAGTTGGTAGCTTGAACCTTTGTTCCCTCAGACTCTGTATCCTCCTCATCATCATCCTCATTGCTGTCAACAACAATCGGCTGCTTCAACGCCAGCAACACAGTAGCGCCACTAGCACAAGGGACAGCACCGCTGGTCATCCTAGCTGCTCTCGCAACTGAAGCAGCATGGCCCCTCACAGCCATGGCCGACGCCCAGCCAGCCTCTTCGGTCCGGCCCAATGAAGGCCTCACAGATGTCCCTCTCCCAGCCACAACCTTCCCGCCTCAGCCTCGCCCACGCTTCCCCGAACCCTTGGCACCATCCGTTGACTTCTCCAGCTTGCGCTTCTTCTTCTTCTTCGCCCCCTCGTCACCACCATCACCAGGAACAGGACAGTTCTCATAAGAGACACCAAGCAAGTCAAAGATCCGATTCACTCGAGCCCGCCCAGCCAAAGATGAAGCTATCAGCTTAATCTCATGCGTCATCAGCTTACCAACAAGTTCCTCCACCTCAGCCATCACAACCCCGTATATCTGGAGCAAACCTCTAACTTGGCCCCATTCACCACATTAGCCCAAGCAACCTTCACATCGAGCACCAGAACCTTTAGACCTTTCAAACCTCACTCCTCATAACGAGTGCTATCTTCCACGACAAACCACTCTTGGTTCGCCTTAAGCGGAAATACCCTTGCAGCATAGTACTCCTCCATAAGATCACGACCACTCTGATAATGTGCTAGCAAACGCACAGCATCACAGGCAGCATGCACGTGATCCCCCATAACAACCTCAGCCTTTGCCTCCCTAATGAGGACATCCCAACTGTACATGCTACTTCAAGTACCAAGCAACCATCATCAAACATAAAGGATACAATTCAAGGTCCACTTACAAGAAGTCGTGCCAAGAAACTACAAGTGCAGGTGAATTCATTCCTAACTGATTTTAATTTCAATACTTCTGAGAATGTTATACTACCTAAGTGTTCTACTTTGGTTGTGCTTAGGAACATACAAAAGGAGGATGATGAAAGTGGATCGATGGATTTTATCACTGAAGTACAAAACGGACTAGTGGAGTTTATCACCATAGTGCAAAACGGACCAATTAAAAGAACTGCTCACAACTTTCAATCCCAAAAGTCTCTATGGAAGTCAATGAGGACTCTTTAGAAAGCTTATCCAGTCAGCTTTCCAATGCCCCCAAGTTCAAGTACCTTGGACATCAAACCGATGATAACCGAATGCTTTAGTGCAGACTGCTTTGAAGGTCAAGAGTTTGCTAGGTCAGCATGTTGGTACAAATTTGTGTGCAAAACAGTACCAATCTACAATGTTTCGTGGTGCACGCCATACATGGTTGGAAAGATGATCAAATTAACTTTCCAACGCAATGGACGATGCATCATTTGGACTTCCCAATAAAGAGTTATTGTCATTTTACTGAAGAATATACCAGAAGACCAACAGCCTCGCGAACCCACTTCAGAAGCCATTTCGTGGAGGCTTTTTTACATTCTTAGTCTTTTCATTTCCATCTTGAGTTCTTGCCTATCTAGCAAGGCTGTTGCCAGTATAAATAACCCCTAGACCCATTGCAAACTTAGACTTTTGATAATACAATTACAGAACCCTTTGTTCAGCTGCGTGCCAACAAACCCCAGAGAGGGATTCTCTACCCCTTTGCTCTTGTGATTTCCTTTGCGGGATTATAGAAGCGGCGGCTTCATCCACTCCCAATTGGTGCTCCTACTCCCTTCAAGGTTTCCTCGATTGATTGTAGGCTATGTTGGTTGGTTCTTTGAGAGTGTCGTTACACGAATCCTCGATTCAGGTTGCCGGTTCAAGATGGTAGTTGGCTTTGAGTTTTATTTGCCAGGTTGCACTAGTTATTCGGCTGTTCTTCAGCTAGTTATCAAGATCAAGATCAAGATCCTATGTCATGAAGGTCGGGACCAATGGCTTCATCATCTGGCATTAGCTCTTCGGTTGCCACGGTAGGAATTTTACCCTTAGCTACTTATATATCATGTTTGTCCTATCCACTAAAAAAAGCCACAAAAATATTCTGCTATAACCCTTCGTTTCAATCTGATATTCTTACGAGTTTAGTTAATTTTCAGTCCATTGGAGGTTTGTTTTAGTTGCTGACCATATTCTCCTTTGTGTGTCCTTTGAGCTTATTTCATACATCTGCAAATCCCTATATAAAAAAAAGTTCAGAAACCCGTATCATCCTTCGCGTAAACTTTGATCCTATCAAGTTAGAACGCTGATGGTTGTGTCTTGTTTCTACAAAAAGAAAAGTGTGTAAGTGTTATATCTGATCTTATTCTCAGTTATAAAAAATGTGTGTCAAAAAAAAAGAGAAGAAAGAAAAGTATAAAAAAGAGTTGAGAAAAGTTGAGAAAGAAGAGTTGAAAGATCAGTTTGTTTACGTGCTCAAGTTCTGAATTTTTATCAAGATTGCATAATCAGATTGTTATCTATCCTTTGGTGCAAAATATTGCTTAGGTTTGATTGCAACACTTGCATCCTAAGTATACTCCTTGATTACATCAAGTCTGAAATTATCTTTGCATGTGTGTTTGATCCATTACATCATTCATATCTTGTGGTCAGCACTAGGCATTGAACTTCTATCTTGGACTATGATTTAACTTTACAATAGCAAGAATTCATATTGCATTCCTTGTGTATTACTCCCCACCAAGCTCCACATACAAGCCATCATAATCAGTACACTTTGGTCTTGTATTCTCCCAACCATCACACTCTGTTACCACCACACACTTTATTTTTTCTGTAATCCACAGGAATTCACATGAGCTTCGGTTGGTAAGAGAGATGAGGTTGTGAGATTCCACATATATTTCCTATTCCATATATTCCACATATATTTGTTGCAAGCCATCACTAACTTGATAGAAAATGGGTTCCAACGTTGAGATAAAGGATTTGTCACCATGGCACAATTCAATGAGATGAAGCAAAGCATGGAGACACTAACAGCCAATGTTTAAACACTTATGAATCGGTTGCAAGAACCTCCTCTTGAAGATGCAAATGCAAGTCACCATGAAGAAGATGAAGAATCAGAAGGAGAAGCTGCTGCTTGTCTTGCAAGAGAACAGCAAAGACGATGAAGAGATTGTGTTGTTGCAAATGCAAGAAGACCTCCACCTACGGGTCATGGAAATGGTGGTAGAGATGTTGATGGAAGAGCACATGGACTAGAAGAAAGTGGGACTAACAAAGAGGATGAAGAAGAAGAGGTTGAACAGCTCCATCATGATGATCATCATCACCGAGGAAATCATGGGCGAAATCAGCCCCATAAAGAGAGGTTTGGCAAATTAAAATTTACCATGCCCAAGTTTGAAGGAGGATCTGATCCTGAAGCATATCTTACCTGGGAGTTGAATGTGGATAAAATATTTCGCTTGCATAACTATTCTGAGCGAAAGAAGGTTGCCATGGCTGCTCTTGAGTTTGAAGATTATGCTCTGATCTGGTGGGAGGAAATGCTCAATGACAGAGAAGAAGCCAGACAAGGTGATGTGCGTTCATGGGCTGAAATGAAGAGAGAAATGAGGGCAAGATTTATCCCTAAATATTATCACTGTGATTTTTTTGACAAGCTGCAGAATCTGAAGCAAGGAAGTCTTAATGTTGATGGGTATTATAAAGAGAGGAGAAGGCAATGATTAGAGAAAATGTGATTGAAGATGAAGAACAATCAATTGCACATTTTATGTCAGGGCTGCATCACAACATTCAGCGCATTGTTGAATTTCAGCAATACCGCAATCTTATTGAATTGGTGCATCAAGCTAGTAAAGCTGAGCGTCAGTTGCAGCAAGACATGAAGTCCAATAGAGGAGTATCTTTTGGCACAAAGAATGCAGCAAGTGGAAGCAAATTCACACGAAGAGGTAGTGGAAACAGAGGTACATTTTCTAACTCAAGTGGTGGTTCTAGCAATTTTGGGGCTTCTAGTGGCAGAGAGCTGGCTGCTCCAAATGAGAAGCACAAATCAGCAAACTCGACATCTACTTCAGTGGGTTCTTCTACCAAGAGTAGTGGAATTCAATGCTTCAAGTATGGAGGTCATGGTCATGTTGTAAGAGAGTGTCCAAACAATAGAACCATCATTGTGAATGACCAAGGCGAGTATGATACAGCTAGTGAAGAGGAAGTTAGAGAAGAGAGTGTTGATGGAGAAGATGATCTTACTGGATGTGAATTTGAACAAGGTGCTGCTCTTGTTGTCACTCAAATTTTGAGTGTCCAATTGAAAGAAGATGAAATTGGACAGTGGCATAATTTGTTTCAAACAAGAGCTAAAGTGCAAGATGAAGTTGTTAAGGTAATCATTGATGGTGGGAGCTGCCACAATCTTGCTAGCCATGAGATGGTTGACAAACTTGGCTTAAAGTTGCAGCGACACCCTCATCCATATCATGTCCAATGGTTGAATGATTCGGGAGATATTAAGATTGCATAACAGGTGAAAGTTCCATTCAAAATTGGTGAATATGTTGACACCATAGAGTGTGATGTGGCACCAATGTCTGTGTATCACTTGCTACTTGGAAGGCCTTGGCAATATGACCGAAGGTCTCAACATTGTGGGAGAACAAATCAGTACACAATCAATTTGAAAGGAAAGAAATTTGTACTAAAACCCATGACACCACAACAAATTCTAGCTGAATACTTGCAAAAGAGCTCTGATGTGAGAAATAAGAGTGGAAAAGAAGGAGAAAAAATGATTTTGAGTGCCTTCCACAACTCGGTGAGTGAGAGCCACAAGCCAAACATGAGAGATGATAAAAAAGAGGAGGAGAGAACTTAGTGATGATAGCCACCAAATCTGAAATGAGAGATGTGAGGAAAAACCCAAAACAAGTATTGATCATACTTGTGTGCAAGGACACATTACTTTTAGCTAACGACTTAACCTCTGTTCCTAGTGTTGTTGCACGTGTTTTACAGGAATATGAAGATGTCTTTCTAGAGGAAACACCTACTAGACTTCCTTCCTTGTGTGGCATTGAACATCAAATTGATCTCATCCCTAGAGCTGCACTTCCTAACCGTCCAGCATACCGCACCAACCCTGAAGAAACAAAGGAAATTCAAAGGCAAGTACAAGCACTTTTAGATAAAGGTTATGTGCATGAAAGTTTAAGTCCTTGTGCTGTCCTTGTTATTTTGGTGCCAAATAAAGATGGTTCCTGGAGGATGTGTGTAGATTGTAGAGCCATAAATAATATCACTGTTCGTTATCGTCATTCTATTCCTAGGCTAGATGACATGCTTGATGAATTAAGTGGATCTATAATATTTTCTAAAATTGATTTGAGAAGTGGTTACCATCAAATTAGAATGAAAACTAGAGATGAATGGAAAACTGCTTTTAAAATAAAGTTTAGGCTGTATGAATGGTTAGTTATGCCTTTTGGTTTGACTAAAGCACCTAGTACATTCATGAGATTGATGAACCATGTCATAAGAGCATTCATTGGAAAATTTGTTGTTGTTTACTTTGATGATATTCTAATTTACAGCAAGACATTGGAAGAACATGATGCTCATATTCGGCAAGTTTTAGATGTGCTTCGAAAAGAAAAATTATATGTTAACCTTGAGAAGTGCACATTTTGTACAGAGAAGGTTGTGTTTCTTGGTTTTGTTGTTTTAGGTTCAGGAATTCAGGTTGATGAATCAAAGGTGAAAGCCATCAGGGATTGGCCAGCTCCTAAAAATGTAAGCCAGGTGAGAAGTTTTCATGGATTTGCTAGTTTTTATAGGAGATTTGTTAGAGATTTCAGCACCATAGCTGCTCCATTAAACGAGATGACAAAGAAAGGTGTTGCCTTCCAATGGGGTGAACCACAAGAAAAATATTTCTAAGAACTGAAGAAAAGATTGTCCAAAGCCCCCTTGCTTGTGTTGCCGGATTTCACTAAAACCTTTAAGGTTGAATGTGATGCAAGTGGGATTGGGATTGGAAGTGTTCTCATGCAAAATGGACAGCCTATCGCATACTTCAGTGGGAAGTTGGGAGGAGCACAACTGAACTATTCGGTGTATGATAAGGAGTTGTATGCTTTGGTAAGAGCACTTGAGACTTGGCAACATTATTTATGGCCAAAAAAATTTGTTATTCATTCAGACCATAAGGCTTTGAAGTATTTAAAGGGCCAAGCAAAACTGAACCGTAGGCATGCTAAATGGGTTGAATTCATTGAAACTTTTCCATATGTTGTAAAATACAAGAAAGGTAAAGATAACATTGTTGCTGATGCTTTATCCCATAAAAATGTTTTGCTAAATCGACTTGAAGTAAAAGTGCCTGGAATTGAAAGCATAAAAAGAACTGTACCCTATTGATCATGACTTTTCAGAACCTTATGCCAAATGTATAGCTGGAAAAGGATGGAAAAGTATCATATACATGATGGGTTTTTGTTTAGAGCTAACAAATTATGTATTCCACATTGCTCTGTTAGACTCTTGTTGTTACAGGAAACACATGCAGGTGGACTGATGGGTCACTATTGATGGAGAAAGACATATGAAATGTTGGCCGACCATTTCTATTGGCCAAAGATGAGAACAGGCGTTCAACGACTTGTGCAAAGATGCATCGCCTATCACAAAGCTAAGTCAAAACTGAACCCTCATGGATTATATACTCCCTTACCCGTTCCTAGTGCTCCTTGGGAAGATATGGATTTTGTTTTGGGATTACCCAGGACAAGGAAGGGGAGGGATTCAATTTTTGTTGTTGTTGATCAATTCTCTAAAATGGCACATTTTATACCTTGTCATAAAAGCGATGATGCTTCCCACATAGCCTCTCTATTTTTCAGTGAAATTGTGAGGTTGCATGGCATGCAGAAGACGGTTGTTTTAGACCGCGACACCAAGTTTTTGAGCTACTTTTGGAAGACGTTGTGGGTAAAGCTCGGTACAAGGCTACTGTTTTCCACAACTTGCCACCCTCAAATGGATGGCAAACTAAAGTTGTGAATAGAACACTTTCTATGCTGCTGCGAGCCTTGATAAAGAAGAACCTGAAGGAATGGGAAGAGTGCTTGCCACATGTGGAATTCGCTTACAATAGGGCAGTACACTCTACAACTAATATGTGTCCATTTGAAGTTGTATATGGTTTCAAACTACTTGCTCCGATCAATTTGTTGCCTCTACCATTGCAGGAAAGGAGTAACATGGAAGCGTCCAAGCGTGCGGCTTATGTCAAGAAGATTCATGACAAGACCAAAGAGGCAATTGAGAAGAGGTCCAAGTACTATGCTGCATGGGCAAACAAGCATCGCAAGAAGGTGACATTTGAGCCCGGAGATTTGGTTTGGGTACACCTTCGCATAGACCGCTTTCCACAGAAGCGCAAATCCAAGTTGATGCCTCGAGGAGATGGACCATTCAGAGTGCTGCCAAGATCAATGACAATGCTTACAAGATTGAGCTTCCTGAAGACAATGGTATTAGTCCAACCTTCAATGTTGTTGACTTAACACCATTCTTTGGACTAGAAGATTCACAGTCATCAAGGTCGACTCCTTTTCAATAGGGGGAAGATGATGAGGACATCCCAACCGTACATGGTACCAAGCAGCCATCATCAAACATAAAGGATACAATTCAAGGTCCACTTACAAGAAGCTGCGCCAATAAACTACAAGTGCAGGTGAATTCATTCCTAACTGATTTTAATTTCAATACTTCTGAGAATGTTATACTACCTAAGTGTTCTACTTTGGTTGTACTTAGGAACATACAAAAGGAGGATGATGAAAGTGGATCGATGGATTTTATCACTGAAGTATAGAACGAACTAGTGGAGTTTATCACCATAGTGCAAAACGGACCAGTTGAAAGAACTGCTCATAACTCTCAAGTCCCAGAAGCTATGGAAGTAAATGAGTACTCTTTGGAAAGCTTATCAAGTCAGCTTTTCAATGCCACCAAGTTCCAGTACTTTGGACATCACACCGATGAGAACTGAGTACTTTAGTGCAGACTGCTCTGAAGGTCAAAAGTATGCCAGGTTGGCATGTTGATACAACTTTGTGTGCAAAACTGTACCAATCTACATTGTTTTGTGGTGCATGCCATACATGGTTGGAAAGATGATCAAGTTAACTTTCCAACGCAACTGACAGTGCATCATTTGGACTTCGCAATAAAGAGTTATTGCCATTTTGCTAAAGACTACGCCAGAAGACCAACAGCCTCGCGAACCCACTTCAGAAGTCATTTTGTGGAGGCCTTTTTACATTCGTAGTATTTTCATTTCCATCTTGAGTTCTCACCTATCTAGCAGGGCTATTGCTAGACCCATTGCAAACTTAGACTTTTGATAATACAATTATAGAACCCTTTGTTCAGCTGCGTGCTAACAAACCGCAGAGAGAGATTCTCTACCGCTTTGCTCTTGTGATTTCCTTTGCGGGATTACAGAAGCGGCGGCTTCATCCACTCCCAATTGGTGCTCCTACTCCTTTCGAGGTTTTCTCGATTGATTGTAGGCTATGTTGGTTGGTTCTTTGAGAGTGTGATTGGGCGAATCCTCAATTCATGTTGCCGGTTAAAGACGGTGGCTGGCTTCAAGTTTTATTTGCCAGGTTGCACTAGTTATTTGGCTGTTCTTCAGCTAGATATCAAGATCAAGATCCTACGTCATGAAGGTCGGGACCAACGAATTCATCACTCCCCAAGTATGGGCATGTCCTCGGTCAGCTCAGGCTCATCCAACAACTGGTAGTAGAACCAACTCTCGTGCTAGTTTGAGGTCCACTTGTTGCGTTGCGCCTACACCAACACCTCCACTCCAGCCCGATAACAGAAAGTGAACACACCAAACTGGCCGTAGGCCGTGGAACCACCGTCGAGAGTAACCGGCCGAGGCTGCCGGTACACCCAGTGAATCCGGATGAAACCCTCCACACTAGGCTCCACCCCTGAGAACGACAAGCCCAGATGTAGATGGAAAGCTTCGTGAAGCATGCAGGAGTCAGCTGATGAAAAAGAAGACCAAAATGCTTCAACACCCCAACTACCAGGGGAAGCACCGGGAACTGCAATCCCGCCACAAAAAAGTCCTTATAGACAACAACCTCGCAAGCCCTTGCCAACCTTCGATCCAACCACCTAGCCTTGCCAACAGCCCGGAACTCAGACTCTGCAATCCGACTTAAGCCAAATTCAAAAGTTACCCCCAACGCCTCACCGGATTGCACAAGCTTCACAGCAGACTTCGCGCGAGGCATCTTCTCAGCTGAAACTAGCCCCAATACTCGCCCTAAAACTCCTAAGCAACCAGAGAAACTCTCAGTGCAACCCTCAGAGGAAACCCTCGGATCCAATTCAATGACAACAAGCTCTCCCCACAACAAGAATGGTTTATCACGCCTTCCCACAAGCACCGTCTATCTATAGGCGCTCTCCCAGGACTCCTGAACCAAACCATCGGCTTGAATCCCCACAACAAACCCAACCGCTCCCAACGGTCATGACTGTTCATTTGGAAGGCCGCGCCACTCGGACCAAAACTTCATAAAGCCCATCACCGCAAGGCCCACGAGCAGCCTGGGCGTCACTGCGAGGGTCCACGAGTCGCCACGCGCTATGTTCCTCCCTCCCTTTCTGATTATTTTCTCTGCTCTGACCCATCCGGCTGGGCCAAACCTTCGAGGGGTTGCTATTGGGGGAGGGAACCCTCGCAAGGGACCCACAGACAGCCCCGCGGCCCTTGCATGCGATTAACACAGATAAATGAGATGCTTGAACCTTCGTCACTAACACAAGCACACAGGATGGGGACATGTAACAAACCCTCGTATCGTCGTAAGATCATTCAGACCCTCGTCAAGCGCACCTAAGGAGACCTTTTTTCTATTGACGCTACAAGAACCCGCCAAGGGATCCTTGTCTATCCGTCATGTAGGTATCTCAGCAGCCGTGCAAAGGTCACGTGGCCTCCCCCAGCGACCATGCGGGGGTCATGTGTCTCCTCCACCCTCGCGGCTCACCCGTCTACTAACCTCCACAAACATCGTCCCCAGTCGACCTGGCGGCAGCGCAGAGCGGCATCAGGAGGTAGTTAGGGTTTCGAGACTTTCACTTGTACATGTTTGCCCCTGTACAGGCCCATTTGCCTGTGACGAAGGGTTTCGGACCCTAATGTAAAAAGACCGTGACCCTTGGTATGCCCTATAAATACCAAGGGCCGGCACAGTGTAAAGTGGGGATTTTTTCCTGAATGAGAAGGAATTATTGCTTGCTGTTTATTCCGCTTCACTATTCCCTGTGACCCTTAAACCTTCGACATTAATCTCGGCCTGCCCTTACTCCTACTCCTGTGGTAAACCCTCGCCCTTCGCCCTCCCGAGCCGAGTGAGGGTCAAGGGGCAGGAGTGACACCAACATGTGGTGCGTGTTCTAAATGAATGTTTATGTCTGATACTTAAGAGCGCAATTTATGACCTAAATTTTTTAATTTAAAAGTACAAAACCAGAAATAATAAAGATATAATAAGAATTTAACTTAGCTTGAGAAAAAAATATGTTGTAATTAACAATATTAAATTTAAAAATTAAAATTTAGTATTTATGCCATCAAAAAATATGGGCCGCAATAATAAGAGACACCATCGTTTAGATCGATATGAGCTACAACAAGAGGCACCATTGTTTAAGCTAATGTTTAGTAATTGATATCATAGTTTCTACTATGTTAGAGAATTAACAAAGGGAAAAACAAGAAATTTAATAATTTTAGTATTCTTATTAGTTAGAGGTTATTAAACAGTAACTAATGCTTATGCGTTCTAAAATTTTGCTCGTGCGAGAGCACGAGTTGATGGACTAATAAATCTAATACGTATATATACTTACTGTTACATGCATATATTTGGGGGGCCCATAGGTGTTTGGGGCCTGGAGCGGCTGCCCCTCTTGCCCCTTCTCCACCACCAGCGGTGGCAGAGTTCGAAGTATATCACCCCGAGGCATGAGCAGAACCCTCTTGGCGTTTTTCGCTTGGGATGATTTTTCCAGCTCCGTTGGTTGTGACGACGGCACATCATCGTCTAACACCGTATAAATAATCATCAACCAAAAAGTATAATATTATGAAGTTAATAAGTCCTCCGTGTGTATGTTTCCCCTTGTTTACTTTGCGCTCCTTAATTAGATCTAGCTAGCAAAATCGCAAGACCATATGGATATTGTCCACAAATTTTCCTCGGGGTGGAAAAACATTACCATCTGACTATACACACACACAAAAGAAGAGGAAAACTGGGATGCCGTATGTGATGAACATTCACAATTACGCATGCGAATTCAAATTCCTTTTCAAAAAAAAAATGAGAATTCAAATTACTTGGTGAACACTCCTCAACTTTCTATGAAATGAAACTCTCGATGAAACAAAGATCTAAAACACGGCAAGAAACTCTGATACCTCTTGACACTCCCTAGTCCTAAACACGTAAGGTTGTTTCAATACACTTTTTCCAAAATGATTAGTACAAAAGCTGTTTTTTTTTTTTAATCTTGCCACCGCGTCGTGGACGGAATTCGATCAGGCGGCGGTGTCTGCTCGGCCTGCGGCCCCCCGCCTAGTAACCAACCCTGAGAGCCTGAGCCGCAGGATAAAGGCACAGCAAGGGCGGCTCACCAGTCACCAGGCAGCTCGCCCGAGCAGTTAACCCAACCCACGGCGGCTAAGAGGAGCTAAAGCGCATGCGCACAACGCAGCACAACTCGCGGCCATGGCCCAACAAAGTGGATCGATCAACTTAAGCATACAACGAACGAGTTCTACACTATCGGAGGCTATTGTAAGCGGGAAGCCGGGGTAACTCACCAAGAGGGAGAACGGCCGGCAGACGACCAAAGTGCTGCCCCAGAGTTCGACGAGGAGAATACGACCAGGCCGCTAGTTATTGTACGCTCGGGGTCGTTGCCTCGTCGGAGGTTATTAGTTTCCCACTGCCCGCCCTCGGTTGGCCCCACAGACTAACTAACGCCGCTGCAACTACATGTCCGCGTGAGACTCCCGCACACCACCTACCTTAGGATGTTTTTTTCCTTTTTGACCGCAACCTAGTAGGGAAAAAATTTCGGTATAATAAAAATTTCGGTGGTCACCGATAAAAGCGAAATTTTGAGAATTTCGGTGGTCACTGTAGCATTTTGTTTTTAACAAAATAATTAGTTTTGCGCTAAAAATTAAAAAAAAATGGCATACCGGTATTTTTTTTTTGGTTTCGGCACTCACCGATAAAAGCGAAATTTTGAAAATTTCAGTGAAATTTCGCCAATATTTTTTTCCTGCGGATGTTGCCGCCAGTGATAAAAAAAATGAACTTTCTATAGCATGGGATAACCAGAACCGGTGCGAACTCAGCCAAGTCAGAGGGTAATGACGGACTGACCAGTTGTGACCCCGACGAGAGCTTGACCTGGGAAATGTGCAAGACAAGTTGCACAGAAGCTGCAGCAGGCGGTAAGCAACGGTGCCGATCCGTTCCAATACTGGGAAGGGGCCGAAAACTGGTGATGTGCGCGCCGAGCCACCGATGACTGCATGTAAGGCTGCTGCTTGACGAAGACAATGTCGCCAACAGCAAACTGTCGGCTTGGAACACTGCCCTTGTCGGCTTGGCGTTTCATGCGGAGTTGAGCACGTTCCAGGTGTCGTCGAACCAAGGACTGCAACAGAGCGCGTTCTTCTAGCCAAGAATGGCGGTCAGGCACCGGAACAGCGCCGCCACATCAAAAACCATAAAGGGAATGGGTGGCGCAATGGAACAAAGTGGGCAAATTTAGAGAACTTATCAACAACCAGTTCAACCGCCAGTATTGCATTGGCACGCCCACAGAGAGGAAAACCCTCCACGAAATCCAGAGAAATAAAATAAATCTCCCAAGTGGCATGATGAATTGGCAGTGGCTGGAGCAGTCCTGGGTATCGGACAGTGTCTGGGCTTAGCTTGGGCTCAAACAGAGCATGACCGCACGTACTGAAGAATGGCGGTGCGCATCGTAGTGATTGCAGGCCAATAGAACAACTGGCGGATCTTCTGAATGGTAGCCGGAGCACTAGCTTGACGTGCTTAATTAGCTTCGGAACAAACAGAGCATAACCAAATTATTAGCAGAGGGCCAGGGGCAGGAGAAGAAGACTTGGACAAGGAGGAAGAAGCGCGGCAGAGGAATGATTCGAATTGAGTTTAGAGTTTGGTTTACAATTTTCATTAGTGTCTCGGCACTTCTCTCAGCATACGTTGTTTTTTTTTTAGAAACACTTCTCTCAGCATACGTATAGCTTCACACACTTCACATGGCCCGAAGACTCGGGCACTGGGCTTCTTGCTCCGTCTGGGCCTTGAAGTGGTTGCAGCTTCCTCTCCTTTATCCTTCTCTTTTTGCTTATCAGAGCCATCATGCTCCCCTAATAAAAAAAAAAAAGAGCCATCAGGCTCACCTTCACGCTGTGCCACGCCAGCATCTGAGCCATTGCTAACATTGAGTGTGAGCTACATATTGCGTGGGTTCACCACCGTCCCTGGAGAACGGACCGCCGTAGGCCGACTCTAGCATCCAGGCCCATTAGATATTAATCTAGCCGCTGCCCACCGGGACTATTCTGAACTCTCAAGTGTGCACAGTAGCATGTCTGCACGAGTGCATCCACAGCTCTTGAAAACCAGCTTGGTTATATTATTATATTAGGCCAAAGAGACAATCAGAGCATGAGTTCTCATATATAAAACCAAATCATCCGTTCATTCAAAAAAAAAAAATCATCCGCCTATATTCTGTACATTATTCAAATTTACAACAACATCTCGTCTCAAAGTTCTCATCACAAGAACAACTGTCTCTCCATCCATGGAAACCTAGTTGAGTTCCGAGTTTGTGCCACCAGCAGCTACGTCGTAGCGACCATCACGAAATGGGGAAGTCCTCATCAGTCACAGGTCAAGCTTACTGGAGAGGTACCAGGAGTGCATGGCCAGGCTGCCGAAGACCATGATGTTGGCCAGCGAGAACAGCCCGTGGATCATCCCAAACTTCCGGTTCATCGCTGCCAGGGCAGGGCTCCTCTTTGCCGTCTCCGCGTTCTTGGAATACCCAACCTCAGTGCCGATGCCGAGGTCCTTCTCCATCTTGTGCCTCTTCATCATCATCTGCAGCAAGCAGAGCACTCTATAAGAACAATAAGCGATAATGACAGGTAGAAAGAGTAGTAGTGCTTAACCAACCAAAGGCATATTCTCTGTCCTCTTCATCATCGATGTAGATTTCAGCCATCAAGATGTCCCATTTGTTAAGTTTGTTATCTAAGAGCACAGAAAAAAGGCGAGCTTCAAAAATCAATCGCATTGTAAATTCGTGTCAATCAGATATTCGGAAGGTTCATACACATGAACAGACATACCCTCTTTTTTTTTAGCAAAGGAACAGACATACCTCTATGCTTCTGAAAAAAGCTAGATTCTGTCCTCCCAAATCCCAACACTAGATTGTTCACTAAAAAACACAGTGTGGATCCTGTTCATAAATAAGAAGATAAATAAATTAAAATGGCAGGGATATCAAACTGTCAACAAGCTTAGTGCAATTTTGCAAACATCCCACTTGGCAGTGCCAAGTTTGCGAAACCATTTGTTGGAACTGGCAAATATCCAAATATTTGTGATTAGACAAGTCGTCTACTCCAGATTCCAAAAAAGAAAACAAAAGCCAATCTATACGTTCCTGTATGCACCACAACCATTTAGTACTCAGAAACTGCAGTCATGAGTCTTGACCTATACAAGTGTTTGTACAAAACATCATGTTTGTTAGCAACCCTCAAACTTATATTTTTTTTAGCATACTCAAACTAATAATTAACAGGTTTATTACAAGGTCTGTTTGGATCTAAGTTGCTTTTAATTTAAAAGAGCATTGGATGATCATTAATCAAATTGATAATTAAGTTGCATTTCCAGAAGCATAGAACATGATAAACGTCACTGCTATCGATTAGCTTACGTCGATACGAACCCAACGCAACGTGAATGGGCTAAAACGGAGCTAGAACGAGCAAGATATGGCTAAAACAAGATTAGTGGCAAAAATGTAAATAAACATAACTTTTTTCGCATTTTAAAACAATTTAAAACTGAAATAAAACTCAGTTCGGACTTAAAACATAAAAACCGATGGCTTGGGGATCCAAATTACAAAAACACCAGGCTAATTTGAACTGCGGTTGACCGAAGATTGATAATCAAAACTGCAAGGGGTTTTCTGCAAAAACGCTAGGGCTGACCGCTGCTTGACCGCATTGACGCGGTCGCCGCTAACGTGGCGCATACTTAGCGCCTGCGTGGCCGCCACGTCGGCTGCTAATGGGGCCACATTGACCCGAGTCCACGGTGAATCTAGGCCGCTGGACCCAGATCGGACGACCGGGTGGGTATCCGGCGGCTTGGTCACTAGAGCGGCGCTGACCACGGTGGCGCGGTAGGGGAGGCGACCGGAAGTTCGCCGGAGTTGGCCGGAACGGCACTCCGGGGGTCAGCTGGGCGTGCGGAGGGCACGGGGGCGACAAGCACGGCCTCGCGGACTCGGCCGCGGGCACTACGGCGGCGGGGACAGACTAGAGGCATGTTGGCACGACCGGGCGCCATGGACGGCTGCGAGAGCTAGCCGGCGTGCGGTGGCGAGGGGGCTACGGCACACAGAGAGCTAAGGCGAGACCACCGGGGCCACTGAGTTTAGGGCTTGTTTGGATGAACTAGGACTAGTAATTAGCTGACTAGTGGTTAGCCTAGTTATGTTTAGATCCAAGGGTAACAAGTACGTATTCAGTATAAAGTCATTTATGCCCCTGCCTCCCTATCACAACTACATGTCCACAACCACTCGTTTCTCTCCGCTCGTTTGTCACTGTCCACTCCTCTCTCTTTTCATTATCATATCACGTGCGACCAGACTACCACCACTCGTGTCTAAACTTGACTAAACAAAGACCTAAAACCCAGCAACGAACTCTGAAACCTCTTTGATACTCCCTAGTCCTCTAGTAATCATCGTTCAATACATTCTTCGAAGATGATTAGTACAAAATCCATTTTTCTTACAACAGCGTCGTGGACGGAATTTTATCAGGCGGCAGCCAAGACGGGTCTGTCAAGATCGAGGGTTGTCGGAGGCCCTCAGCGAAGGCCTTGTTTAGTTCATCAAATTTGGCCATCAAATTTACTATATAGAATTTCTATTTTTCATCGTATTAAAATATTAGCATATGTATGGAATACTTAATGTAGATAAAATAAAAAACTAATTGTACAGTTTTGTTATACTTTATGAGACGAATATTTTAAGCCTAATTAATCAAAATTTAGATAATTTTTACTAAATACAGATAAAATACTATAAGAATTTTGGTACAGCAATTTCAGCGCCAATTTGATGACCTCAACCAGGCCCAAGCGTCGTTTGCCATCCACACCGCGTGAGAGTGAGATCGACGCCCAGTCCTTATTGGGCGTGCGTGCACCGCAACAGGTAGCAGCGCGCGGATGCGTGGCGCGCATGGGAGAGCGGGTACCAGCCTGGATTGGGTGGTCGAGTAACGCGTGGGGAAGCGGGGACCGTGGACGCGGGGAGGAGAGAGAAGCACTTGATGTGTTAGATCTGTTCTGTTTGCATCTGTAATTGGTATTCAAAACTTAAAAATGCGATAACTTTTTTTCGAACTTCTTTTTTTAATTCCATTTGTTCCTTTATATTTACTATAACGAGATCTATTTTACTATTATTAATTGGAGGTCTTAATGGAGGCTCTATGTTAACTCTCACCAGATACGCTAGAAAAAAAGATAAATAACCTAAATTCTCACGTTAGTTAGAAACATCCGACCCTTCAAATATAAGTCTATATCCACCTATAACCGTTGGATCAATCTTCAAATTACCCACATCTACCATTAATAATTAAAAAGATAAAAATATATTTTCTATAGATAAAAAACATTTTGAGGAAATCCATCCAAGTGTTATGCGTGATCTTTTTCAAAGGGAAACACGTCTTGAGGAAATCCATCCAAGTGGTATACGTCGTCCATGGTCAAATATCTCTTTTTCACTTCTATCAACCACTTCTGCTGTTATTAATTAAAAAGCAAATTGACAAAATCTATCCAACCAAGTGATATACGTCAATGGTTAAAATAGTTTCTTTCTCAACTGTTCCCAATCACCTCAGCCATATTAATTAAAAAGTTTTTCTCAATTAAAAAAGATATATGCAAATGATATACGTCAATGGTTAAAATATAACGGCTTTCTTTTTCAACTGTTCCAATCACCTCAGCCATATTTATTAAAAAAATAATTTAACAAAGATACCTTTTGAGAACATCCAACATATATATCCATGGTTAAATATATTTTTCCACTTTTACCAAATAAAGGTACATCTATGCAGTTAATAAATAGTATTGGATCCAATCTATCAGCGCTAGCAATAACCTAACAACAAACACATCTGCCGGACTACTAATAACAGAGCAATCTACCTACACCAATAAACATGCATTTAATATATTATATTATACATTCACACCTAGGGGATGCCCATATATATTTTGTGATTCCCGTACTAAAAATCATCTTTTCATCGTCCAAGAAGGTACAACTCTACCCATGTGCTTTTACATAATTTTTTTGTCAACAACTAGCAAATAAGAATCCAACTATTCACCACAAAAATCCATTTTTTTTCACATCATCACGGTCCAAAGGTCAACTGTTTGGATCATTCAGACATCATCATGATCCAAAAGGTCTACTATTTGGATCATTCACACATAACAAAGGTATGTCTTATAATCTAATGTGGTTCTTTTAATCCACATGAAAATAGAAACATTAATGCCATCATTATTTTATTTTTTGTCTACAAGTGTAATGATTAGCAAAACGTTAAGTGAAATTAGGCATGGAAAGGAACTATAAAAAATTGAAGCACGAGTCGCTAGAATATGGGATGCAATCTTGCTCGGTAGTTGCAAACAAATTGGTCTTGATATCATCCTTATTGATCATCAGGTATGTTTTCTCATCATATTTGTAATATTTTGATTACTTCGCTAATGATATTAAAAAAACAGGGTATCAAAATACATGGAGTTATCAGTAAGGCATATATAGAAAACTTCAAATCACTAATCGAAGAAGGTAAAGTATACGCCATTTCAAATGTCAAAGTCACAACAGCTGCATAAAAATACAGGCCAGTGGAGAATTATAAGGTAGTCAACTTCTTACCCACAACTAATATAAAGAAGATCAAAGATACTCAAGACATTCCAAAGTATAGTTTCCAGTTCTTGAGTACAGACATGCTTCCCAAAAGAATAAATATCGACACGTGTCTGTACTTTGGAATGAATACAACAACAACAGAACTCATATTTTAATATTCCTCTTTTTTTATTGACATTTGATAAGATCTTAAAATTGTTTATTATAGATATCATAGGAGTTGCAGCACATATTAAACCGATAGAAGAAACCAGAACAAAAATTCATGATATTGTGCTCCGGTCTCAAGGACATTCGATTGCCACTTATGAAAAAAATTAAGCTCAACAACTTTAATGACGCCGCACAGGGAAAAATTGAATCCTAAATTTTAATCAATAAGAGCCATATAATAAATTATGAAAAACAAAATATAAACTGTAATTATGACTCTGCCAATAAGAACTCATATTAAGATAATAAAAGATGATATACACGTGCAACCAAATATAATTACATCAAACAAAATTCTAATCCGTACGGAGCACGGGTTGATGGACTAGTAAAAGTAATTCTGTTTGTGCCATTACGTTTATTACAATCAGAGCATGAGTTTTTCTATGTAAACAATTTTAAACACCGAATCGTCTGTCTACATTCTGTACATTATTCAAATTCACAACACATCTCATCCTAAAGTACTCGTCACAAGACAGACAGACACCTGTGTGTGTCTCTCCATACATACATAGACCCAGGTTAAGCTCAGGGTTTGTGGCCCACCAGCTACGATACGCCCCGGCCCTCATCAGTCGGTCACAAGTCGAGCTTGCTGGAGAGATACCAGGAGTGCATGGCTAGGTTGCCGAAGGCCATGATGTTGGCCAGCGACGACAGCTCTTGGATCATCCCAAACTTCTGGTTCATCACTGCAAGGGCGCGGCTCCTCTTTACCTTCTCGGCGTTGAGTTGCGTGCGCTGCCGTCCTCGTTGTCGTTTGTCGGTTGGACATTGCCAGGAGGGTTGTCGACCATGTCCATCACAAAATGGTCTGGCTCCGATGCGGAGCGAAGGTTGGAGGACAGACCTTGGATTGCCGCCTCAACCAGCATTGGATCCAGCGATGTGTCTACTGCCGTTGGTAGCTGCCTCGACCGACACCAGAGCATGAGGTCCGCCTCGTCCTCAAATCCAACTTTCTCGCATGACGAGCTAGAGCGATCGTCCTACTAACACTCGCTTGCAAAGGGCCCCCCCAGGCAAAGCACAGACCCTGGTCGTGCCCTCAGACACATGGAATTTCGAGGAAAGATGTGCCTGGAACTCTGCCGGCATGCGAGGGATAGTTCCGCTCCTGACGCGGTGAGCTTGGCACGGCCCCTACAGATTTTCAGATCATCCAACGCTCGATCCCTAATTCTCCTATTAATTAATTGAGAGAGCCCATCAGCCACAAAAGAGGAATAAGTAATGGTGAGGGACGGATCACCTTGGCGCAGCCCATGCGATGGGGAGAAGCTACGACGTCGGTTGCGCCCCGTTGAAGCGGATCGAGTAGCTTACGGATGTCACACACCTCATGACACGCTGCACCCAATCACTTTGAAAGCCTAGCTTCAAAAAAACCTTGTTCAAAAATCTCACGTCTACACGGTCATACACTTTGGACAAGTCCACCTTGTAAGCGCAAAAAGAATTTCTATCATCCGTACTTGAGATGATGGCGTGTAAACATTCAAAAGCAAATCATTATCCACTCTGATTAGCCAAACTAATGAGTTTGCTGAGGGCACTCTTTTTGGATGCATACATGATAGGCAGGCACGCTGACTCCACGGCCATTACGTTGGAGCGCGTCAATAGTGCATTGGACAGCGGAGCTTTTTTTTTTTTTTTTTTTTTTTTTGAGGTGCTGTCTGCGCTTTCCACGTGGTTTTTGAACAGTGGAACTGGGGAAACGTTTGGTAAATAGTGTGTTAAACAGAGGTTCGAATAGTAAAAGCATGTGGATAGAGAACCATGAAAAAGTTCAACAAGGGTGGACAGGAACGCGTTTTTGAATAGTGGAACAGGAACATCAACAGTTAAAGCTACTCCCTCTCCTCGAAAAAAACATAATTGAGGAGTTCAAATTTTGTAAAAAGACATAATTTGTTTAGTTCCCGTAGAAGTGTAGCTGTAAATGTCACGTCGGATGTTTCGTACGATGTCAAAAGAGGTTTCCAGATACCAACAAAACTAATTGTAGAACTCGTCTGTAAACTGTAAGACGAATTTATTAAGACTAATTAATCCATCATTAGCACATTTGTTACTGTAGTACTTTAGTGTCAAATCACGGACTAATTATATTCAAAACGTTTGTCTCGCAATTTACCCACAAACTATGTAATTAGTTTTTTATTTGCTTACACTAGTTCACCAACCCTGCTCTCGCACGGGTTAGAATCTTATGGGACACTAATAAAATGAATTACTTATTTTATATATGTTTTTATCTTTACTAATATTCTAACATATTAGCTATAATAGGTACTCGAGTATATAATAGCTATTATCTGTCAAATATTGTTTCATATGTTTTTTTCATCCCTATCCATAAGTTTTTTCTCTTTACATAGCACATGTAGATTTGAGAGACTTTAGTATAACGTTTGAGAGGTGGATATTTTAGATACAAATTATTTAGGTATATATTACTTTACAATATCTTTCATAATGCTATTTATAGGTAATTTGAATGCAAACTTAGGCACCATAGCATTATCTTTTACAATGATAGTGCATAATTTAATAAAAAATTATTAGATTTGTTTAATTTTCTTTTATAATTGTGGAGGTTAGATTTTTTTCATATAGGATTTATTGATAACTCCATGGATCTTGGTCCCCTAATTTTTTGCCAACATTAGCATGTAATTTGTCGTAATTCAGTGATATTATTATTAAGTTGTGAACAGGCCTTCAGCCTAGTGGTTTAAGCTCCTCAGTAGCATCTAATACCCAAGTAGGCTAGTTTCGAATCCCCATGGCGACAAATTTGTAGGCTAGGTTAAAAAACAAACAAATAGGTAGGGGGCTCCCTTGCCTATGGTCAAGAAGTATCATAGCATGTACTCGCAGGAGACTAATTAAATTGTAACTATAGGATCTAGAAAGAAGATACATTTAGTTTACAGGTTCGGCCGGTGCCAGTGTTGTTGTAGATGGCGGGGACGTTGGATGCTGTGGCTCCAGTGGCTTGTGTGTTTCCGCCTTCTGTTTCTTGACATATATCTCCTCATCATCCACATGATGCTGGCACACGCCTATCCTTCGGTCCCCTAGATGCGTCGAGGTCGAATGTGAGTGGTCGGTGCATGGTTGGATGCCAGCTTCCTCCATGCGTATGCTCAAGTCCTGCATGGAAATTGTCACTTTGTCTAGTAGTTGAAAAATTTTCTCGATGCCTAGATTTTAGGGTATTTCTGTTAGTGGCTGGGGACAGATGTTGTCCACCTCGTCGGCATCGAGTCGTATGTGCTTATCGAAATAGTTGAAGTTGGCTTGGTGCAGCTGAAACGTCAGCCTGCCTGGCCATGTCATCATCACGTCGACGCCGTGGTCTAGTGCGTGTCTCGTCGGTGTATCCATCAGCAATAGTCGGTGCAGCGTCACCTTCATCGTTGTAGGCAGTCACGGTGTAGCATCGCCTTCTTCGTCTTTGTTCGCTGGTAGATAGTTGGTGCCTTTGTCACCGGTGCTCGCTTGTAGATAGTTGGTGTAGCGTCGGCTGCCTCTTTGGCGTCTCCCGGCAGTGTACCATTGCCTTCTTTGTGCGGTGGCATCGCTGGTATAGGATCCATTGCAGATGGCGTCCATGCTTGTCTCGATGTCACCCGTTGTGGTGGTTTCGTTGATCTAGATGTGGGTCCACTCTTGATGGCGTCCTTGCCGGCTCGGTACATCTAGATAATATCAGCTGGCAAACATGGAGCTGTGTAAGAATAGGGGAAAAATCAGGTTAGTCTCTCACCTACGGAGGACGACGTGCATGCCATCACCCTCCTAGCTTCAGGAACGCGCCGTCTTCAGTCTCCAGTGAATGGCGCAGACTATGCGATGATCCGCGGGAGCTTTCAGACATTGATAGATGAATTAGGTGTTGATCATGAAGAAGCTGCTGAACGCGTCGTCCGTGACTGTCCGACTCGTGCACAACTATAGCCGGTGCTGCTGATAATTGCATATGGTCCAATCTTCCACAGCTGACCAACAATCTCGGTATGCCGATTGACGCAGAGCCAATGCCTAGCGTTCCCCATGCATCAGTCTGGAGCCCTTTTGGGCGTCACCATCAGATGAGGCTCTTGTTTTCTCATGCACCCGGGGTTGAGATCCCTTGAAACAAAAAAAAAAGGTGCCCATGTTAGAAATATAAATTATCTGGTTAATCTCTACTACTAATATGATGCCCATACTAACGCTGCGGCTTAATTTCAGAGGTGCACATAGAAACAACTAAACGATGATAGTATATTGCCCGTGCTAACGCTACGGCTTTATCTCAATGATGATATTATCTTAATAGTATGTTATCGTTGCTTGTGGTAAGGTGACGTCTTGAAGTAAATCGTAAAACTCAAAAAAAGTCAACTGATGAAAGGAACACAAATTCACAAACAAATGCATTGACATAGTGGTATCTATAGTTGAAATAAGTCTCATATCTTTGGTGTTCTAGCTTCAAAACATTTTCTCAGTACAAACATGATCCATCAGAACTCACAAGCTATTGTTATTACACCGAAGAATCTTTCCAAGAGCTGAAGCTGCAATCTTCACATCATGGATTAAAGACAGGTCTAAATTTTTTGTACTATTCCCCATAGTCTTGATGGAAAATGAGGTAAATTCCCTACATTTAGATAGCAAGTCAGATATGCAGTTCCATGTTGCTTTTCGATATTGGCATAATAGATGGTATTGAAACTGAAATTCAGAGAGAGAGAGAGAGAGAGAGAGAGAGGAGACATTTTACACCAGAACTGAAATAAAAGATAAAAATGGTGTAAGCTACATCAATGATTACTTTACTAAATAATAAGTGTAGATGTTCTTGTCAAAGATTGGAAATATTTACAGTTCCACTGGAAAAAATGCCAGTCTTTTTAAAATAAGTAAGGTTTATTATTGATATCCCCAGGTATGGATCTAACATAACTCACCATAGCACAGCTCACCTTGCAGAACTTAAGCGCCAATTATAGAAATTCAGAAATAAAAAGTTTTCTGTAGCAATGAACAAGAACCAGGAAAAAATAAACAGGGAAGGAATGATGAACCTCCCTCCCTTTGGTTTCATTGCTGATGGATATATTCAAGTAGCTGTACATCACTGCCATAAACTATCTTTGAATGCAATCACAAAATCACTGATATAGGCTACAGGTCTCAGCACAACCAGAGATAAATGGCTTAATGTTCATACAAGGCAACATGTATACTTTACAAATACAAGGAACCATACCAGTTTATCAAAAAAGTTACGATCTATTCGAGGCATCATCAGAGGGAGCATCGATGTCAGTCATCTTAGGTCCTGCTTGCCCACCATCTAGCCAAAACACTCCATCAGGGAGATTCTTGCTCTGCACTGAATCAAGTATGTGGTAAGACCAAGCAAATCTATGCAGCAATCCACAAAACAATGTTGACATGTGCAGGGACAATACCAACTTCCCAAGAGCTAAGCAACTTCTGTTTGTTTTCCAGGAGTCATTCTCCACTGCTTGGGCACCCCACCCATATCTGAGTCTTGGGAAACTTCATACCGAAGGGGTCGACGAAGATTTTGTGTTTGTAACTTGTAAGCAAAGGTTAGCAGCACATGAATATGCTAAGCTATTTTTGAGGACGTATTCCTAATAGACTTGCCATCAAAAAGTCTATTTTTGTCACACCTAGCAATTGCAAAGCGAATGTGCAAACTGAGACTCTTAATCAAATAATAATCGATGCTGATTCCTCAAAAAATAATAATCAATGCTGCAAAGCAACGAACCACTCGTGCGGCCCTAATAAAATAGTATTCAACCAATGCCACATGACTTCGCGTATCAGGATTGGACAACCTATTTTTTTTTCTTGGCAGAATTGGTCAGGCGTTCTACCATTTAGTAGATCGAAATTGGACAGCCAAATTCCGTGAGACAACCTAACACATAAGGAGCGTAGAGAGCCACTTTGGAGAGAACATTCAGTTTCACACAGCAGGAAGGGAGAAGAGATGGCATACCTCGTCAGCAGAGAAGGCGGTGCCGCGGCTGCCTAGATGAAGCTTACCCATGCGCCGTCGTCAGCAGCTGCGGAGGCCCTGTGCAGGACGCGGGGTGACGGAGGTAGTGGCAATGGAGGTCCGGAGGGCACATCGCGGAATGTCGGCTTGGCAGATCAAATCCTGTGCACGGGCAGCACGACGCAACAGCAAAGACCCGGAGCGCGGGTCGCGGGGAGCTTGAGTTGCTCGGCGAGGGCGCATAGCGCGGCGGCATCGGCGAGGCGTGCGCGGAGGGAGGCGGCCTCGTCCGCGGTGGCGGCGTCGCAGGCCTGGAGGCGGCTTTGGGACTCGATCTAGGCAGCACAGTGGCCCGCGGTCGTCCTCGCGACGGCGCGAGCGGGCTGGCATAGCTGGTCCTCGGAGCCCCCGGGAGAGGAGCGTCTCCGGCCAACAGATCCGGCCATCTGACGCGGGGAGCCGCCGTACCCATCACCCGAGTCCTTACCCTTCTCTCGGAAGGTAAGACAACGTGTTTTATTTCAGTTCACAGCTTTCGAACCCTGCTCGCGTTTGAAGCCTCGCGTGCTCGCGTTAAGCCTGGCTTGCGGGGTGAGAAGAGTAGGAAGCTGCTTCTAATTTTTTAATGGCAGTCGTTGCATCCGTAATAGACGTGCAGTCGAAGAAGTTTTCACTTACGGTGCAGATAGTAGAGACAATGCAATTCTTCTCGAGGTGTAAGAAGCCTGAACCTTACACCCCCAACGCCCGCAAGGGAATTCAAATTTCAATCTCGCGTCAGATAGCAAGGAAACTTCTTCACGGTGAGACGCCACACGTCCATCGGCTTGCCGCGATCTCCACGGTGAGGAGGCACAGGCGGCGAGGTGGCCGCGACGTTCGTTGGGCGGGAGCGACCGAGGAGGATGCGCAGGCGGCGAGGCCGTAGCCGTCACATCCATTGGGATCGATCGCCGACGACGCTTCGCGTGAGCGTAGGGCAGGCGGCGATCGCGCGCGCAAGGAGGACGCGCGGCCGGCGATTTGGCCACGACCGAGGAGAGATCAGGTACGTCTGCCGGTTCGACATTTTGATCTGTACTTTTTTGCGTATATAGCTACATCCTATGGCCGACACCGCGTGCGACCACGACGGAGATGTGGATGTGGCCGCGGCCTGATCCCGAGTCCCCTTCGCCGCCTGCTGCTGACGATCGACTCAGCCTGATCCCGAGGCCCCTTCGGCCGTCGCTGCCATCCTCCAGTCCTGGCACCCGCGGTAGCTCGCGCATCGCCGCCGGGAGGCAACCCGTTTGGTCGTCCCCATCTTTGGCGGAGAGGTTTGGCGCCGGTGCTCCGTCCCCGTCAACGTGTGACTGCTCCGTGGAGCTCTGATTCATGCTTTCGATGATCCACGTGCACCAACTCTCCGTGTAGGTAAATTTGATAGCTTTAGGCGTTGTTTCTATTTGTTAAAGCCTTCATGCTCAGAACATGTTCGATGACATGCCAATGCATGTGCAGGTAGCTTTGCCAATGTGAATTAATCTATGGATCCATTAATATAATGACTCTACATTTCCATTTTAGCTTGGATCTTATATATCAAGAAGGCCAAAACAAATATTGTGTATTGCCTTATTTATTTATAAATTTGTATGTCCGAAATGTCACCGTGGCATTAGCTTATATATATATATATATATATATATATATAGATATCCTTATACAGGGCTTGCTAATTAAAGTCATCTCTATGGGATTGATCTTTGTTTATTTTTGAACAATCTGGTGTAGGCAGGCAGAGAAAAGAATGTTTTACAATTCACTGAAGTTAAAACTTGAAAAGGAGGGAATGCAAGAACTTTTCTGCAGGTAATAAACTGAACTTGCCCGAATTTTATTGCCATGGCTTAAATTTCTAAACTCTACAGGATGAGTCAATGAATGGAATTGATGCACAGATGTTTCTGAGAATTGCATGACTGCATAACCTTAACATAACTTTAACATCATGTTTCATTCTTCAGAGAAACATGGAACTTGCTCTGCCCCTGTGGTTCAGGATAAGCTAAAGTATTTCACCATCTCTACTCCAAGTATAATGTTACGGTTAGTACCTGGGTCTTTGGCAGATTAGCCATACCATAGCATTGGCTTCATAGCTAGCCTAAAGTACCTTCACGTTACCAGCATGGTTTTGGAAAGTACAACCAGAATACCAGTATATGGAACTCTCCTTTCCCTATTGTATATTTGGATCGTCATGGGTTGCAGGAAATACTGTCAAGTGGAGGATTACAGGTTTCAAATGGTAAGGAATATGCACTGAGTGATGTCATCAATGCCATCAAACATGCCTTTGGGGGATCACGACAAATTGTTTGCAAGAAGGGTTCAGTTGCTTCATCAAAGAACTGAAGTTGAACAACTCCCTACAATTACTTTTGTGTAGACAGATTACACCAAAAACATATCTCATTTGCTAAAATTTGAATGTTTCTGAACAATTTTACATCCTATGCATACATGCTGAATGATTTCTCTGAGTCCTGTGGAAACGAAAACTTGATAACAATACCGATGTCCAATGCAATGTTTGGTTACTGTTTTGTTGCGTTTTAACTTGCAAGCTGATTTCTACTAGCTTCTGGTTAATATGAGTTGCATAACTTTTGAATATTTCCCTGAACAGTTCTGTCCCCCAATTGGATACTTATATTATTTCCAAATTTCAAATGACAGATATTGCAAGGCAGTGCTCATCTCAATTTATGTTTCCAATATATGATCCTCTTGGTAAATGGGCTCAATAAAAACATCTAAATCTTGCATAACTTGGGGCTCAAATCGTATTCGTGCATTCGCTGATCCTGCTCCCATGAATTGATTTCAGTGCTTGCCAATTCAACTGTAGAGATCATGACACAGTTCGACGAATTTGAGATGAATGATGTTTCCGTCAGCACCAATCGATGAATAATGTTGTTTTCCTCTTGTGTTTTCCGTAGTCGCCTCATGGTTAGTTGCGCCTACCTGACTTCACTCGAACTTAGGGGTTCAGAGCAATTTCATGGATTTGTACAGGCTGTGGGCATTCGTGAGCTAGTGGACAAGTTTTTGAACTGATTTCTTTGAGGATAGGTCGAAGAACCCTGTGCTTAAGTATAAGTAGAAGACGTCAGCTGGCAGCAGGCAACTAATCACACCTGCTGGCATATCGAGGGTGAGTTTTCTGGGTGCCGACTGTATGCTCATGACTACATTTTGAGAATTATGGTTCTATCAAAGTGTTACTTTTTTTACCTCAACCAGTTGCAATCTGCAAGCTGTAGCTATTTTTTCAACCATACAGATGTTATGGATCCGACAATTTGCCAGGAGATGAGATATTTGGTGCTACTCCATACTAATTTAGCTTTTGCTTCAATGTGTTATCACTCATTGGTGGCATCAATTGCCCTTGAGCTTAGCAGGAAAGCCTGTAGCTGCAAAGCTCAAGATTTGAGAAATTCAGAGTGGAGTGAAACAAAGTTGTGCACGAATGTGCATGTGTTTGCCGATATGTAATGTCAAAAACTGAGTATTGTTTACAGTTTTCTGTCAACAGTCTTATCTAGTAATGATATTGTTAGATCCGTGATAACAAAGCCCTCTGGCAGGTGAATCGATACCCGGGCCACATCCCTTCCGGCTTGATCGTGGATGGGAAAAATCCCTCTGTACGTAGATTCTAAAATAATATGTTTTTTTCTTTTTTTAATCTATAACAATTTTTTAATCTATAAGAATAATCGCAAAGGATACCCCCGCAACATCCTGATCGTGGATGGGAAAAATCCTTCTATAGGTTGATTCGTTTATTTTCTTTTTTTCTTTTATATCTATAATAAGAATGGTAAAGATGAGTAATTTTCTAGAAAATAAAATAGATCTAGTGGTTACCGTTTCACCGTGTTAGTAGGTCAAGACAAATCAGACACCAAACAATGCTGGATTCTCTAGAAGGTTTCTAGCTCATGTCATCAGGTCTTCCTACGCACGCCATTATTGCCGGATGACCTGCTTTTCCTTTGTGATCATGCAAGGTCATCATTAGATTAGATTACTATTGCGGAGACGCGTCAAGGTTGCCTATATATACAGACATGCATGCACCTACCAGCAGCAGCACATCACACAACCTTGTCACCCCACACGACTGCAACTGCTTCTTGTGTGTCTCTTGCTGCAGGGCTAAAACAAGCAGCTCACTCCAATGGCGGTTGCTTGCAGCTCGGTCTTGTTGCTGGCCATCTCCTTGTCACAGCCAGCTCGTCCAGTGAGAGTGAGAGAAACGGCAGCAGCGCCGACCTCCTCGGTGTCCTTGCCAGCAGCTGGTGAGCCAACGTGTCCTTGTGTCGCTGGGTCGGCGTCTCATGTGGCCGCCGGCGGCAACGTGTCACGGCTCTGTCACTGCCGGACGTGCTCCTTCAAGGAGAGCTCAGCCCACACATCGGTAACCTTTCTTTCCTCTCCCAGCTCAACCTGGACAACACCAGCCTCGTTGGCTCCATCCCTGCTGAGCTTGGCACGCTACGTCGCCTGAGGGTCCTTTCTCTGTTCGGGAATCGCCTCTCAGGAGCATAGGAAACCTCACAAGCCTCGCACTGCTTTTCCTAGGCAAGAACAGCCTCTCGGGGGAGATCCCACCGGGGCTGCTGCACAACATGCGTAGCCTTCTGAGGGTTTCTCTCGTAGCGAACCAGTTGAGTGGCCACATACCACCATATCTGTTCAACAACACGGCGCCTTCCCCGCGACACATAGACATGGGGAACAACAGCTTGTCCGGTCCCATACCACAGGGTGTGGGTTCCCTGCCCATGCTTGAGCAGTTGAACCTGGATTACAACCAGCTTGTTGGGGGCATGGTACCCCCAGGCATCTACAACAGCTCGAGGATGCGAGTCATCGCACTCAGCAATAACAATCTCAGTGGTGTGATTCCAAGCAGCAACGGCACTTTCATCCTTCCAATGCTGGAGTTGTTTGACCTCAGCAAGAACAACTTCGCAGGCCGGATTCCACCATGGCTTGCGGCATGCCAACACCTTGGATTCCTTGGTTTGTATGGCAATCATTTCTCTGATTTGGTTGGCTCAGCTACCACGCCTCACCAACCTGTTACTGGGTGGAAACTACCTGGTTGGCTCTATTCCATCTGTTCTTGCCAATCTTTCCCAGCTTAACGCGCTGCACCTTGGTTCAAGTCAGCTGACTGGCCCAATTCCAAGCTCTCTAGGAAATTTATCTCAACTGCATGTCCTGAATTTGCAAAGGAATCAGCTGTCTGGCTCAATGCCACCACTCGGGAACATCCCAGCTCTGCGAATGCTACCTCTGTCGGACAATAATTTAGAGGGGAACCTAACCGACTTGCTGTCCTCCCTTTCCAACTGTAGGAAACTCGAGCTCCTTGACATATGTGACAACTCCACCGGGGGATTCTCAGACAACCTCTTGGGAAACCTGTCTACAAAGTTATATGGCTTTGCGGCATGTGACAACAAGTTAACGGGTAGGCTTCCATCGACACTGTCAAACTTAAGCAGCCTTGAAATGATAGAACTCTATGGCAACCTGCTCACAGGGCCGATCCCAGCCTCTATCGTAGTGATGCAAAATCTAGCATTCTTTAATGTCTCAAACAATCACTTGTCAGGTCATATCCCAGCAGAAATCGGTAGACTCAAAAGCCTGCAGAAATTTCTTCTCCAAGGAAACAAACTCTTAGGCTCTGTACCGGATAGCATTGGCAATCTTAGCTGGTTAGAATATATAGATCTGTCCCATAACCACTTCAGTTCAACAATACCAGCAAGCCTTTTTAGACTTGAGAAGGTTATCGGGCTAGATCTTTCTCATAACTTCTTTACAGGTGAATTACCCGATGATGTAGGTGGGTTAAAACAAGTGGATACACTGTCTTCCAATTTTTTGCGTGGAAGCATCCCAGAATCACTTGGACAAACTAGGATGCTCACTAACCTAAATCTGTCGCACAACTCTTTCGAAAACTCTATCCCAGACTCGTTTCAAGACCTTACTAGCCTACAGGTGTTAGATCTCTCCTCAAATAATCTCTCTGGCACCATTCCGAAGTTCTTTGCTAACTTCACATTCTTGACAACCCTGAATCTCTCTTTTAATAAGCTAGAAGGCAGGATACCAGAGGGAGGTATATTCTCAAATATCACGATCCAATCTTTGATTGGAAATGATGGGCTATGTGACCCTCCACGCCTCGGATTCTTGCAACTGTCGTAGCATTTGGGACTGCTCTGCTTTGTGTTTGCCTGATGATCAGAAGGAAACTGAAGAGCATGAAGGGAGAGGCTAAAAGCTCTATCATCGTTGATCAAGGTGGCATGGTTAAGCACAGAATTGTATCCTACCATGACCTCATTCATGCACAGAATTGACAAAGGCTTCGGAAAAGTTTTCAAGGGCCAACTGAGCAATGGTTTGGTGGTTGCTGTAAAAGTTCTAAACATGCAGCTGGAAGAGGCCATCAGGAGCTTCGATGCAGAGTGTCGTGTGCTTCGCATGGCTCGGCACCGCAACCTGATAAGGGTACTAAATACCTGCTCCAACCTGGATTTCAGAGCGCTCGTGCTCCAGTACATGCCCAATGGTAGCTTAGAGAAGATCCTACACTCTAAAGTTAGAAGGAACTCGGGGTTTCTTAAAAGGTTGGAGATCATGCTTGATGTGTCCATGGCAATGAACTATCTTCACCATGAGCATTACGAGGTCGTCCTGCACTGTGACTTGAAGCCTAGCAATGCGCTATTTGACAACGACATGACGGCACAAGTGGCAGACTTTGGAATTGCAAAGTTGCTATTGGGTGAGGACAAATCAATTACTACTGCTAGCATGCCAGGCACACTTGGGTACATGGCACCAGGTACTACCATTTGTATGCTATTTTGCTATAACCATATCTTTGATGGTATATACTCATTTGGTTGATTAATAGTGCTAACATCTTGTTATCTGAATTTATTGAGCTATCAGAGTATGGATCCTTTGGAAAGGCATCCCGCAAGAGCGATGTGTTCAGCTTTGGAATCATACTTCTTGAAGTATTCACTGGAAAGAGACCCACAGATCCCATGTTCGTTGGAGACCTGAGCATCAGGCAGTGGGTGCACCAAGCCTTTCCATCAGAGATTTTCCATGTTCTGGACGAACAAATCCTTCAGGAAGCTTCCTCTTCTGCCCCCGACCTGAAGTACTTACTGCCACCAATATTTGAGTTGGGTTTGCTCTGCTCAAGTGACTCACCTGACCCGATGAGTGATGCTGTGGCGGCACTGAAGAAAATAAAAAAGGATTACACCAAGGCTCCATCGGCGACAAAGCTGTATACTGCCCAGTGACGTGTCTGCTCTCTTCGTTCCCTTCTGCAGCTGCAGCGAAGTCTTGCTGCATTTTGCCTACTTTTTCCTTAGTCTGCCAACGTGTTTGTCTGTTTGTTCCTGTTGTGAGTTTTCTTAATGCTTTTGTCGTATCTGCGATAAACCGATTAGTTTGCATATACTATGAAATGGAGAGTTAAATGGTGTGCAGTTGTAACCTTGGTTGTGATAAGTTGCAAGATTCTGAGTATCTGAATCCAATAATGTACTTGTGAGTTGTAAGGAAAACAGTATTGTCCTCAGATTCCCTTAGGGGTTTAGTTGAAACTCGAAAATACAAATGAGAAGAGACATTGCAGCAGATCAAATGAACACCTCAGTGGCTGTTGTTTTTTCTGCATTTTGGAGTTCTGACAATGGTTTGACACATCTAGTGAGCCTACAGGAATTCAATACTAGTCAGGAAACTTGTATCCGTGCATATTCCAGTGAGTCATCCCAGAATGAAACTTAAACAATTGACAGCTGAGATGAGGCAATAGTTTGATCTTGATCTCGAGTTCGAGGTTGATTTGATCTTTGTTAAAAAAAAATGGTTGATTCAATCTTGTATCATTTAACTCGGGGACTGTGGGTTGTGATCTTCTTACCATGAGTTTCTTGTAACTGCAGTCTCCAATTGGGAAAAGAGGAGACTGAATTTAGGATACAGCTGAACACAATCTGATAGACAATTCTTTCCTAGGTGACAAGTAGCATTCCGAACTTTACCAGCCAATCGTAAACAAAGGAGAATCTCATAACCTTATAAATTTTTTTACAGGAGCTTAAAATGATTTATGAATGATAAGTCATTGTTCTTACGACTAAATGCAGACGAAGTGGTGGTGGTGCAAGGTTTCTCTTGTTTGTGTATGTGCAGGTAGTGGAAAGAGCTGTTGATTGATTGTGATGACAAACGTCAAGCAAGGTCTGTGCCAATGTAGCGTGGGCGGTGAAGGGTGGACAAGAGCGCTTGGACCAAGGGACTCAGGCCTAAAGAACCGAGTGATCCACACCAACATTTTTTTTTCAGATAAAGATATCTATTTCAATTCCGTTTTCAATCCAACAATTTTCAGTAAATATTCCGTTTACTTACGGCACTCTTTTGTTGTTTTTGGTTTCTGGACACATGTGCTTCTATTAATTCTGATTGTGCTTGTGCAGATGGTGGGGTTTGTGACGCTGGTTCTATAATTGGCCTAGGAGCAGGAGTAGAAAAGGGTTTTGTTGTCCTGGTCATCCTCATTGTGCAACTATAAGTACAAGAAAAGTTGACATAAATACATAATAAACTATAATTTTCAATCATTCAATTCCCACTAGATCTGGGAGAGCTCAACATTAAATTCGAAATTAGAAGTGAGAATACTTGAATGTGAAAAGGGGGATTTAGATTACTTACTGAATTAGTATCACCATCAGTGCGTCACAGCGTGCGACCTCAGGCTCTGGCTCTACCACTCTGGGCTCCGCGCCTCTGCCTGCCCTGATGCGCCGACGCCACTGCGGCCAGGGACAGGCCCAGGCGGGCGCCGCACCGGCAGCCGAGAGCTGGGCGCCGGCGTACGCAGCGCAGCAGTGGCAGGGTCCCCGTGCAGGCGCCGGCATCCAGGAGTCAGTGGTGCGCCGCGGACACCGAGCGCCGAGCAGCCCTCAGCGGTGGCCGGCGGAGCACGGGCGGCGGCGCTCGCGTTTGCCTCCTACCCCTCTCTTCCTGGTGGGCCAACAAATTTGGCCCAACGCCTAGGGCCAGGCCCAAAAACTTCATATCGGTGGACACTTGGGCCAAGAGCCCAAGACAAATGGAGGAAGACAACTATATAGGAGAAAGAAACCACTGTTCAGTACAGCTATAACTTTTTTTTGCTCAAAAAAAAAAAGCTATAACTTTTTTGTTTAACAGAACGCACAGCTAATCTGTATGTCATTTTCTTAGAATCAAGCTCACCATTTTTAGCTGAGGCTTTTCGATATATAGAGACATAACAGCTTTGCATTCTTGCTCATACAAAAGATTCAAGTGCCTCTCGCTAGGGTTATGTTCCCACGACCTATCACATAGTAGTAATAATCTCCATGAATGAAATGCACTAATCTTGACATCAGATCAGAAAACATTGCGTCTGTTTAGATAAAGATCAGAAGACTCTAGTATCGAGGAAGAAACGACATTCTTCTGAGTAATTATGTCCCTTCTAGTACATCTCATACACAAGAGAGAACAAAGTGTCACCTATCTGCACGTACACAAGATCGAGAGACGCCAGTCCAACATTATGTGTAAGGCAAACTGTCAGCAGCAAAGTAAGTTCTGATTCTTCAATTAAAATTGGGAATGGTGGTATGCAGCACACGTACAGCTTGAGAAACTGGTGAGCCTGCTCGTCACTCGTCAGCCTGCGCTGCGTGCTCGTCCTCCGCATGCTCCAGAGCGTTGGCCTGCAACCCTGTGCCTCCGCGTGCTCGGGTTGGCTTTTATAGGCGCTCAACGGTGAGGTTCGGGCGTCGATGTGCGGGGTGTGCGCGCGTGATCATCGGCGACATTGGATGCCGACGGCATCTTCATCATGCGGGAACAGCAGCAGTGTTGGACGGCCGGGGGTCGCTGCTCGGCTCCGTGGCGACAGTTTCCTTGGGCGGCGTAGGTGGGCACAGCACACGCGATGGTGACGGTCGTGCGGCGATGGGGTATAGAGGCGTGACGTTGAGAGGACAGCAACAGCAGAGAGAAAAAAAAAGAGAGGAGAAAGAGAGGAGGGGAAAGGAGAGAAAGAGGAGAGGGGAGAAAAAGGAGGGAAAGAGAGAGAGCGGCGACGTGCGCTGTGTCGGCAGAGGTTTTGTCGCGTAGCTTTTGTCGTCGTGACCCTTTTTTTTTTGAACTCTCCTGGTTGTCTATGGTATTTCGTCCGCTCTTAAGAAGGGTGAGGGGAAAATCATAAGGAAAAGAAAAGGACCTCAAGCATGGGGTGAGAAGATAGAAAGATATGAAGAGGGCAACTGTAACTAAAGCAAGCAAGAACACATAGCAGGCAAGCAAGCATCGATCGTTTGACTTTGTGACCTATTGTCTAGGGTCACTCCAAGTCTTAAGAACTACTTTTTATAACACCCTATCTACTATTATATTTTGAAAGGGATAAGAAGAGAGAGAAAAGCTGTTTTTGAAATAGAAGGTAAGGTAAGAGTAGAATTTTTGAAAAATAGATTTTTAGAAAACATGCTCCTATCTAACGACCATACTAAGGATTCGTCCTACAGTTCAAGTACGGCTCCGATACCACTCTGTTGGCCCCTAATTTTTAGGGTTCATTGTGCATCATATATCACTCCCTGGATCAGTAGGTGATATGTATATTTGAGACAAAATTGATATCAAAAACCATACTTTTATTAATCTAGGAGAAAATATGTTACAAGGTTCATATGTCTTTACATATCTTGGGCCATTGGCCTACAACATATATCAGAATTTCTACTACAGTGGTTCTATGATATCGTGGTTTCATTCCTACAGGCAACTTAGAGTGCGGATGCAATCTTAGCCTTATACGTACTTTCGTGTCCTAGTCGTGGTAGTCTTTGAGTGGCTCCTTCATGTAGCTGCACGGCTCCGACTTTAGATATGATCCAGTTGTCTAATCCTTGTGTATTCCTTGATCGCTTCATCCTCATGTGCTCATTCATAGCTTTACTCCTAAAAACATAGAATAGAGTGGATTGAGTACATAAAGTACTCAGCAAGCCCTAACTTTGGGTGGTGAAAGGTAAAAGGCTATATGTAGAGGTGGTTAGTGGTAAAGGTGGAGGTAAAGATAGTATGGTGAAGTAATTATAATTATAGGTTGGGCCCTGGTAGGGTATTACCATCCTTACCAGATCATCATAGTTGTCGAAGCCTAAGCATTTGTGACCTCATCCCAGCGGTTGCCCATTACCAAGGACGTGGCTATTCGAATAGGATTAGTAAACTCTGCAGAGGTGTATAAATTTCCTCACATGATAGGTGTAGTCGACACCATCGTCATGGTTTGGATAGGCCTAATGAGACCTCGTACCCGAGAGGGCGCTACCTTAGATTTCCACATAATTCCACCACGGACTACTCAGAGATCAGAACCTACAAGCATCAGGATGATCACACAGCATCCTAAATAATCGAGTGGTTAGATGATCACACAGCATCCGGTGGATGATCACATAGCATCCAAATAAAATAAAAAGGTGCTCGCACACGGCACAACAATAGATTTTACATGGTAGACCACAAAGCAACCATGCCGCTCAGACCATGGTAGATCACACAGCAGCCGTGTCCTCTCCTGTTAGTCCATTGCCACTCCGGCCTCAGTGAAAATTATATTTCTATCTAACAAGGTGTGAGATCAAGTGTACCCATATAGACATGTGGCTGTACGAAAAATCTGGCTAGGCGAGATGGCAAATGAACTAGTCCGTAGGTAACCGAGGCGAGTATCTCCCACAGGATCCCACACAGGCTATCCTACCAAGGTAACTCATACCACATGAATTACTCTCACTCGTGCATGTCGGGTTTAGTCCAATTTTACCAATAAGTTTCATAGTTATTATCATCAAATCTATAATTCATATCTCATCAAGGTAACCAATACATTATCATAAACATATTATTATAAGCAAACTCATAATTCAATACTAATTCATGAATGTGAATATAAGGAGTATATATATTAAGATTGGGAGTTGGTACGATATGGTGGGTTGTGGTGAAGGCTAGCAAAATGTAAAGGTGGCAGGAGGGAACTAATTAAAGGAATGGCAATGTAGGGAGTAAGGTGGGAATTAGGACTTGCCTCTCTTCGATGACGAGCACGTCCATAGTTCCTATTCCGATGCTTCTGGCTCTTTATCCTTGTGCAATAGTATTTTTGTGGTCCTTTGGATTTGCACGTCTTTTATCGTATGCTTGCCTAGTTTATTTAGATATTTTCTGGGAATTTGTCTATATCTAGAAAATAGTTTCCGACTCTTCCGTGCACGTTTTCGGGTACACTTCAACAGTGCTGACTGCATTGTTACCGTAGACCACAACACCGATCTATAGGCTCGCTTTCTCTCTCTTTATTTCACGTGAGCTGAGTTCACCGAAAATAGGAGAGGAAGATGGGTCCATGACCGGTAGGGACCACCAGGCGATTCGTGGCCGAAGCATTCAGTTGTCGTTGCTACTTGTCCACTCATTCTGCTCGCGGTCCGGGAGACGATGCGCAGCACAACGTCGGGCAACAGCGGTCCCTTCTCCTGCAAGCTGTCGAGTGGTGCGCTAGTGGTGCGCTACACAGCGAGTAAAGAGGGTGGGAAATGGAGGGCAGAGCGGCGAGCGGCAGCGACGTCTAATGGCTTCAAGGAAGCGGCGGCCAGCGATGTGCGGAGCAGCCAAGGGAGCAGAGCAGCGGAACGCCGGCGGCGTGGCTCCAACAGCCTTGGCCGTGCAGGTGAGGGCGCACGGTGAGCTAACAGGCCAGGGCAGTGGTTCACGGTGAGCGCGTCTCTAATCGTGACCTCCGATAGCTGGGCGGCGGCGGTGCCGGCCATGGCTCCAGCTCAGTCCGCGGCTGGGCGGCGGCAGTGCCGACCATGGCTCCAGCGCGACGGCCTTCGGCGGCTGGGCGGTGGCGGTGCCGACAATGGCTCCAGCGCGGCTCCGAGGCCTTCAAGGTTCCGGCAACATCGTGCGACGCTCGGTTCCGAGGCGGTGTCGCAGCTGAGTGCGGCAACAGCTCCGACGGCGTTCTCACGGACCACGGCGTCGTTGGCGTTCGTGGTGACCGCGGCGGCGTGCCGACGGCTTCGGCAATAGCGGCGTTGTGGTAACCGCGGCGGCGTGCGTCGTTCTAGTGGCGTGCCTAGTTGCAGAGAGGAGGGAGCAGACAGCAGAGAGTAGCTCATCGGCAGGGTTGTCGCGCGGCGGGGGCAGAGGCATTTGCCTCAACGCAGGCCCCGGCGTCGGCAGCTCCCGAGCTCGGCTTCCACTTCGCGTGCTTGGCTCCGTCCATGGCGAGGCATGCGAGCTCGGAGGCCTTTTATAGGCGCGAGTAAGGCGGTGCTCCGGAGAAATATCTCCGACAGCCAGCTCGCGTCCTTGCGGCGGCTAGCTCAGCAGCAGTGGTCAGCGAGTAACAGTGTGCCATCGGCACAGTTGGGTCGTCGACTTTGGCGACGTGACACAGCGGCATGGAGGCACAGCCTATGGAAATATCTCGGCCAGGGATCATTGCGAGCTCCAGCTATTCGACGAGACGCGACATGGCGGCCGCGGCGAGCTGGAGTTCCCATTCACCCGTGTTGGCGCACCCGGAGGTTGTTGGTCACCAGACGGCGGTTTACGCCGGCGGCGAGCTGCTGTGTGGCGAGGTGAATGAAGAAGAAATGAAACGGACTCGGTGAATTGGTGTTGCTAATGTGCAACGTTTTCTGATGCATTGTATTGAATATATAAAGACAAATGAGACAACCACGCCGCCATGGCGCACACGACGCGAGAAATGTGCGCGTCCATCCCCACGCACTCACGGCATCCGGCCATGGCGGCATGCAACTACTTTGCACTACTCTAGCGCACGATCACCACAAATCAGTGCCTGTGCGCATGCATAAAAGAAATGAAAACACGCTGCCTATCTATAGCACATAGGAGTAACTAACAAATCTCCTCCTACTCCTAGTGTGCCTTCTTGCCTTCTTTACACGATGAACACCAAGTCTGGAACGCAACTCACAGAATCGTTCTCGTCCCAGCGCCTTGGTGAGTATGTCCGCCAGCTGCTCCTCCGTCTTGATGGACTGAAGCTGAACCCTGTTCTCTTCAACACACTCACGAATGTAGTGAAATTTGACATCAATGTGCTTACTGCGATCGTGGAACACAGGGTTCAGTGCGATGGTAGACTCGTTGTCGATCTTCAGTGAGAATGTGCTTGCCTCCTCCCCTTTGAGCTCTGCGAGAAGACGGGCAAGCCAGACGCCCTGACAAGCTGTAGTGGCCACGGCTATGTACTCCGCTTCACAGGAGGATAAGGCCACCACTCGCTGCTTCTGGGACTGCCAGGTGATGATGCTCCCGCCGAGGAAGAAGCCAACTCCAGTTGTGCTCTTGCGGGTATCTACGTCGCCGGCCATGTCGCTGTCGCTGTAGCCGACAAGCCGAGCTTCCTTCCTCCTCTGATAATGACAGCCGAACTGCAGAGTACCAGCAACATACCTGAGCACCCTCTTGACTGCTGCTAGGTGTTCGGTGGTGGGCTTCTCCATGAAGCGGCTGACATAGCCCACTGCATACGCGAGGTCCGGCCTGGAATTCACCAAGTAGCGCAGAGAGTCGACGATGCTGCGGTACCTGGTTGGATCAACAGTTGGGGCCGAACTCTGCTTGCTCAGTTTCAGTCGCTGCTCCATGGGTGTGTGACTAGGATTGCAGCCAGCCAGGCCAGCAGACTCCAGTATCTTGGCGGCGTAGGCGCTTTGACAGACAGTGATCCCGGCCTCGCTCTGGGTTACCTCCAACCCCAGATAGTAGTGGAGGAGGCCGAGGTCACTCATCTGGAACTTTGACTTCATCTCCTCCTTGAACTTGCTAATGTCGTTGTTGTTGCCACCCGTGATCACCAGATCATCCATGTAGACTCCGATGACCAGCCGACGATCACCGGATCCACGGAAGTAGACGGTGTGCTCGAAGCTGCTCCTCTGGAAGCCCAGCTCAATCAGTGAGGAATCGAGTTTGGCATACCAGGCGCGGGGGCTTGACATAGACCATAGAGCGCCTTCACCAGGTGGAGAACCTTGTTCTCATGCCCTCGCAGCACGAACCCCGGTGGCTGCTCGACGTAGACTTGTTCCTAGAGCACGCCATTCAGGAACGCGGACTTGATGTCCATGTGGTGTACTGCCAGCCTTGTGAGGCAGCATGAGCAAGTAGTAGCCGCACAGACTCAAGCCGCGCCACCGAAGCGAAGACTTCTTCGAAATCGGTCCCTTGCTGCTACACATAGCCCTTCGCGACGAGACGAGCCTTGTGCTTGGTGATCACCCCAGTGGCATCCTTCTTGGTCTTGTAGACCCATTTCAGGCCTATTGGCTTCACACGTCGAGGAGGATCGACGAGCTCCCAGGTGCCACTGGCCTCGATGGAAGTCATCTCGTCCAGCATAGCGTGGCGCCAGTGATCATACTTCAGCGCCTCCTCGAAAGAAGTGGGCTCAGCATCACTTGCCAGCAGAAGGTGCTCCTCCAGGTTCCGGTCGATGAAGCTGGGTGGTGTAGACTGGCCGATGATGTCGTCGACGCGCCGGAACCACAGTGGAGCCTCATCGTCATGGTCGGCGTCCAGCTGTTCGCTGAACCCGGATCCCGGTGGTGACGTGAACTCGATGGCTTGAGAGTGCCCCGGGTCCGGCGTCAAGGCAGCAGCGGCACTTGGCGGGGATGATGCCGCGGCCATGTCCCCGGGTGCTGATGGCGTCGATGCAGGGGAAGCAGGTGAGGCAGAACTCGAGGGTGCACCCATAGTCGTGGTGGTGGTGGTGATTACTGCAGGCTCCCCGAGCTTGGCTTCTTCGATGATGAAGTCGTCGGGATCGATGTTATGATCAGCGGTCCATGCCCACTGCGCCGCCTCGTCGAAGATGATGTCGCGGCTTATGTGGACACGCCGTGTCAGGGGATCGTACACCCGGTACGCCTTGGACCCAGATTCGTAGCCGACGAAGATCATGCGCCGGCTGCGATCATCAAGCTTCTTCTGATTCGGCGTGGTCACCTTGACGTGGGCGACGCACCCGAATGTCCGGAGATGGTGCACCGCCGGTGTGCTCCCGGTCCACAGCTCGTACGGCGTCTTCCCTCCAATCCCCTTGCAAGAGGAGCGGTTCTAGAGGTAGACAGCGGTGACCATGGCCTCCCCCCAGAACACGCCAGGGAGGGCCTTGGCCTTCATGATGCTGCGCGCCGTGCCCACGACGGACTGGTTGCGCCGCTCCACGACGCTGTTCTGCTGGGGGGTGTGCGGCGCTATGAGCTCACGGCGGACTCCCAGCTGAGCGCAGTAGTTGATGAAGTCCATTGCTGCGAACTCGCCCCCGCGATCGGTACGCAGGGCGAGCAGTTTCTTCCCCGACTTGCGTTCCGCCGCGGCCTGGATGTTCTTGATGGCGGTGGCCGCAGCATCCTTGCTTGGCAACAGGGCAATCCACATGTAGCGTGAGTAATCGTCAACCAGCAATAGGAAGTACCGGTTGCCGCTTGGTGTTGGAGGCGTAATGGGGCCGCAGATGTCGCCGTGAAGGAGCTGCAACGCCTCGGTGGAACGCCGGAGCGCCTTCTGTGGGAACGGCGCCCGGCGCTGCTTGTCGACGAGACAGGCCTCGCAGACCTAATCCACCTGATGGAGCAGTGGCATGCCGCGGACCAGGCCTTCACGCGCCATCTTCCTGAGCGCCGTGAAGTTGATGTGGCCAAGGCGAGCGTGCCAGGTCCAGGCCTCCTCGTCTGTGCGCGCCGCCAGGCACACCGGGCGTGCGATGGTGACGTCGAGCACGTACAGGCAACCAGGGCTCCGAGGGATCCTGGCGAGCAGGCGACGCTCCTCGTCACGGATGCGCATTGTGCCGTCCTCCATGAGTACCTGGTACCCGCCTTCGTCGAGTTTCCTGACGGAGATGATGTTGGCGGTGAGGCGCGGCAGGAAGTAGACGTTGGAGAGCTTCTGGTGCTCCCTGTTCTTGCAGGTGAAGAGGATGGTGCCGCTGCCCTCAATTTGCACGACGGAGCCGTCGCCGAACCTGACGGTGCCGTGGATGCCGGAGTCGAGGTGGGCGAAGCCGGATCTGGACCCGGACATGTGGTTTGATGCCCTAGTGTCCAGGATCCATCTCGTCGGGTCGAGATCCGGCGCTGCGTCGAAGGCGGCAAAGACCCTTGGCTCGGTGAGGTGGAGTTCGGCGGTCGATTGTGCCACCGGCGGCGCCTTGGTCGGGAAGGCCGTGCGTGGGAACGAGGAGTCCTCGCCCTCCTGGATCGAGTCGAGGGCCAGCATGAGTGTGGCCTCCTCCTCTTGGGCCACATGGGCCTGGTGGGCTGGCTCCTCCTTCTTCTTTGTCCGGCAGTCACTGGCCCAATGGCCTTTCTTGCCGCACCAGGGGCACGGGTCGTCCGGCGGTGGGCGCGACGAGCTGGAGCCGCCATTGTCGCCATCGCCGCGCCCACGACCTCTGCCGCGACCGCTGGAGCCAGAACCGCCACGTCCTGACTCGACGGGCTTCTTCTTGTATTTCTCCACCCACTGCTCCTCTGTGAGAAGCAGTTTGCCACTCGCGGAGTGCGCCGGAGTGGGCTCGACATCATCGGCAGCTTTGAGGCGGCCAGTAACTTCCTCGATGGAAAGCTCAGAGATATCAAGCAGGGTTTCGATGGAGATGATGAGTTGTTTATACCGTGGGCGGACGACACGCAGGTACTTGGCCACCACCTTCTCGTCCGGCTCCGGGTCGCCTAGCGTCGCCAGGCGCTGCACGATGCCGGTCATGCGCAAGGCGAAGTCCTCGATGGCCTCGCCGTCGCGAAGAGCGATGGACTCATACTCGGCGCGCAGGTTTTGAGCGGTTGCCTTCCGCGCCCGGGCGTCACCGATGCGCAGGGTCTTGATGGCCTCCCAGGCCTCCCTGGCGGACTGCTTGGCCAGGAGGATGGGGATCAACTCCCCGGGCACACCGCTGCAGATGGCGTCCAGCGCGGCGCGGTCGTCGTCGTAGTCGACGTCGTCGTACTCGATGGCGTCCCACAGGTGGCGCGCCTGCATCTTCAATTTCATGCGCAGGGACCACTCGTGGAAGTTGTTCTTCGTCAGCTGCGGCCAGTTGCTGCCGCCGCTGCCTTCCTGGACAACGCGCTCGACGACGACTTCGCGAGGACGTCGCGTGCGTGAACGGCGTGGACCCCGGGAGCGGCGCGGCAAACGGTGCGGTGAGCGGCGTGGTGAACGGCGTGTCGGAGAGCGGGACCGAGAGCGGGGCGGCGTCTTGTTGGCGGAGCCCTCCGGCTTCTCCCTCTTCTCCGGGGTGCGGCCACGGCGCGGCGGTGAAGCCATTTGCGCCGCTGCAGGTCCTCCCAATCTTCTAGCTCCGATGCCACTTGTTGTTCACCAGACGGCGGTTTACGCCGGCGGCGAGCTGCTGTGTGGCGAGGTGAATGAAGAAGAAATGAAACGGACTCGGTGAATTGGTGTTGCTAATGTGCAACGTTTCTGATGCATTGTATTGAATATATAAAGACAAATGAGACAACCACGCCGCCATGGCGCACACGACGCGAGAAATGTGCGGGTCCATCCCCACGCACTCACGGCATCCGGCCATGGCGGCATGCAACTACTTTGCACTAATCTAGCGCACGATCACCATAAATCAGTGCCTGTGCGCATGCATAAAAGAAATGAAAACATGCTGCCTATCTATAGCACATAGGAGTAACTAACAGAGGTCAGCGAGGAGCAGTAAGGTGGTGCCGCACAGGGCGTCAACGGCTGCCGGGAAAATATCTCCAGTGGCGTTCCTCACCTCACGTGCGTGAGGAGGAAGACGACCTCCGTGGCTTACGCGGAGACGACGCGGACGCAGCGCTGCGCTTCGCGCTTTGGGCTACCCGTGCGTTGCTCAGCCTGTGCCGAGGCCGGCACTTGGGCCAAGCCGTTTGGGAGACGTACACAGTAGATTGTTTCTATATTTGAAATTCCCAGGAGTGCATATATGTACATGTATATGGATATATGTATTAACAAGACATGTATATACGACTAGTGCATGTACGTATATGATGTGTTCATGCGTGATGGATATAAAAGGCATATATATATATATATATATATATATATATATATATAGTGGTATGTATAACTAGAGCAAAGGACAATATGTATCTATATATACTACTACGTACACGGTATTGAATGAAGGCATATATGTGTGTTTATTTAAGGGAAAATTTGGATTGCGGAGAGTTGGTAAATCGAGGGAGAGGCCAAGGAATGTTATTCAAGGAACTAGTTAAGAGGAAGGTTAAGGGGATTTATTTTATGGAGGATGACAAGGAAAAATATTATTTAGTGCCAATATAAATTCTAGAGCAACAAACATGTAAGCAACCAACCAAATAATCAAACATGCAACAACCTAAATTCTATATGATGGGTTTTTGATGCATGGTTATTGGAAAGATTAATTTTAGAAAAAGTGGTTTTGCTGAAAAAATAAATTAGTCTAGTTTTAATTTGTTTTAAATTCTAAAAGTTTAAATTTTTAGTGAATTTTAAAATGGTGCAAAAACACGGGTGTTACAGCAGGGGAGGGGGCGGTGGTGAATGGGAGCCTTAAAATTTGTTTCAAAACTTTAGGTCATCGGCTCGTCAAACGACCCCAAGATGCAAAACTCGAACGGCGATGTCCACGGCCCTATGAAGAGGGTGGATGTTCTCTAGTAACACAACAGGACACCCACAAGATCAGCGGCAAAGACGGAACCCGAAACAGAGCTCAAACAAACAAGATTTGGAAGAAATCAGCACTACTACATCCAGACATGTCCAAGAGGACTACCGGACATGTCCGAAAGCTCTGAAAAGAACCAGCTCTAACCTCAAACTCATAGTTACTACCGGACATGTACGAGGGCTACATCGGACATGTCCCTTAGCACTCCAGAGAACCAGCTCAAAACACAGTCACAGAACCTACCGGAGATGTACCAGGTGAATATCGGACATGTCCGACATGACTGGACAACAAATAAGAACTTTGGGAGAAAAACATGAAACCAACTAAATGGTGTCCAAAATTTATGAAATTTTATCCACGGCTCCTAGACATCAAGGGAAGGTTTCCACCAAATCTTAGCTCGAAAGTCTAAATATTTTCCTACCAGACATATACGAAGTGCCTATTGGACATGTCTGGGATGCACGAGCAGATTTCAGTAAAAATGATTTCAAGCCTAAATCTCAACCAAATCAAAATGAAATGATTTGAAACTTTGCAGGGAGGATCATAGGAGTGTTGAGAAGATATTTCCAAGACATTAACACCCAACTCCAAGAAAATCACTAGGAAATCGAAGGAGACTAAAAATCCCTAAAGACTAGGTCAAGAACTTGATTTACCCCGATCATCGATCTCGTGACGACTTAGCTCAAATCCTTCGGTGAAAATGATCCTCTCACATATAGATCGAATCTAAGGCAAGGAAAACGAACCAAAACAGTCTAGAAATGAAGAATCAAGACTCAAAATAGAAGGGGGAAGGATGAACTCGGGAAGAACATCACAAGAACAAAAGCACAACTTCATGGATGAATCAACCATGGCACAAGGTGGTTACGGCCACAATTCCTGCATGGATTCAAAGTTGTGGACCTCTCTCAAGGTTTCATGGGGGAAGGAGAAGAAACCCTAGCTCTAGAATGAAAAACTGCAAATGGGAGAGGTGAGGGAGAGGGGGTCTCCCTCATCCTATTTAACAGGGCTATTACATAATCTCAGTTTTTCCCTTGATACATTTGAGCAAAACCACTTGGACCAGGGGCGTTGTGGTGCAACCCTAGGTTTTTTCATCCAACAACCATTGCGCCTTTCACTGATAGCTTCTTTTTGATGTGAACTCACTGATGCCACCACGTGTCATCCGTCCCCCATCGAGACCTCTGCCCGGGTTTTGACGCCCAAACTTGCAAAACCGGCCGCCGATGGTTCTGATGGCAAACCACCAAATCTCCTCATGAGTAGCATAGTCCATACGTGTCCCCCGTAGCTTGACACGTTTCACCATCATCCTCGATCGTCCGGGCACCAAGTCTTTAGAGCCGCCCAGTCAACTTGCATGACCGCTGTCTTGACTCGATTGACACGATCACTCCATGTACACGATATTCGCCTCTATTTCTCCCTCTCTTGGCTATCCTTCTATAACCCTACTCCCAACTATATAAGGCGGGTAGGGGACCCCCTCAACTAATCTGACTCTCTCCCAAAATACATAACAGAGTACAGGACGTAGGGTATTACGCCTTGACGGTGGCCTGAACCTGTATAAAGCCAGTGTCTTGTGCCTCTATGGCTACCTAGCTCACAATCTCACTCACCCCTCTGAACAAATCTACCATCGGGGACCTCCCTCGGTGGACTGTCGAGCACAGTTTGTTGACAGAATCCATCC